>JADWQK010001968.1:0-480863 GCA_017933935.1 Sesamia nonagrioides
AGCTGACCCGTGCGAAGAATTCGCACTATACTAATTAGAATTTTTAAGTCGTTTTTATAAATAAACAGTGAAGCGGAATAATTTGAAAATAGTATTCCATGGTACCAGGGACGAATATCTGTCGATTGGTGGGTCGGACGTTCAGATTGGTTCGATAGAAAGAGAGAAAAAGGGAGAAAATTGAAAATAGTATTCCATGGTACCAGGGACGAATATCTGTCGATTGGTGGGTCGGACGTTCAGATTGGTTCGATAGAAAGAGAGAAAAAGGGAGAAAAAGGTTTCAGACCCTTGGAGAAATAATATATGTTGATTATATACAATGTGTAATAAAAAGGGTATATACATACCAAGGGCATGGCATCTTTAGATGATATCAAACGATATCGGAAGGGTTTCAACTCAAAATAAAATACTCAAAAAATTGGTACCAAATTTTCGGTATCGTGTGTTTCTTAAAATCAACTCATAACAAACGTGGCAGCACACTACATACGTTAATAACTACTCGTTACCCGTCACGTTACTTTCCAAAATCCGATAAATGTCTTCAATATCTCTGTGCGACTAGTATGATAGTAGCCTACCTATCACAGGCGGTGTTTTTCCTCATAACTTCCTAACATAAAGAGATAGGATTAAAAAATCCTTCCAATATCGTTTGATATCATGTAAAGATGCCATGCCTTTGTTATGTATATACCCTTTATGTTACACGTTGTATAGTTACAAATAAATTTATTTTTACTAAAGATGGAGTTAGGCGATTTGGATTTTTCTATCCTTTCTTAGTAGAGTTTGTTTTTTTCCTACATATTCTATTTTAGAGTATTTTTAGTAATTCTTGAAGACATTAAAACTGTGGTAAGCAGTACTGAAGGATTGCAATGGAAATTGCAGGTTTCAATAGGCAGATCATTTGGTAAATGATGGCCATGGATAACGTGAAGCAGTACGGAGGAGGGGGTTGAGCAGCTGCAGTGTATGCCGGGTACGATGCGCTAAATGTCGTTGTGTCGGGATTTTCGTCATGGAGGGTCCAGATCAATCTCTCTCTGGCGCAGCATCGTTGGTCGTGTTGTTGGGTTTAACATTGCATCACCTCGCTCAACTGCCGTCTTCCTTCCTATTTACTCAGTTTTTTAAGTAAATAACGTTGTTGACACCATTACGATCCGGACAAAGTGTTTCGCTTCGTCTTTTATACCGCGTACATCGAGGGATTGGAACAATTTTCCAGCGGCGGTGTTTCCGTCTGACTGCAATTTTATTATTTCATAAACTTGTATTTATTGTGATTTTAGTTTTTTTCTCCATTTAATTTGATATGTATTGACTGTTGTTATATACCCAAAATAAATGCAATGATGATGATGATAGGTTGGCGATCCCTGACGTAGGATTTACTTTAGTAATCGTATTGATATTGTTATGAGGAAGGTTTATTCTGTCAGCAAAGTGTGTCAAGTGTCGACATAGAATTGGCTATTCCTGTTGATTTTAAAATTATATTTATTATATTTATAAAATTATATTTATTATTACATAGGCAGATTACATCATACTAATTTATTCTGTAATTTCAACTATATAGGACTTTAATAAGGCAAATTTTATCTAAATCCGTTCAGTAGTTTAGGCGTGATAAATGATTTATTTTCTGTAAGGTTTGTACAAACAGTTTTACATGTCGATAATATTTTTTAAGCTAGTAAAGTTCGGCTTTCCTATCTGAAAAGTGAAAAGGTAACATACAGATATAATTACTGTAAATAGCATGGAATAAAACACTTATTAAATTATATTTTTTTATGCACTAATAAATTTAAAGCCTGCTTTCATATCCTTTCAGTTCTTAAAACTATGACCTATCAGACTTATTCCCAAACAAATAGAGTTCACGGGTCGTACAGTTCCTGGAGTAAAGTTGAACTGGGCTGTCCAAAATAGAAGAAGACGATTATCCGTCAGGACCATAAAGAGGCGCTGGACTCCACAATCGCAGCAGACCGGGAAAAGCGTAAAGAGCGACGTAGAATTGGGGGGTGCAGTACTGTGGGACAACACAAGCTTAAAATAATAATTAGCAATCAGAACTATTAATCAATACCCGGTGAGCCGTGCGGAGTGCACATTGATTTTTAATCGTGAATTTTCGAAAAACCACAGAAATTTGAGTAATTTGTATATTTTTTCTGTGTAGCAGTCCAGGGGCTGTAGCCAATGTAACATCGCTTCGTAGCGAAGCGAAATCGAATGCCAAACCAACCAATAACGAAAACGATTGACCCCGCGACGCGATAAATCACGTGGTCAATAGTTTTTGTTATTGGTTGGTTTCGTATTCGATTTCGCTCAGCTTCAGCGATGTTAAATTGGCTACAGGCCCTGAAGCTTTAAAATGCTGCTTCATTTGAGTATTTACAGGTCCGTTCGTGTGTGGAGTACTGCAGCCACATTTGGGCTGTTGCTGCAAAATGCCACCTGGCAACTATGGATTCGGCGGAGAGGCGTGCTAAGAAGCTAATTGGCGAAACAGATTAAGTTCAAAACAGTAGCCATCCTGTAAATGTCCTAAAGTATGCATTTTGAGAGTGCGAGCGAATTGCATGATTTAATTCTCTCATCTGCGTTCCATCTTCGGAGGACCTGTCGTACGGCGAGTATCTATCCGTACGTTATTGACACCACTACGATCCAGACGAAGTGTATGCGCTGCTGAATGATTCGCACACACCTTGGTTATACACTTCAATAATAGTCACGGATAGCCAAATATGATGATTTATTGATTACTTAACTAACTCGTAACTAATATAGGTATGAATGTGTAAATGAGTACAGTCTTTGAAGGCTGATCGTGTACTGTCGCCTTACGCTATAATTTGTGCAAGGCGACGGAATAATGCTGATCTGTGTAGGTAATATGCGCGTGTCATGTACGATGGCTGACTCGTACACGAAGCGTTTCGCTTCGTCTTTTATACCCCTTACCTAAATCGAGGGAGTGGAACAATTTTCCAGCAGCTGTGTACCATTTAACTACAATTTAAGTGTCCTCAAGGCTAGAGTGAATAGGTTCATAATAAACTAGCGCGTTTTACCATCAACGATTGCATCACTAATTACCTTCAGGCGGGATCGCGGTCAAGTACTAGCTTATCATTAAAAAAAAAGTGTACCTAATGAAAAAAATATGAAGTAAGTTTTGACGTACCGACAAAAAAAACCCTTGAAATATTTATATTATGATAATTGATCTGCATCTTTGTAATACTCTACACTCTTCACTATCACTATCAATTATAATATTTTTAAGCATATTGGCATTGATAAAATATTAAACAGATACGATATATTCTGACAAATTTACCAAAAAAAATGTGCCGAATACAGCAGCAGCACACATGCATATTTTTATTCGGCATACATTGGTATAGTGTGAGTGAGATGGGGCGCAATCTAAAGCATAGAGAAGAAAAAGATGGCTAGTGTTTGTCGTTTGCGCTGTTAGTGTTTGTCGTTTGTTTTTATGAGTGTATCGAGAGTGACTAAAGCGAGATACAGGACTTACTTCCTTTTGTACGCTTCATTTTTAGTGCGCTAGTGACATATCTACCTTAGTTTAATATTTTATTAATGCATATTGGTAATTCGTTGCTCCTTAAGTTCGAGAAATGTGTTTTCCAACAACGTAAATAACGCAATGAATGTTGTTGACCTGTCAAAATGAAACCCATTGCTAATGATAGTGTATTACGCAATTACACAGCGGTTTCTATACCTTTATAGAGGTAGAGGGAGGCTTTGAAATCTAAGTAGCAATAGCAACCTACATTATATAACAAATAAATGAATACTATATAAATAAACTACTAATTAAATACGTCATTGTGGTACATAAAGTTAATTATATTGCAGTTCTAAATAATCTTAGTTATGTCATAGTCAATATGTTGGGTTAGATTAAATCGGATTTGGTGTGTTCTGTAGATGTTAGGTCACGGATATCCGGAGTTAATAAGAATCAAAATAGTATCCCTGTATTGGTCTCTTGTATTCGAGAAATGAGTAAGCTGAAATTGATGTGAATAATTGTTGCTTAGGATAATGATTGAATTCCAAAGGCGATGATTTATCTCAAGATGTAGAGTACCTTGTTTTTTTTTCGGAGTATCTTTTTTTTATGTTATAGACTAGCGCATTCCCGCTGGTAAGCAGTGACGCAATCCATGATGGTAAAGCGCACTAGTTTATTAAGAGCCTATTCACTCTAGCCTTGAAGACACTCAAATTGTAGTGTGACGGAAACACCGCCGCCGGCAAATTGTTCCAGTCCCTCGATGTACGCGGTATAAAAGAAGAAGCGAAACGCTTCGTCCGGATCGTAGTGGTGTTAACAACGTAAGGGTGGAAACTCGCCGTGCGACAGGTCGTCCGATGGTGGAATGGAGATGGGAAACTAAATCATGCAATTCCTTCGCACACTCACCAAAATGAATCCTATAGAATACCGCACTGCATAAGTTAGTAAAAGAAACTTTTCTGCTACCTACAGCAGAAAAATTTGGAAGAACGGAGTAATCTTGAAAGATTACTCCGTTCTTCCAAATTTTTTCGATTATTATTTTAGTGTGAAAGAAGCAAGGCATCTCTAGAATGCAAACGATTCGAGAGCGATTGAATAGAACAATATCGTGTAGGGAGTCCTAAACAGGCATTCTGTGTAAATAATTTTATCAATAATGCTCTCAAAACGACATGAGAAAACTATATCCTAGATCCGAAAATTTGAAGACCACGCCCAATGCTGGCAATGGCTGTTGTAGATGACAGCCGAATCCTACTCCAAGAGAGGAGACCTGTCTCAGCCATAATAATCTGGTGTTATTGAGCGTAATTATTATTATGTTAACGGAGGATTGTTGAGGGGTCTCAGCAGTTCTGTTGCGATATGTGCCGGGTACGAAGGTACGATGCACCAAATGTTACGTCGGTAGTTTGGTCGTAGAGGGTCTCCAGATCAATTTCCCTCTGGCGCAGTATCGTTGGTGATGTTGTTGGGTTTAACATTGCATCACCCCGCTCAACTGCCGTCTGCCTTTCTATTAGCTAAGTTTATAAGTGAATAGGCTTAATAAACTAGCGCGCTTTGCCATCAACTATTGTATCACTGCTTACCATCAGGCGGAATTGCAGTCAAGCACTAGTTTATAATTATAAAAAAAGAAGACTTTATAAGGTTTTTTGCTGTAAAAAGTATTAGCAGTAAGAGTAATGTACAAAATCAACATAATTAAAATCCCCAAGCAGACATTTACACAGTCATAACCCACAATCAAACTGCGAACCAATTAAAGCGAAACATTATTGGCTGCCCGATTGATATCCGTTTAATAATATGACTTAACATTGATTCCTATAAACTACCTTTACCTGTTTAACTCCTTATATAATCTATTCAAGACATCTACTTTCAAGTACACAAAAAAGGCGGGAGACAGTACTTAGTGGTATTGACTGGTATTTGTAATACATTGGTTATGGGGGTATTGTTATCTAAGAGTACGGATTAAAGATATAAAGTGCTAATGTTCATAGGTAGGTTCCTACTATCTTCTTGTAAGATGACCTGAAAGTATAAGGAAGCGGTCTCGGCGGTAGGCCATAATATCGGCTGCCGGCAGAAGTTACCACCCACCAGACAAAGTCTTGCCGCCAAGCGATTCGTCGTGTTCCGGCATGATGTCTAGTGAAGCTGTACCGAGGACGGGTCTGAGCAGTTGTGTTGCGATGTGTGCCGGGTACGATTCACCAAGTGTTGTTCTGTCGGGAGTTTGGTCGTGGAAGGTCTCCAGATCAATCTCCCTCTGGCGCAACATTGTTGGGTTTAACATTGCATCACCTCGCTCAACTGCGAACTTCCTTCCTACTCACTAAGTTTTTTAAGTGGATATGCTTAATAAACTAGCGCGCTTTAACATTAACGATTGCATTGAGCTTTGAGAATATAAAAAGAGACAGACATTGCAATTAAGAGCGGACTGAGAGTGGTGCTTTCTCTATACAAACGTATTCCGCTGTTTTCTTCGAGGATAATGCTTTTAGACCAAACATTTTTTTCTAGAATTTTACACAGTGATTATCCGTGCCCCTATCATTTGATTTTTTCCAAAATTTAATTAATAAAAGAAATATGATACTTCAAAATCATGAAAAATGAACCATTTTCACCGCGATGTTCAGACGACTATTAGACATACGTGATAAGTTTTTGACAAAAAAGAAAACAATAGAAAATTAGGTAAGTATACTTTTCCTCTAAACTTTAATGTAAAAATAATTGAGATCTATCGTGTATTGAAAAAGAAAACAGCGTCATACGAAACGTCTTTTGGTCAACGTTTTTGTATGTAAAATCAGCCTGAGCTGCAACTGTCCCTTTCGCACTTTACTGGGAGAGGTTGGCAGCGGACGGCAATAGTTTCATCAAATACCTATTTGCCAAATTCCTCGGCACTAGAGTCCCCTCTTAACGATATTTGTTAATGCTGGAACTATTTAAATCACAGTTAACAGACTATGGAAAGAAAATCTCGGCGGTGTGGATATTTGTTTCATCATTGTTAGCTTTTATAGGTGAAATTTTAATGAAACTGTATTTCGTAAAAGCTTGTCAAAGAAAGCTGAACTTTGATGAAGCTGATCCAAATTCCTTGGCACTAGAGTCCCTTCTTAACATCCCACACGGATGACGAAGATTTTGTAGATACTGGAAGGCAACAGGCGATCTAATTTCAATTAGATTGATATAGAAGGTTGGTGATCCTGTCAGGGCCCCAGGTTGGTCGAAAGAGATATTGATATAGAAGGTTGGTGATCCTGTCAGGGCCCCAGGTTGGTCGAAAGAGATATTGATATAGAAGGTTGGTGATCCTGTCAGGGCCCCAGGTTGGTAGAAAGAGATATTGCCGCCGATTCTCTTGTTCACAAACTAAACTATGTTTCATTTTGGGCCACCACTATGTACGCTATATAGATAAAAAGGAAAAAAATAAAAGATTTTCATAAAAATACTTCTAAATTAATTTGAAGAGAAATATATATAATTAATTATTTGAAACGTTTTTTAGTGGCATAACCCTTTATTAAGGTAGCCATGACAGTGGATATGACGTTTGATTGGCGACTTTGACAGTTCTATTTTCCCGTTGTGTTCGTGTCGAATGTTGATTTGAGTTGATTGTGTTTATTTAATGGGCCGTATGTTCGGAATTCATCTTTTGTTTGTTTCGCAGTCATAATGGTAGTTATTATAGATACGATAGCCTTGCATGATAGATACACGTCAATCTAATGTCACTATCAAAATCTTATTTCGCTTATTGCTGACCACCATATTTAATAGTAGTTGTGTTGCACTTCTTGGCCGAGTTAAATTGAATCTGTATAAAAACTAAGCCAAAATATAGGAAATTAACATTAAAAACAGTTAACTATAGCGTAACTATACCTAGCATTAAGTGTACAATGTGCTGGCCCAGGCTCCATACATTTCTGAAACATCTCCTTTTAGTTCAGTGCATCTTTTGCTTTCTATTTCTTTAAGAAAAGAATTAAAAAAAAAGAAATAAAAAGTATTAAATTAAAATATTCCAGAGCCGGTTTAGACGCGATTATAAACATGGCGACCAAAAATACGCCAGTTTGGGTCAGGTTACAACTTTACTTACCTTAGGTCTATTTTTATTGTAAAACAATTGTTTTGTGTGTTTCTTTACTTTAAGGTGCAAATAAACGATTTTTATTTATTTTATTTTTTATAGGTGCGGACTAATTTGATAGGTATAAAATAAAATATTTTCTTTTGTCCTTTTCTTCGGGAAGGGAATAGCGGCCATTGTGGCCCCTGGCACAGGCGTTTTAGTCTGTAAATATCTATCATGCCCACGCATGAGAGAGAGAGAGAGAGAGAGAGGGGGGTGATTTTATGTTTTCCACCCAAAAAAAGGAGGTTGATGATGATTGAACATTGTCATACTTTCGCAATAACCGCTCTATACTATGTCTTAATAATACACAGCTCACAAAAGCCTAGAAGGTACTAACTTAAAACCGCATTAAGTAAAAGCGACACCAAGGTACAAACATCAAGCTACCCGAAAGTGTAAAGTTTGTCCAATCTACCTTGAACCTAATGCTTTTATGTTAAAGTTGAAAATCGAATAAAGAAATTGACAGATTGTAAGAAGCCTCATTTGTTGCTGTCTATACATAATAGTAAGCAATTTGTGCGAAGGCGTGTACCAGTATATTACACAAACATTTTAATTAAATTAAAATTGATTACTAAATTAAGAAGACAAGTAGAAATGCCATAAGGAAAGATAAATATTTCAAGTACGTGTTATGTAATCATTTGCGTTTGTAATGAGTTTTACATTTCATGTTTTGCAGTTGAGAATTTGCGTTTCGCAAGAATTCATTTAAGAAAGGAAATACGTAAAAGACTGAATTTAAAGGCTACTGTATCCTATATTTCGTTTTATATGTATTGTATGTGTATTTTAATAATGAGCACCGTAATACATTAGTAATACCAGCCTATGGATCCCATAACAGGGCACAAGCCTCTCATTCAGAGAAGGCACGAGCATTGATTTCCGTGCATGCTCAAGACTCATTTGTAGATTTTAGTCGTTTAATAATATTACGAAGATATCATCATTATCATCATTTCAGCCAAAAGGCGTCCACTGCTGGACATAGGCCTCCCCGAGGCTTTCTATAATGACCGGTCTTGTGCTGCCCGCATCCATCGGCTTTCCGCGACATTCACCAGACCAGTGGACCTCTATAGGCTGACAAGAAGAAGAAGAAGTGTGTATGCAGACACAGATGCACTTTCTTCCCTTACTCGTATTATTCAAAGGGACAGCAATCCTTCCACGACCAGAGAAAGTTCGGGCGCAGAACGGCTTATCTCGGTTTCCAAGGCAGAGGGACCACACTACCAACTTCCAAACTCAGGGCTCTTAGTAAGAAATTTCCTAGGGAGAAACCCAGTAGGTAACACTTCACTTGAATCGGGAGTCGACCCCAGATCCTTAAGCAGTTACGATTGCAATCTCGAGACCGACGAGGCATTCTGCGCCCGATTAGGACATTTACCATGTCCTAATCGGGCAAAAAACAATAATTTTTGTTTAATATTCTAGTAATTGTGTAATTAATGTAAATATTTGAATTTCATTTTATTTAATTGTTTGAGTTGCGATCGATATCTAATATACAATATGTAAAGAAAACCCTGTCCGACCCATAAGGATAATAAAGGTTAGGTAAACACTTGACCAAATCTAATATAAAATTTTACATAATCATCATAGTAACAATACTAATAAATTTTGAAATAATCCTTTTTTCCCGGGAATTAACTCCATTTCCCCGAAATTTGGTAATTTTTAAAGAAAGTGACAACACCGGTATTATTATAAGCGAATAGCGACGCGACCACGTCACAGGTGCCGCGTGCCCTGCCCCCCGCCGCCCGCGGAAGTGGTTGCTCACCGCACATGTATTAAGTTACCTCTTTTTGCGAAATAATATTTATTTTTTTAGGGGGATTTTTTTTTTAAAGTTTAGCCTGTCTTTGTGGGCATTAGTAGAATCAGATCGATACCTAACAATACCTTCACGGATCGGACAGGGTTTTCTTTACATATTGTATAAATGTAAAATTTAATATAAGTCATCCATTCTATTATAATAATTATGTATGTAGCTAAAATATTTGCACGCCATGAGAAATGGCAGACATGTCGTGAGCCACTCTTTCTCAAGATCCTACATGCATGAGTTTTTTATTCTGTATGTATACACATGTTTGAGCAAATAAAATTTCTTATTCTTAATCTTATTCGACACAATGTTACTGAAATGATATCTTTCAACAGAACAATAAAACGCATTACTGAGGTCATTCGGGTTAATATCTCAAATCCTTTGACATTTCTTAGGTAAATGCTGTAACCTATCATACGCTTCTCAGTAATCAGATTTACTCGAAGCTTCATTTGATTCAGAGAATGTCAAATAAGATTCGTTCCCATTATTACAGTTCATATATTCAGTAAATGTTAGATCTTTTGAATAGATTCTTCTTTGGTTTCTGGCATTTATTAACGACGGCATCAAGGACGAGAGATGGGTTAAAAATTGTTTCATTATGTGGAATATTATGAATGACCGGCAGTTGTTTGATTTGTAGTTTATAATAACCGTAACGTACTAGGTATTACTATCACTATGAATCAGTTTGACGCATATTGCTAACCGACGACGACGTCAATAATGCAATGAGTGTGGTTGAATTGTAGAAATGTAATTCAAAATAAAATAAAAAGGAATATAAAATTAAACAATTAATTATAAATTTTGGATTGTTAACCTAGGGTCTAAAGAATAGATTTCCGATGTAGGTATTTGAAAAATATGACATATTTCGATACTCGTAAAACATTCAAATCCTATGGGATACTTATGTGTATCATTGATTTAGAAACATGAATTTAAGAAGAACCAAGGTTTCAGCACCAGTAATAGTAAATTGTTAACTTAGTGTCGAAAGAATCAATTCCCGAGGTATTTATACTTTAGGCTATAGTTTGTTAGTAACGAATAATTTTCCCGCTAAGTTATGACGACATTTTAAAAAATATGGAACTCATGGCGCATTTGTTGCGGCTTACGCAATTTTACGCGCTAAGTTCACACTGGCTGTTTAGAAACTCACATGGCGCAGCATTTTTTTAATTAGTTTTTTTTTTTTTCAGATAAAACTCTTCATTTCAGCAGCAGTTGCAGCAGTTCTATTTAAAAAGTCCATTCTAACTAACTCACTAGCCGCCGCAGGAGACACCCTGGCCGGGAGACAACATCGAACTCCCGGCCACCGTAGGCGCGGTCCTGCGGGCGGTGAGCAGTTGTCTTGGAGATTGTTGGGGGAGGCCTATGTCCAGCATTGGACGTCTTTCGGCTGAAATGATGATGATTAAAAGTCCTAGGTATATCTATGCGGTTACAATTCCAGCTGTTTTTTTTTGAAAGTGCTTTCATACATGTTAAAATATTTAACCACAATGTCCCCGATCCCCTTGTTAACAAACTATGTAAATTAAATTTAACTTCAGTGCCTCTTTTTCTATTTTATTAAGAAAAAGACAGAAGATAAAACGTTAGTTCAGACCTGTCAAATTAGTCCGCTCCTGACGTAAAATGACGTATTTTTGGCCGCCATGTTTATAATCGCGTCTAAACTGTCTATGGAGGGACTTTTGGCGGGAATGTCAAGATGAGTGTCACGCTCATATTTCATTGGACTTTTAAAATTATTTATAGTGTTGTTTACTAAATAAAAGCGCGTGATTTATGTAGTAAAAAGTGCATTCAGTGAATAATTCATAAAGAACAGTGAAATATTGTAGCATAGTGGCCACATCATGTCTTTACGCTAAACCACTCCTAATCGGCCACACGCGGGAAACGAAAGGAGTTAGATTAGTTAGGATAAGTTTAGGATAAGCTAGGATAAGTTAGGATAGAAGTTTACCCAAGAAAATATTTACTGAAGACTAGGCTGTATGGCCTACTATTAGGGTTGCCAGATAGGAAGTTACAAAATCCGGGACAGTTGTCGACAGAGACTCTCTCGGAAAAAGAACAAGGGCGCTAAAAAAAAAAAAAGGTCATTCCACATCGGACACTCGTAAATTCTTACTATCATCTTTCTTAATATGTTCTATACAAGATTGATAACTTTTTAAAATCCGGGACAATTACCGCTCATTCCGGGACAAGAGGTCATTCCGGGACAAGAGGCAAGATTCCGGGACAATCCCGGATTTCCCGGCGGTCTGGCAACCCTACGTACTATGCCTTTGCCTTTTCCGTTCAGAAAAACGGAAAGCATTGAACAAAAAAAAAAAAAATGTCTATGGAGTTTCTTAAATTGACAGGATTATACTAAAATATTATCTTCTATCCTTTTCCTAATGAAATACAAAGAAAAACATGCACTTAACTTAAAATTAGTTAAGTTTATGAACAAGAGAATCGGCGCCACTGTCTTCATCACACAATCTAAAACAATGGATCAGGATGTCAAAGGCCACAGTGTGAGAAAATGCGAAAACAAATAGATTAAAAAACGAAAGTGTGGTCACAATGGCGTGTGCGAAGTTTTGACATAACTCTGACACCCACGGCGCCGCGGGACCACTTGGCGGGCAATTGTAATAACAGTAATAATCTTATCTATTTAAGACAAATATGAACTTCAGCGATTGTTTAAGGTGAAGTGCTTTCTCCTTAGACCGCTCTAAGGAAAAGTCGTGGTGCCCTAGTGGTTAAAACACCAGCCTCTCAAGTATGAGTGCGCGGGTTCGATTCCAGGTCAAGCAAGTACCAATGTAACTTTTCTAAAGTTATATGTACTTTCTAAGTATATCTTGGACACCAATGACTGAAGATGAAGGAAAACGTCTTGAGGAAACCTGGACTTTAAGTCTGAAGTCGCCAACCCGCATTGAGCAAGCGTGGTGATTACGCTGAATCCTTCTCTGTATGAGAGGAGACCTGTGCCCAGCAGTGGGACGATAAAAAGGTTGATAATGATGAGTTTCTCCTTACAGGTATTAAAATGTATTAAAAGTTGCTACCGGTTACACTCTACAATTGTGTCCTCAAGACAAGTGTCTATGGCGTTTGTTACAATGACGTCTAGAGCGCCTAGATAAGGCCTCACTCCATCAGCAATAACGACGATGGAAAAGCCAAAAATGTAATGGATTGATAAGCTAACAAAAAACTTGTCAGTCCTAAAAAAGTCGATGAAGAAATGTGAAACTTCGCAACGCGATTACCTCTTGTTTGGCCCTCAAGAGCGTTTATGAAGATCGATGTCAAGAAATGAGCAATCATTGTCCGCTTGCCTGTTAGTCTTGGACCATCTTGGCTCAATAGGAGAGTCTGACGCAAAGGGGAGACATAATCCTATCTTACATCATATCCTTCTAATTAAGCAATTTTGCAAAAGTTAGTTTGGATGTATGGATATTTGTTACTCTTTTACGAAAAAACTATTGAACGCATTTGCATGAAATTTGGCACACATATGGTTTATAACCAGGAATGATACATAAGATACTTTTTATCCTGATGTTACCACTGGGCGCATGCAGCTAGTCAGCCTACAATGTTGCGACTGCTGGTATACAGGGCAATGAAAGAGGGGTAGTGACATGAAAAATATTTTAGATGATGATGCGGTCCCAACCATAGATAATGGAAGCTTTGGAGTCATCATCATCTCAGCATTACTCCCAGTCACATCCGAAGCTTTTTCAGCTTTGGAGTCTGAGTTTTTCCTGATTTCCGCTTTACCCGTCCAACTGTTCATTTTTTGGCTAAACTTCGATATTTTCCGTGAAGCTACTGCCGTCTGACCTCCACAACCCGAAGGCGATATCGAAGCTTTGCAGTTAGACCAATTATTGGACTTTTGAGGGGTCCAACAACCCGTAACGACAGCCAATAAATGTTCGTATGGCAAGCGGGACCAACGGCTTAACGTGATTTCCGAAGCACGACCAGATCAGTGCAAATATTCATATTCATGCATACAAATATTTGCACTGCGCTGGGATCGACTACCGCGCCTCCTTGCGCGGATGCCGGGATCGCTACCTCTACTCCACGGAGGCTGTCAAATTATAGCTTTGATGTCTTTATCAAAAAACTGGTCTTATATTTTTTCTGTTGTAAGACAGAGGCAAAGACAAGAAAGCAGAAAGAGAGAAAAATAATTTATTCTGACTCACACAGGAAGATCATAAAAGTAAACTTAACAATAACGTTAAAAATAAAACAAAGTAAATAAAAGAAAAATGAATCAGAAAGTCCTATATGAGGCCAAACGACTTCTATCTCAGCATGCCGCTTCGACAATTAAAAAATAAATGTCGCAGCGCTGGTATTCTGATAAAGCCCGCTGAGATGTCATTGACAACAAATATATAAAAAAAATAGGCATTTATAATAGAGAGCTTTATAACAGCCTGTCGATTATGGCGATATCCTTTCCGTACCGTTCATTGTACATACCATTGAATGCGGGTGGCCCGTTTACCAGAAGCCTTATAAAGGCACCTCGTCGGCACGTGATGCCACGTATTAATATTAGATAATCCATATATAATAATATTAAACAACGGGACTAAAACATATTTGGAAGGTTTTACCGTAAACTTTAACTTTCCAAATACAGTGCATACCTAGATTCTAGAGTGACTACTGAATGGTAAATAGTGTAATGCCGTTATAAATTTTAGCCCAAACAACAGTAAAGGCTGAATAGGTGTGTACTTTGCCTAATTTAAAATGTTCCATATTTTTTTTTTTTAATCTGTGTTCAAAATAGAAGATGAAACAGCGGGGTAATTGCGTAACAGGGAGTTTTGGCGGGAAAGTCAAGCTGTCACGCTCATTTTTCATTGGACTTTTAAAATTATTTATAGTCTTGTTTACTAAATAAAAGTGTAAATTTATGTAGTAAAAATTGCAGTAATCCATACTAATATTATAAATGCGAAAGTAACTCTGTCTGTCTGTCTGTCTGTCTGTCTGTTACGCTTTCCCGCTTAAACCTCTCAACCGATTTTGATGAAATTTGGCACAGACACTCTTTAGACCCTGAGAAAGAACATAGGCTACCTTTTATCCCGGAAAAAAATTGATGTTCCCGAGGGAAATCTAAAAAGCGCGATATAACCGAACTCCACGCGGGCGAAGCCGCGGGCGGAAAGCTAGTAATTCATAAATAACA
The DNA here is from genome assembly GCA_017933935.1 of Sesamia nonagrioides. Lineage (NCBI taxonomy): Eukaryota > Metazoa > Arthropoda > Insecta > Lepidoptera > Noctuidae > Sesamia > Sesamia nonagrioides. Next base: position 14,885 of record JADWQK010001968.1, read on the forward strand.
GTGAAATATCGCAGCATAGTGGCCACATCATGACTTTGACTCAAACCTCCCTCGTAAGACGGTTCATGCGGCCGTCTTTTTTAACTGTCATTGGCGATATCCGCCATTTATTAGCAATATGCTTCAAAACAAATTGATAGTAATTATGTGTTACGCAATTAGGGTGCTGTTTTTCATTTCGATACCTTAATTCGCAAATCCGCTAACTCCATGTCAGCAATATTTGCAGGAGATCGTGATGTTCAGATGACTATTAAACAAACGTGATAAGTTTTTGACAAAAAAGAAAATAATAGAAGCTAATAATAACTTTTCCTCTAAATTTTGACATAAAAATAATTGAGTTCTGTCGTGTTTTGAAAAAGAAAATAGCGGAATACGAAACATCTTTTGGTCAACCTTTTTGTCGGTAAAATAAGCCTGAGCTGCAACTGTCTTTTTCGCACTTTATCGGGAGAGGTTGGAAGCAGCACGACGGCAATAGTTTCTTCAAATACCTTGTTGGAAACTCCTTCGTCTAAATGACTCCTATCACTTTAAAATATAAACTGACTCCTGTCACTTTTGAAAAATATAATAACATTCTATGACTCTGAAAAATAAATGGCGATTCGGTACATAACTTCGGCTTTTTCCTTCATCTGGCGACCGTTAAATAATATGGAAATAATAAAAAAAGAGCGTAGCATCGCGAGAAGATTTTTTACCATCGCAAAAAATGAGTTTGATAACTATGGTCAAGTCTTTGAAGATTGGTTGAAGGAGGGCATTATCGAAGAGGTTGACGACGCAGCGAAGCCTAAACATTTTCTCTGTCATCATGCTGTCATCAAAAACTCCAGCCTGACCACACGAGTACGTCCGGTCTTTGACGCGTCAGCTCGAGATTACAACGGAAACTCTCTTAACTCTTACCTAGAAAAGGGAATAAACTGTCTAGAACTGGTACCAAAACTACTACTTAAATTTAGAAAACATGCGATTGGTATAACATCCGATATTAAGAAGGCTTTTTTACAGATATCTTTGAATAAAGAAGATAGACAGTATCTGTCATTCCTGTGGTGGAAGAATAATGAAAGGAAAGAGTTGAAAACTTACCGCCACTGTCGAGTCGTGTTTGGTGTCACATGTAGTCCGTTTCTTTTAGGTGCCACTATAAATTACCACTTAGAGAAGTACACGGAAGAGTGTAAAGACACAGCCAAACGACTGCAGGACTCGTTTTATGTTGACAACTGCGTGACCAGTGTAGAAACAGAAGATGAAGCACAGACCTTTATAGAAGAGGCAAAGAAGGTCATGACTGATACGAAATTTGACTTGAGAGGTTGGGTGACTACTTCAATGACCCAATGTACTAAGACTATTTCACAGGAAGATAAACTGTCTGTACTAGGCCTTATGTGGGAAGTCAATATGGATCATCTTCATTGTAACGTCAACTTCGCAAATGGCTCTGCCTTGAAGGAACCTGCCACTAAAAGAAGTTTACTGTCAATAATGCAGAAAGTTTTTGACCCGGTCGGATTGGCATGCCCAGTGATACTTGTGCCCAAGCTAATAATACAGAAGACTTGGAATTTACGTTTAAGCTGGGACAGTAACCTGCCAAATGACTTACAAAAAGAATATTTACAATGGTCTAAACATGTTCACTTGCTTGAGAAGTGCCGGATTCCACGTCGTCTTACTAGTAAACCAATAAATGAATGTGGCAACAGTCTCCACGTCTTCAGTGATGCAAGTAAGGTGTCATTTGCAGCGGTCATATTCCTACGAAGTGATTGGCACGGAGATGTCACAGTACAGTTAGTACAAGCAAAATCACGCGTCGCACCAGTTCGTAAGGTCAGCATTCCACGCTTGGAACTGATGGCAGCATTAATTGCTACCCGTTTATATACAGAGGTTAAAGAAGCACTGGATCTGCCACACTGTCGTGGTTTTCTTCTGGACTGACGCAAGTGTGGCTTATACCTGGATTACAACTGAAGGAGATTGGAACATTTTTGTCAAGAATAGAGTAAGAGAAATTAGACAACATACAAATGTGGAAGATTGGCACCACCTGCCAGGCCTAATGAATCCTGCCGACTTACCATCTAGAGGCTGTAATGCCAAACAGCTCTTGAAGAGTAAATGGTGGGAGGGTCCTGATTGGCTAAAAGCAAAGGAGAGTGAATGGCCTAAATCTCAATTGACAGTTGATGAGAGAGAAGTCAACAAAGAGACAAACAAAATAGTTCTCGTTAACAACACCACAGATAATAGTACGTTTTTATCTACGCTGATTTACTTCTCTAAATACACAATGATAGTGAGGACGGTTGGTTGGATTTTAAGGTTTTTGTACAACTGTAAGAATATTAATGACAAACGAAGAAGTGAATTGACATGTGAAGAGTTCCAGAGTGCTGAAAAGATACTTTTGAAGATGGTTCAGGCTGAGATGATATCAGATACCGAAAAGAAGAAGACAAAAGATCTGAAAATGTTTAAAGATGAAGAAGGTTTATTGAGGATTCGCACTAAACTTGTTCTTAGCAATGAGCCTGCCGATTTCATCTGTCCGATATACTTACCGGGCAAACATATAATAATACAAAGATTAGTAGCTTCTAAGCATCGTCTAATGCTCCATGCCGGCCCTGGTATATTAATGGCAGCACTCAGAGAGAGATACTGGATCACAGGAGTGAGAAGACTCATAAAATCAATTACTTCAAAATGCATACACTGCAAACGGCTATCCGTTAAGCATGCTGGCACACCATTACCACCTTTACCTGTTGACAGAATAAAACCAGCTGCTGCATTTGAGGTCACAGGCATTGACCTAGCTGGTCCTCTTTTTTTGCGGTCGGGAGGGAAGGTGTGGATTATAGTTTTTACGTGTGCGGTTTACCGTGCCGTGCATCTGGAATTGACTAAATCGCTGTCAACAGAAGCCTTTCTAATGGCTATAAGGAGGTTTATCGCGAGACGTGGAAGAGTCGACACAATTTACACGGATAATGCTACTAATTTCCACGGAGCTGATAACCTTCTGAAGACTTTGGACTGGCAAGAGATCTCTGCTTATTCCAGCGTGCGTAACATAAAGTGGAAATTCAGTCCTCCTGCAGCACCATGGTGGGGAGGATGGTGGGAGCGCTTAATACGGTCCGTAAAGGATCTTCTGAAGAGAAACTTGGGACAGAAAACAGTTTCTTATGATGAACTGCTGACCCTACTTCATGATTGTGAAGCTCTTATTAATGCAAGACCTCTAACATACATGGCGGATGACTCTGATAAACTGAAGCCTCTTACACCGGCCTGCTTTACACAGGGACTCCCTTCGTACGAGACCCCGGATCTGGACCAAATCGACCGTGATTCTTGTAACCGGCGACTAAAATATCTGCAAAAGGTAAGGGAAGATTTGAGGGAACGTTTTAGAAATGAGTACTTGGGTTTGCTCTTACAGAAGGGCAGGGACGGTAACTCTAGTTAATGGTAGGCGACGTTGTTCTAGTCGAAACTGAGGATAAGCGTATAAAGTGGCCTTTAGGAAGAATTTTAGAAACCTTTGTTGGTAAAGACGGCCACGCAAGAGTGGCAAGAGTGCGTACAGCCGACGGCGAGTACACGAGAGCTTTTCAGCGCCTCTACCCTCTTGAGCTGCAGCCCGGCGACATCGTGTGAAGAAGAGTTTGGGCCTCCGCCCCAAAGGTGGGAGGATGTTGGAAACTCCTTCGTCTAAATGACTCCTATCACTTTAAAATATAAACTGACTCCTGTCACTTTTGAAAAATATAATAACATTCTATGACTCTGAAAAATAAATGGCGATTCGGTATATAACTTCGGCTTTTTCCTTCATACCTATTTTCCAAATTCCTCGGCACTAGAGTTCCGTCTTAAAACTGTATATATTTTATACAGTCTAAAACATCATTGTTAGATAATATCGCAAGGTAGTACTTTTGATAATGTAGACTCCTTTTACCTACTAATTAAAATACTAGTAATACTAGTATTTTAATTAGTATAAAACATTTTATTTTTACTAAAGATGAGATTAGCCGATTTGGATTTTTCTAGCCTTTCATATTAGAGTTTGTTTCTTTCCTACATATTCTAATTTAGATTTGGCCGAATTCAATAAAGAAGTTATACTAACTTAAAAGACGGTTGTATCTTGAACAATAATAAAGCACAGATTTAATAGCTTTAAATGGTAGACCATCTACCAACCACACAGCCTCCGAGGCGTAGCGGTAGCGAACGCGGCCGTTGCGCAAGGAGGCCCGGGTTCGATTCCCGCACAGTGCTAATATTTGGTCTGGTTGTGTCTCGGAAAGCACGTTAAGCCGTTGGTCCCGGTTGCCATACGAACATCTTGTGGCAGTCGTTACGGGTTGTTGGAGCCCTCAAAAGTCTAACAATTGGTTTAACTGCTGACCCGTCGTACGACAAGTATGCACCTTTACGTTGTTGACCTCACTACGATCCGGACGAAGCGTTTGGCCTCGTCTATTATACCGCGTACGTCGAAGGACTGGAACAATTTGCCAACGGCTGTATTCCTGTTTGACATTTAAATTGTACCCGTACCAATTAACCAACCCGTAACCCATTCACTCTAGAGTGAATGGGTCACGGGTTGGTTAAAAAAGAAACCGTGGCCCTGGCGTACAGGCAAGTGGCGCAAAGGAACACGGTTGGGTTTTAGTCAGTAAAAGTCTGACACGCCCTTCAGCTCACTCGGAGCGAGAGATGTATATAATAGCTAATATTCTAATTGAATCCATATTTCTGGTCAATGCAGGTACGTCACAAAAACCGCATACCTTAAAGTGTTGACCCAGATAGACTGACGATGACGCCACGTAAGTTATCGTCGCGTAGCGCGCTGAACAAGACGCCGCGTTTTGACAGTTTGGTTTGTCATAACATCTGAATATTGCGACTGACACTTCAGCCTCTGAGCTTTCGGCGCCGTACGTTCCGCAGATGTGGCACTACACTTAGGTGGTTTAAACCCGACCTAAACAAAGTCCATGTTTTGTAATAAGAGGATTAGTATCTAAACCATGTTATTATAAAAGTTACAAACCCTCCACGAAGAGCCTTCGCCTTAAACAAAACAAATATCAATCACGCATGTCGGTAATATGTAGATAAATAGTAATGGGCATTTATCCGACGCTCGTCATTAATAGAAAATGCTTTCGATACGTACTTAATAGCGGTTGCGTCGCCATCTTTATCATACCACGGATAAGATTATATACTTGATTGATTATACTAGACTATGCATAATAATCGGAGGGGTTGCGTAAATCCGTTTTATGTATTTTGGTTGGTTATCAATTATTGTAAGCCTATCATTGTTAACGACCTCCCTGCCTAAGGCCACATATTCGATTGGTATAATCCTGATTGTGGCTTTGCTAATACTAGAATTAATTTATTGACGACGACACCTGAAGTGATTGTTGTATTGAGTGTCGTGGGTTCGATTCCCGCACTGAACGAATATTTGTATGACCAGCAAGTAGTTGTTCCAGGAAAATTTGTAACAAGGAGTTCAATATTTATTAATTTATTTAGGTATTCCAACAAAATATACATAAAATGAAGGGCAATAATATCAGGAAGGTAATTCCCATAATTTCAAGAATGTTCACAGTCTGATCTAAGTCCTAAATAAGGAATAAAAAAAGTTAGTTTTTTAGTTTTTTAAAAATAGTATTTTTTTTTAGGGACAAAACCGGCCACACTTTTCCCAACCCACTGCAACTCCTGAAAGCCAGAATCAACAGTGGAGACCGCCAGAAAAACGCCGAGCAATGAAGCTCAACGAGTCCCGGAAAAACGATTCAACTGTCTTGAGTCCCGCAACGAAATTAATCAGAAAAGAATAGCGGAGGAGTAAAAAAAAGATATTTTTTCCATTTCCTTCCATAACAAGCAGGAGACAGAACAGAACTAGGCCAATCGGTATATAATAATTAGTATGTAGTCATTTTATATAGCTATAAACTAGTGTTTCATCGCAATCCTGCATGATGGTAAGCAGTGAAACAATCGTTGATGTTATAGCCCGCTAGTTTTTTATGAGCCTATTCACTCTAGGCTTGTAGACACTTAAATTGCAGTCCGACGGAAACTAAAGTTAAGGTTTAGATCAATCGAACGAAATTTTTTATGCTTGCCCGCAATCCCGCCTGATGGTAAGCAGTGATGCAATCGTTGATGGTAAAGCGCGCTAGTTTATTAAGAGCCTTAATAAACTAGCCTCACTTAAAAAACTAAGTGTATGGGAAGGAAGACGGCAGTTGAGCGAAGAGATGCAATGTTAAACCCAATAATACGATCAACGATGCTGCGCCAGAGGGAGATTGATCTGGAGACCAAACTCCCGACACAACAATATTTGGCGCATCGTACCCGGCACACATCGCAACACAATAGCTCAGACCCTTCCTCTGTACGGCTTCACCAGACATCATGCCGGAACAAAAGTTCTCAAGTCAAAAGGTGCTGTGCAAGTATGTTGCATATCAGGTAATGCCTTAACTGTAAGATCATGATGCATTGGCTCATCATATTGACACAGACGTGTGTAAACTGTCGCCTGCGCAGAGAACCGTGCGTCTCAATTTACCATTACAAGTTAAACGTGAAGATAGATTGCTGTTTCATTATAAGATATTTGATTTCAATAACTTATGAGCGTTTAACTGAGAAATAAGTAAATGCGTTGGAAGTCGTTTTCGCTAAACACGCTTGGTTTTAGTATTATTGGTAACTACTATTATTATCCATACTAATATTATAAATGCGAAAGTATCTCTGTCTGTCTGTCTGTCTGTCTGTCCGGCTTTCACGCCAAAACTACTAAACCGATTGTAATGAAATTTGGTACACAGATAGTCTAGAGCCTGAGAAAAGACATAGGCTATAAATCATCCCGCTGTGACCAATAGGAGCAGAGTAGGAACAAACAATATTGCGAAAACGGAAGCAAACGCGGACGTACATATTGCTCCCATTATTTTAACAGGCGTTTATTTTATATCAACTGAGCTCTTTCGGTTCGAAGCTTACGCGGGTGAAACCGCGGGGCACAGCTAGTTATTAATAAATTGGTATTGGTAGTATCAATAGATTAAAACAATCCGTTGCTTTGTTTTTGGTTAACGATTGTAGTAACTTGTAAAACAAATCCATACTAATATTATAAATGCGAAAGTAACTCTGTCTGTCTGTCTGTCTGTCTGTTACGCTTTCCTGCTTAAACCTCTCAACCGATTTTGATGAAATTTGGCACAGACAATCTTTGGACTCTGAGAAAGAACATAGGCTACCTTTTATCCCGGAAAAATTGAGATTCCCGAGGGAAGTCTAAAAAGCGCGATACAACCGAACTCCACGCGGGCGAAGCCGCGGGCGGAAAGCTAGTTATTACATATTTGTTTTAAAATCTTTTTTGTTGTACCTACGCAAACTTCACAGATCCGATAACGTATCAGTTCAAAGTATGTTTAAATACTATTTAAAAAAAAATCTATAATTTATAAACTGGTGCTCTGAGCGGAGCGGAAGGGCGTGCCAGACCTTTACTGACTGAAACCCACCCGTGTTCCTTCACTTGCCTGTGCGCCATGGCCACGGTTTCTTTTTTAACCAACCTGCAACCCTGGCCCTTTCAAGACACTTTGGCAAATTGTTCCAGTCCCTCGATGTACGCGGTATAAAAGACGAGGCGAACGCGAAACGCTTCGTCTGGATCGTAGTGGTGTCAACAATGCAAGGATGTAGGTATACTCGCCGTACGACGGGTTATCCGACGATCGTCATTTCGTCAACTGATACTACAAGTGACTACATTATTAATGATCACTGATGCCAGAAAACGAAACCACTAGCACACTATTAAAATTCTGTAGTTTTTCGAGTAAGATACATCAGATCCTTCTACTTTACCAATTTATCGTCATTTCAGCCGAAAGACGTCCACTGCTGAACATAGATCTCCCCTATGGATCTCCTTGACGTCCGGTCCAGCTCTTCCCGCATCCAGCGGTTTCAAGCGACCTTCACCAGGTCGTCGATCCACCTTATCGGGGAACCTACACTGCGTCTTCTGGTGCGTGATTGCCACTCGAGAAACCGTCGGCCCCATCGGGCATCGGTCCTACGGGCAATGTGTCCAGCTTGCCACTTAAGTATTGCAATTCTTCGGACTATGTCGGTTACTCTCGTTTTTCTGCGGATCTCCTCATTTCTTTCACGCGGTGAAACTCTAAGCATAGCCCTCTCCATTGTTCTTTGAGTGACCTTGAGCTTTCTTACCAATTAGGTACTACCCAATAGTTGGGTTGTCGAGGTCAGAGAGGTAGTCACTCAATATGAAAAATTGGTACTCATGTGAAGCCAGTTAAGCTGGTACTGGATAACGACCGGATATTTTATATCCAGGCAGTACCTACGTTCCCTTGGGGTGTTCTTTGCAAACTGCTGATGGGTGAAGTCAGCGACTTCAAAGCAAAAACTTTAAAAAGTGGTCTTTTATTTGAATCGTAGATATCCTTACTTAATATTATAAATCGGTAAGTGAGTTTGTTTGTTCCGCTTTTACGCCGTAACTGCTGAACCGATTGCTTTGAAACTTTGCAGACGTAAAGTAAGAAGTCCAGATTAAAGAATAGGGTACTTTTTATTACGTAAAAATTGATATTTTCGAGGGAAATCTAAAAAGCGCGATATAACCGAACTCCACGCGGGCGAAGCCGCAGGCGGAAAGCTAGTTGTATATAAAGATGATGATGTAAAGGTTTTAATTTTTGCTATACAAATAATTTGTATAGCAAAAATTAAAACCTTCATATTTTCTAAAGATTAACTTTCCAATATCCGCCTATAAAGTTCAGACTGAACAATGAATGAACTAAACGGATGCCATTACTTCACAAAACCATCTTGTTAGTAAGTTATATTCTATTAAATTTTAATAATCCGGTCACAACAACAATGGTGAAGCGAAAGGCATAACGCAACCATTTGTCAAATGTCATATTGCTGTAAAAACAACCAATTTTAGTTGACCTGTCACTTTCTGTACATATGCACTTTTGTCTTCGTAAGTTGGACATATAAGGGGAGGGTGGGTAGGTCGTGGTATGTTGGTGGAAGAGATTACATGTCATCGATAGGGTGTCAATAGGATGTCAAGATGTAATTGAGTGTTTGAGTTGCTTAATGTGATTATCAGCAGTTCGATCCTGTAACCATTTCACCGTGAACATTTAGGTGAAGTGCCTTATTATTCCAACTAATAATGGGATTTTACAGCCTCCGTGACGTAGCGGTAGCGGACGCGGCCGCTGCGCAAGGAGGCGTGGTTTCAATCCCCGCGCAGTGCAAATATTTGTATGCATGAATATGAATATTTGCACTGGTCTGGGTGTACCTCGGAAAGCACGTTAAGCCGTTGGTCCCGGTTACCATACGAACATCTAGTGGCAGTCGTTACGGGTTGTTGGAGCCCTCAAAACTCCAACAATTGGTCTAACTGCAATGCTTTGACATCGCCTTAGGGTTGTGGAGGTCAAACGGCAGTCGCTTCACGAAAAATGTCGAAGTTTTTTTTTTTAATGGTTATAAACTAGAGCTGCAATCCCGCCTGACGGTAAGCAGTGATGTAATCTTTGATGGTAAAGCGCACTAGCTTATTAAGCCTATTTAATTCACTCAATTAAAACTGAGTGAAAGACGGAAGACGGCAGTTGGGTGAGGTGATGCAATGTTTAACCAAACAACACGACCAACGATGCTGCGCCAGAGGATTGATTTGAAGACCCTCCACGACCAAACTCCCGATACAACAACATTTGGCGCATCGTACCCGGCACACATCGTAACACAACTGCTCAGACCCGTCCACTACGGCTTCACCAGACATCCTGCCGGAACACGACGAATCGCTTGGCGGCATGACTTTGTCTGGTGGGTGGTAACTTATGCCGGCGGCTGATGTAGTTGCCTACCACCGAGAAAGCTAAAATCAGCAGTTAGACTGGTAAAGCGGACCCCAGACTCCAAAGCTGAAAAAGCTTCGGATGTGACGCACAGTTCACGGTGAGATTTTTCCGGATTCAATTGGCTCTAGTACCTATCCAAACAGTATAGCTAATTGAATTGTATTTGGGTCAACAACAATTTCATAACATCCATGGGTAGCGAAAGGTAATACCCATTGCATTAAATGCTACTAGCGGGCTTCTACTATGGAAGTTTACTTTGGCCCCTCATACGCCTTCTAAATACTAGGAGAGGCCCGCTCGCCGCCCGATAAGGACAAGGGATGGCCCATTAAGACGCTGTGAATAGCAAACTTTTAGGTATTTGAGGGGGTGAAGCAGACGAAGTGGGACACGACTAGCCCCGCCCACTGCGGGGCGCGGGGCGCTCCGCGCGAGTACATCGATGCGTGAGGTGAGGCGTCGTGCATCGAGAAATACGCACGTTCTATTAAATCTATACCAACCATTCTCTATTCCATCTACATTTAGAAGCGTAATTTCACAACCCAACCGAAGCATGGTTGGCTCTGTTCGTCACAGTCCCGGTTCGCATTAGAAGAGCACCAGGATCGAATCCGACTTTACCTTGCGATTTTCGAAAATGTGTATTTTATACATATTTTCATTTTTTATTATTTTTTTTTGTTTTCTTTTTTATTTTTATAATGCGCTTTGTCCGTTCTGCTTAAATTTTTTGTGTTATGTCCTTTTTTCATGAAACTGTTAGAAATATATCATTTCTAGAAATTACTATTTATAAACAGCTGTTTAGAGTAACTGTTAAAAAAATGCATTTTCGGATATTTAAAAAAATAAAAGATTTCTTCTTCAAAACTGCAACTCTTATCGAAATCGGGTTTGTACGAGTGAAATAGATGGAGGCACTTGGAGGAGGCCTATACTGAAAGGGGCCATGAATAATGCAACAAAATGAAATCTAAATTTACTGTTTTGAACTATTATCAAATTAACTGTTATTTTTATTGTTTTTCTTTTGTTAAATTATATTATGAACTAAGAAATTCATGGTTAAATAAAGGCTTATTATTATTATTTATTATTAATTTCTAGAAATTTGTAGAAAGAAAATTATAACGAATTGATTTTAAATATTAGTTTGCATTATAATTGTTACAAAAAGAATATATTTAAAAAGATGGAACAATTACTACAAAAAATACAGAAAATCGGATAAATTAATAATAATTAAAAAAAAACAATTGCAAATAAGAAATCCAACAAAAAGCATACAACGTAAAGCTGGGGTTTGAACCCGAACACATACAGGTGAAGAAAAATGTGCCGGGAAAAAGTAAAAAGAATAATTACAGAAAAAAATCAAATAAAATATCGGCAAAAATACAACAGTAAATTAAAAAGCATTTATTTCAATTAAAATCTACAAAAAGCATATAATGTAAACCTGGGGTTTGAACCCGGGCAAAAACGAAATATGATTATTCATCAACAAACAGACACGTAAATATAATTATTTTCTGTGCGGGGTAAAGCAAAAAGTGACATAGGTCCGACAAGCACAGCGCCTCAGCGGTCACTGTCGCTAAGCATAGAAGTGAAAGAGAAGGCAATGGACGCCGCGATGGAGCGACGTTTCGTTCACGTTATTTATCATTAAATACATTATTTATTTTAGAATATCTTAGTTAAATCGATAAACAAAAACAATGGTTTCATTTACTATTATATTTACATCGCTCTTCTCAATTTTATCAAGATTTGATGATTAATAATACAGTTACAACTGTTATAAATTCAATTTTAGGGGTTACTTTAGGATTTTTTTCTATCGAGAAAATTAATTCAAAACGTGTTTTGAAAACAATGGTTTCCTGCTACATATAATCAAGATTAACATATAAATTTTTGGCTGCTCTGAAATGTATACATTTGGCTAAAAAATTGTTTTAAGAAGCCTATTTTTACTGAACACAGCGCCTTAATCCAGGATAACATCATGCTGCGATCAATAGGAGTGGAGTATGCTGTATAATGTTCAAATAACCAACTCCACGAGAACAAAGTCGCGAGCGGCCGCTAGTATGTCTATAAAATTATAATTTAAATATTATAATTATTTTTTACTAGTACTTTTTTTAATTATTATAATTATTTTATAGACATACTAGCGGCCGCCCGCGACTTCGTGAACTATATTTCCTCTAATTTATTTTTATGTTACTCAATTCTATTAATTAATGTTATAATTTATAAAAAGCACAATGTTCTGGTTTTTTAATTTTTATTCGAAAATTTATTACAATGCTATTATGAATTTTATCAATATTAGCGTTTACTGTTAAGTAAGTTAGCTTATCTCCATAATTCGTTTTTTATATGCATGTTGTGTTTACCTATAATTAATTGATGAATTGTGTAACGCTTCTCTGTAGTTTAAATAAACTCAGGGTGGCTAACTCCACCCTTACCCGGCAGTTACAGTAAATTTAATTATGTAAATACTTGGTAGCTAGGAGCATTAAATAAAACAATAAATGGATACAATTACACATTTATTTTATAATTACCCTGTGTCATAAATATATGACAAAACAATCTCCTAACTTACCTAGTCGATTTCCTGACTCACTCCGTCTCGGGTCGGAGTGGGACAGGGAATCCACATGAGACAATTCAGCAAGCTCAGGGTCGCTTGATGAAGGATTCGTGAGGTGAACCGTTGTGATCACGGCTCAGTCGTTACAAAAGTATCTCAGGTTATGCACACAATATCAAGCCAATAGCCTACTTACATGCAACCTGTTGGAAACCCACTCTCACTCACTAGATAGTAGATACTCACTCACAAAGAAACAAGGACAGGGAGTCTACGTTTCGGATTAGCTCTCCTGACTAACGCTTCTGGATTACGGTACAAAGACCCTTGGCTTCACTAACTGACGGGTGTCAGATTAATGCACGGTTGAACGCGGCCTGCGGGATTAGGTATTTCGGGAACACCCGGAGCAAAGTAATCATGACAGCTTATACCTGTCTAGTCGTCGTCGAAAGAGAATTGGATGTGCCGTACCATCAGGGTTCAGCACACTTCCACTCCAAACAAGCCTGATCCAATCGGAATCAAGGCCACCTGAGGTAAGTCATGACTCAACGCCTCCACACGGTTTCCCACCCTAGGCCCGCCAAAGGAGCCAAATAGAGAGATGAGCCAAACTGCTAGGCGCACAACCCCATGGGGTTTATTGCGCACACACGCCAACCTTGCGTACCAGCAACGTCCGCAAAACCCGCCACACCGAGCAAACTTCGGTCGTTCTTCTGGAAGCTTCCTAGCCCTGCGATCGGCCGCTCCCAATTCTTTTTTCCTGAACCATAGGCTAGTGCGTTCCGCGACTTGTATTTCAATTTCTGACTCATGAGTTGGTTCCTATTTTTTTTTTAATATCTCTTTATCCTAGGTCTTTTTTATTTTATTTGACCCGGTCGTTCTTTATTTGAATATATATTAACGACCGTCCTTTCGCCCAACGCCATCTCTCGGCTCGATGCAAAATATGTGACCCGAGTTTAGCCCGAGTCCAAGAGATGTCGCCTGCTGCTATATTTTTGCTACGTGACAATTGTTTATTTTACCTTTGAGAGTGTATTATTTGGTGGTTTTTGTGTAATTTATTGTTGGTGAATCTAATAAAATAATATATGTACCTATACGTATATACAGAGTGGTGCTGACAATACGACAATAAATTAAACATCGTGTACCTCAACACATTCTCAGTCTACCCATATAAAATCATATAAATATGTCCATTAATTTATTAAGTCACAGGAAATAATTTTTCATTTTTCACATTTTCTACATGATGTAAATGTTGATAATGAAGCGCTTACAGGTTAATGACCACCGCATCCTTCGGTACCAAACTTTAATAATAATAGCGCGAAAAAGCAAGTCGATACAGGATCGCGCTGTCGCCGATCGTAGGTCAGTAAACCAATATTTTTAAAGGATGTTCTATTCAGTTTGCAATTTTATGCGATTTAGTTTGTTTAAATTTTCAGTATTTTATTTTTAATGTTAGGTTTTTTTCTACGGTTTAGGATTATGTTTATGAACCAGCATTGTTCGTGTTCTCATTTATTGTCGTATTGTCAGCATCACTCTGTATAGGGGGAAGTGGGGCACCTTGATACGGTTTTTACTTAGACCCAATAAAAGACGATCTAATGATAGTTACATCCAGTTTAATAACCATAATATATTCAATATATATTCAGTTAACTTGTTACATACAAATTAACCGATAGATTTAATCACAAAACGTATTAGAGCCTATTTACCAAAAAATGAAATTTGTATCAATGTACCCCACATGCGGGGTACATTGGTACATACACTGGTACTTTGCTTCATAGAAATATTCCTATAAATTAAATAAGTTTTATTGATTTTTCTGACCTTTATTTATTGATTTTTTTAAATTATATTTATTCGCTGCTTTTGCTATTGATAATTTTTCTTCCAACACATCAGATATCGCAGAAGCCACGGAAATTTCATTGATGGAACTTCTATTCATCTTGCGTTCAAATGTTCAAACCATTTTTCTATAAAGAAAATAAAATATATTACCTAAGTCTCACATACATGTATATTTAATAAAATATTGGGGGTATCAATGTGCCCCAAGACCACTTGTATCTATGTGCCCCTGCCTACTACAATCGAAATCAACATTTTATAAAAATTAAAGCAATAAATAATTTAAGTCTATTTAATGTGATGACAGATATGTACTTACCACATTGTCTTAATATAACACAGGTAACACTAAATAAATTAGAAGAATTACATCCGAAAGAAAAATACGTAATAATAAAAATATTTAATTTTTATTTTTTATTTAATAATATGAATATTTTGTTGCGAACATCAGAAACAGTTTTTTACGTGCTAGTCACTAGTCGTCGAGTGAACGTTGCCCTGCGCTAGTGTGCGTGTAGGCTTTACTATATACCTTCTTATCGGTGGCGGATGGCTCTTCTAACGCGTTTTGTTTTCGACGAATATTGACTGTATCTATGTGCCCCTTGTATCAATGTACCCCGCCTCCCCCTATATATGTACATATATAATTAAAGGTGGCTGAATCCTGATAGATGCTATTCCTTAATGGAATTAGCTACTTAATACTGATGAAGTCGTGAAGCGGACTCTAGAACATCTATAGTTAACAGTATCCTGCCAAGATATAATAGTATGTATGTCGTGGATATCGATAGCATTTTAATAAAAGTTGCTCATTTGATTTACGTAGTAGTGGAGCAAACGCCGTGGCGTTATTTAGTAATGGCGGCACGTGGATAGGGTCTTTTTGGAAAGTGGGGATTGTCGAACCGTAACTTCGTTTTGAGACACTTCTTTGCGGGGCGAAACTGTCTTTTTACGAAATGGACCACCTTTACCACCACACCGAGATGGTGACGACACTACTGCTCCGCCGTCGCTGACGTCGTCAAGTATATTGTCCCTACCTTTTTCAAAACCGCTCTTCACATCAGTGCAACGTCTTATACATAGGTATTGTTATATAGGTAGTGTTGTATGTCGAAACTTTGTAGACAAAATTGTTGAAACCTGCCCCCTATGATGCAACTAGTTGGTATCAGTTGGGATCGTTCGGACCGCCCATTGGTTCGTTCGGTCCAAACGATCCCAACTAGTCGCAATCATTTGACAAAAATGTGTTCGCCGATTAAAGGGCTGTACTATTCGATGGGCCATCCTAGGTCTAGCTATGCGTTTTTATATCGTACCTCCACAATGCCTAGGTTTCAAGATACAGGGCTTAAAACTCACGTAATGTATGTCACGCAATATCGAACCTTATGCCATCGACATAAGGTGCATTCGTAACAGTATCTTCTTCATCGGTTTCACACGTGCAAGTTTCGACCCCGGAATATCGGGATAAAAGTATCCTATGTGTCATTCCTGGTTATAAACTACCTGTGTGCCAAATTTCATCTAAATCCGTGCAGTAGTTTTTTCATGAACGAGTAACAAAAATCTATGCATACTCACAAACTTTCGCATTAATATTATTGGTAGAATGTCTTACTCTACATGATCTAACAGGAAGTGTCTTATTAGCTGATCTCAACAATTTGCATACACGATGTTAGAAGTATCAATTACATCGTAGCGAGTAAATATTACGAATTGATTGATGAGCGCTCCTCGAATGAAAGGTAATGATTAATTGCATTTATTTATATTTGTTACTTGCTGTATTTGTCTATGGATCTGTCTGTGCGTTTGCTTGTTTGTCGGTTTCTTTCTGTCTTTGAGGTTTCCAATGTGATGTAGTAAATAATTTCATTTTTTCCGCTTGCATTGCAAACGCAGGTTCAACCCTACAAGATTTATCAAAATAATGTATTAAGTATTGTACACATTGAAAAGGTCTACAGAAAACTTCGTGATGGTATATGTCTATGTCTTACGGATATCCTACATTAACATTTTTTGTCATTTACTTTTTACGACAAATAATGGCTAATTTTCGAAGCGATTTTAACCAATACAGCAATAATCATTACCAATAAAATACCTTAAATACATTATTGATTGAGTATAGATTCCTATGGCTCTTTATAGCACATTATTTAAATGAATATTTTCGAAAATATCACAGATTTAAAAATTGCGGGACGTAGCATTTGCGGCGGTACCGGACTTCCGGGGCGGAGGGAGCGGTGGTGGGCCGCTATGTTTTTTATATACAACGTTCACAGTATTTCTGTAGTGTAGTTAGTAAAACAGCATTGCACCCGAGCGAAGCCAGGGCGGGTCGCTAGTAAGTAATAAACTTTATTTTAAAAAAAGTTGCCCTGTAATAGAAATTTTTCCCTGTATCGTGGGTACGATAAATGTTGCCCTACAGTAGAAATTTCTCCTGTATCTTGGGTGCGTTTTCAAACATATAAAACTCACATACACAAACAGACACACCCGGAACAACAATTTGTAGGTCATACAAATATTTGTACCGTGCGGGAATCGAACCCGCGACACTCAACGCAATAGATTAACCACTTATACATCAAATATGCCGTCAAACTTGAGGCAATTAAGCTAAGCAAACAGACTAACTAGAAATTAAAAGTTAGTTGTCGAAACTAATTGGCATAAATGACCTACATCACTACATGGTAACTATAGTAATAACATTAGTTGTCTTTTATTTAAAAACTTCTGATGAGTTTTAGATTGGCATCACTATTAATTGGATGGGTCAAACGTAAATGTTAATCGGTCGGGATTATTATTATATAATATAAAGAAGCAATAGCGTAGTGGGTCAGTCGCTAACGTGGTCTATAAGCGCCATAGGAGATGGCTGAAATATTATATCAGTAATCTGTGATATATTGTATTTATTTATTTCTAAGTTAATATTATGGTAGGTACACTTAGGTCTTAGATAACATTATTTCATACATAGGTGCTATGGTTGGTGTATATTTATAAATGTAGCTAAGTACCTACATACACATATCTGACTACTTTAGATCTATATAAATGCATTATCTACAATGTGTAACATAAAGGGTATATACATAACTAAGGCATGGCATCTTTACATAATATCAAACGATATTGGAAGGGTTTTTTAATCCTATCTCTTTATGTTAGGAAGTTACGAGAAAAAACACCGCCTGTGATAGGCTACTACCGTACTAGGCGCACAGAGATATTGAAGACATTTATCGGATTTTGGCAAGTAACGTGACGGGTAATGAGTAGTTATTAACGCATGTAGTGTGCTGTCACGTTTGTTATAATTTGAATTAAAAAGCACACGAAACCGAAAATTTAGAATCAATTTTTTGAGTATTTTATTTTGAGTTGAACCCTGTTGATTTAGGCTATAACATCACGCCGGGACCAATAGGAGCGGAGCATAACTAACTCCACGCGAACGAAGTCGCTGGCGGCCGCTATGAATAGGCCTCGCGCTCCTGGGTACGCCCATTTCCACTGGTAAGACACATGCTTCCTCTCTGTGAGAGGGAGTATGCTGTAATCCACAACACGGGCGCAGTGGGATTTAGTAGTTGGCACATTTATATGTATGTGAGTATATCTTAAAATTTTTGGTTTTAGAAAATGACGGTTTTCTCTCTATATTTTCCTTCACCGTTTTGGGTAGCGTTGGATGAGATTATTAACTCAGGAGGGGACTCTAGTGCCAAGGAATTTGGAAAATAGGTCGTTATTTGAAGAAACTATTGCCGTCGCGCTGCTTCCAACTTCTCTTGGTAAAGTGCGAAAAGGACAGTTGCAGCTCAGGGTGATTTTATCGACAAAAACGTTGACCATAAGACGTTTCGTATTCCGCTGTTTTCTTTTTCAAAACACGACAGATCTCAATTATTTAGAAAAAAATTGGAGGAAAAATATAATTTTCTTTTTTGTCAAAAACTTATCACGTTTGTCTAATAGTCATCTGAACATCACGGTAATAATGGGTTATTATTTGTGATTTTGAAGTATCGTATTTCTTTTATTAATTAAGTTTCGAAAAATAATCAAATGATGGGGGCACGTATAATCACGGTGTAAAAATGTAGAAAAAAATAATTGCTCTAAAAGCATTATCCACGAAGAAAACAGCGGAATACGTCTGTATAGAGAAAGCACCACTAGAGTTCCCTCTTAAAGCATCTTTTAGGTTCCGAACCTACGACCTACAACTAGTAAGACGTTTAGCCACTTGTTCACCACTGCCGCTTTAATGGGTGTAGTATTAATTCCATTAAATATCATACACCCATTTTACATTCATTAAAACCCGAGAAGAAGGTATTAAATACATATCCGCACCCATAGAAAAAAAATAAATAAATAAATAAATAAAATAATTAATTACAGCTATTCATGGCAACTAATTAGCAGCAAATGGGATTTCCTGTGGGGTAATATATTGCCTTGCCTTGTATTTTAGTTGTATGGTGATGTATCTCTTGAATGGTGAAACATTTCTATTTAAAGTTGGGCCCAGGATAGATTCTTGAAAACCCGAAACCCGTTCTTTGTAGTTTGTGTTAGAAGTAAAACATAATCCAAAAATTTCTTCTTTCTTATCAAGATTGTTTGCAGGGTACGCCGTAGGCTACTGCGCAAGGAGGCGCAGGTTCGATCCCCGCGCAGTGCCAATATTTGAATGCATGAATATATTATTATTGCACTGATATTTGCACTGGTCTGGTCGTGCCTCGGAAAGCACGTTAAGCTGTTGGTCCCGGTTGCCATACGAACATCTAGTGGCAATCGTTACGGGTTATTGGAGCCCTCAAAAGTCCAACAATTGGTCTAACTGCAATGCTTTGCTATCGGCTTCGGGTTGTGGAGGTCAGACGGCAGTCGCTTCACGGAAGATATTAATAGAAGTTTAGCCAAAATCAACTGTTAGACTGGTAAAGCGGACCCCAGACTCCAAAGCTGAAAAAAGCTTCGGATGCGACTGGGATTAACGCTGAGATGATGATGATGACTATTTGCAGGCTAGGGAGCATTAAAGTATTACGTATGGCAATACACTGTAATGTTTTTCTGTATATTCCGAAACGTTACGTGACATTAAAGTTACAATTATGTTGAACAAAGTATAATTGTAGTATAATTTATAACTTTGTCATTGTATTAATTGTGTTTGCAGTAGTAATAAAAATTAAAAGTGACGTACAACATAATTCAGAAATTTTTCGTAAAACATAAACAAAAAAGGAAGATTCTAATTTCAAGGTTTAAAAAAAAGAATGTTACGTAGGTACCGCGTTGTTTAAATACCTCCCGCCCTTGTAACGCACCGTAACGTGTTACATGATCCCTTTCCCCCCAGATTTCGTTACGTAGTACTTGAACGCTCCCCTAGGCAGTAACTCTTCCAATTTGTTTTTAACAACATTTGTGGCTTATTATACATCGGCAGTGTATTCACTTTTCAATTGACGCTATGCTTAAAGGGATAAAAAAAGGCATGATATGTTTAGTAGCATGGAGGTTTTAATTTTAATGAAAGAACACGAAAGTACTAGAACTGAAGAAATTGTATCAAGCTACACAACACTTACTTTTCAGCAACTAAAGCTTGTCGATTCCACTATTCACCGCTAGATGGCGCTATTCTCAACTTTTAACACCGTATCTTTAAATACCGCTCCTTTTACAGCATTGTCCAACGAATTCGCCGTAAAGAGTTACAAAACATGATAACTCGTGTTAACCCATCAATTATCCCCATGTTATGTGGTATAATGACACGTCGGTGTGAGTCCGTCTGGTGAAAAATGTCCCGCGATAAAACTCTTAATTCGCTACCGCTGCCGGCGATTTAATACATATAGCAATTTAACTTTCTGCTGATTGTATGTAATTTCTTTGGATTTATTGGTTTCGTTTTTTGCTGGGGAGGGAAACTTTTTTATGTGGAGATGTTTGGATAATCACAATTATGGGGACTGAGCTACTTTGCCTTGTGCTTCAAAGGGCAAAGGTACAGCTTTCTTAACACTAAAATAAGATCTCTCTACTTGAAGACTGCATTTCTCCTGTGCCGTGTGCGTTTATAAATATTAATATAACAACCCGGAACAACTAATTGTAGGACATACAAATATTTGTTCTGTGCAGGAATTAAACCCGCGACTACACGCACTCACACTCACGGCAGTAGTCGATCGCCCAGCCACTGCGCTAATTGTATCGTCAAGATTCAGTTACAGCATAACGTTAAAGGAATGAAATAATTTCTTTAATATCAAGAGTAACATTAAAAAAAAAAAACATAAACTTTCATAAAACATTCATGTAGCTCATAAAGAAAAAATATATTCTTATTTTTGTGCAGCGTACTGATATTTTTAACTGTTTTGACAACCTTAGTAGTTATTTAATGCCCTAATCTATTTATTTAACTTCACAACACTTACCTAGTATACATCAATAATTTTTAATAGCTACTCTAGCCAGTTCTAAATTTAAAAATTCATTTATTTTATAAAATATACTATCGACATGTCCATTGCTCTATTAGGTACTGTCTTACTTAACTTAATGGTGATTATTGACACCGTATCTTTTACCAAGTTATCCGATAACATAAGTTAATACTACCCACTTAACATCACACTATCTTCTAACACATTTCACCTAACCGACACTGAAGTCTTCGATATTGTGATTAAAGACTTCATTCACACCCCCGCGGCTTTCTTTTACAACTCTTAAATCTATCACAAACTTACATTTACCATCGAAGAAGCGCCCTTTATCCTTAAAATAAGACTTCGTACTTCGCAATACGTTGATATTCAAATTATAATCTGGTCTTCTTGGACGGCAATGTTAACTTTGTCATTGATAGATGTAATAAAACATATTAGTTTTGCGCGTGCTCAAGCATTCAGCTTCATTCATCATCATAATGGTAGTCATTTGGCGTTATGTCACTGGCTAAGACGGTTTGGCAAATATTTTTAAGTACAAGACAAATCGTTTTGTACGTTAATGTCCATTACGTGGACTGTTATGTGGTACATACACATAGTACGGTTAAGTATCGTTTATTTTTGGTGTTTGGGAGAAAGGTTTACGGGGCTTACTATGACTAATAATACCTAATAGTCTACTATTCGTTTGAATAATTACTAGAATTTTTCAAACGAGGTTCATCAGTGGGAGTTCTCTTTTAATAATGCTGTTCTATGCCTATGTTTGATTATATATGGGTAGTTTGTGAGGAGTCGACAGTCTCCGTGGCGTAGCGGTGGCGATCGCGCCGCTGTCCAAGGAGGCGCGGGTTCGATCCCTGCGCAGTGCAAATATTTGTATGCATGAATATGAATATTTGCACTGGTCTGATCGTGCCTCGGGAAGCATTCTAAACCGTTGGTCCCAATTGCCATACGAACATCTAATGGCAGTCGTTACGGGTTGTTGGAGCCCTCAAAAGTCCAATAATTGGCCGAAAGTTAGAAATACAGCACTTTATTTTGGGCAATGCGCTCAAAACGGAAAGGAAAGCATCAGGATACCGGGATATACTGTAGCTAAAATTCTACGATGTGTGCCAATCACGGTGACAACCACCCAGCCGTAGTAGGCCCACAAGCTGGACGGCCAATCCATGTCACTGAGAGGAGACTTGAATCCCTGATTATATTTGTTATGAGAACGTAATAAATATCGTTGAAACCAGTTCAAGGGCTGATACTGAAGCTTCCGGCAGGATGTTCAAAAGAGATATCGTGGCCCTGGCTCACAAGTAAGCAAAGGAACACGGGTGGGTTTTAGTCAGTAAAAGTCTGACACGCTCTTCCGCTCCGCCTAGAGCGAGAGAGGTCATTTGATGATTTAAGAGAAAAAGTGCTGATATTCAAAATCAAAATCAAAGCATTTATTTCAAATAAACCAGTTACAGGCACTTTTGAATTGTCAGAAGGTCGGTCAGTCAGTAAGGTGAAGCTAGTCGCACTTTACAAAGATGAGGTTTCTCGGTCGTAGGCCATGACATCGGCTGCCGGCAGAAGTTACCACCCACCAGAAAAAGTCTTGCCGCCAAGCGATTCGTCGTGTTTCGGCATGATGTCTGGCCAAGCCGTACGGAGGACGGGACTGAGCAGTTGTGTTGCGTTGTGTGCCGGGTACGATGCGCCAAATGTTGGAAGTAGTGTCGGAAGTTTGGTCGTGGAGAGTCTCCAGATCAATGTCCCTCTGGCGCACCATCGTTGGTCGTGTTGTTGGGTTAAACATTGCATCACCTCGCTCAACTGTCGTCATCTTTCCTATTCCTAAGTTTTTTAAGTGAATAGGCTTAATAAACTAGTGCCCTTTACCATCAACGATTGCATCACTGCTTACCATCAGGCGGGATTGCAGTCAAGCACTAGTTTATAATAATAAAAAAAAGGTACCTATGGAGAAGAACGGGCAAGAAACTCCATGGACTCTCTTTTATTGATGTTGATTAATCTCTAGTAAATACTGTTTTTTTGTTGTCTCTACTTTATAATAATTATAAACCAGTGCTTGAACGCAATCCCGCCTGATGGTAAGAAGCGAAGCGATCGTTGATGGTAAAGCTAACTAGTTTATTAAGAGCCTATTCACTCTAGCCTTGAAGACACTTAAATTGTAGTCCGACGGAAACACTACCGTTGGCAAATTGTTCCAGTCCCTCGATATGTGCGGTATAAAAGACGAGGCGAAACGCTTTATTCGGATCGTAGTGGTGTCAACAACATAAGGGTGAACACTCGCCATACGACGAGTCGTCCCAAGATGGAACCGAGATGCATACTCTCAAAATGCGTCCTATAGAACACCGACAAGCTACTCTTCGCTTGTACGTTGGAGACCGTTTTGAACCAAATGAATTCAAGCATTCTAAAGGAAGGTTCTGAATGACGTCACATTTATACCTACCCAAGCAAGAGTGATGAACCTAGAGAGCAGTGGTGGCCTAGTGGTATCGGCCGCGACATCGTTGTAGGTCATAGGTTCGAACCCCGTCAGGCGTTGTGTAAATATTTCATCACCACTGCTCTCAAAACGGCGAAGGAAGACATTGTAAGGAAACCGGCATGTTCTAGAGGCAAAACTTTGAGGACATAATATATGACATCTACCAACCCGCACTGGGCTCGCGTGGTAGATTAAGGCCCACTCCCTCTCACCGAGAGGAGGCCTGTGTTTTTTTTAATTACTATAAACTAGTGCTGACTGCAATCCCGCCTGATTGTAAGCAGTGATGCAATCGTTGATGGTAAAGCGCACTAATTTATTAAGCCTATTCACTTAAAAAACTTAGGAATTGGAAGGATGACGGCAGTTGAGAGAGGTGATGCAATGTTAAACCCAAGACCAACACGACCAAACGATGCTGCGCTAGAGGGAGATTGATCTGGAGACTCTCCACGACCAAACTCCCGACACAACAACATTTGGCGCATGGTACCCGCCACACAACGCAACACAATTGCCAGTGACGGATTAAGACTACTTGATGCCCTAAGCAATCCACGCCTGTGGGCCCCCCTATCCGTATGTCAAGGTCAACTAGAATCTGTCTTTAAACCTTTACCGCCTAAAAACATTCGTTTTTTGTAAAATAAGATGATATGTTTTTCTTTCTTTTTTTTTTTTTTTTGTTGGGGTGGGAAATCATCTAATGACTTCTCCCGCTCTGGGCGGAGCGGAAGGGCGTGTCAGATTTTTACTGACTAAAACCCACCCGTGTTTCTTCTTTTGCCTGTGCGATGGCCACGGCCACGGTTTCTTGTTTAACCAACCCGCAACCCTGACCCAGGAGGCATCGGTCTTCGTAGACCCCGTCACGATGTGCTGACATCTCTTTGAGGCGCACGTGAAACACGACGCGCCGTCGACTCGGGCCTGGTCCTTACTGGGCGGCGAGCTGCTCACTGCTCACCGCCCGCAGGCCCGCGCCTAGGGTGGCTGGGAGTTCGGTGTGGTCTCCCGACCAGGGCGTCTCCTGCGGCGGCTAGTGGCGTGAGGGCGCTGGGATTCCCGCTGTCTCACGCGCTCCGCCTCTTCCTTTGCCAGCATCACTGCTTCGCAGAAGGAGGTGACGGCCTGCCATGTACTCTCGCTCCGGACCATAGCTTGGACCAGGGTCGGATGCGAGAGATCGCCACCGATCGCCGCTACGAGAACACGGCGGTGCTCCACCCAAGCCGGGCAGACCTCCACCGTATGCTCCACCGTGTCCTCATGGCGATCCACACAATGGTGACACCCTGGCGTTTCCTCCCGCCTAATACGGAACAGGAACCTCCTGAAACAACCGTGTCCGGTGAGGACCTGCGTCAGGCGGAAGGTTAGGGCGCCGTGGCGTCTCTCTAGCCACTCCTCAAAGAGGGGACTTACCGCCGCTATTGTGGCGTGCCCAGATGTAACGTACCTTAGAAGTAGAGTAGGCGCGACAACAATAAAAACCAATTGAAGCATAATTTATTTATTTATTGAAATGCGCCTTGCAGCTTTTTCGGGCATTGGATTCACGCAAGATAGTATTAACGTGTAATGTTTTTATCATATCGGACTCTATGTATAATATCGATAAACAATCGAGCCTTTCTTGTATCATCTTTGTCCTTTTTTAATAATTTTAATTTTGTAAAAAAACGCTCCGCTGAGCAATTTGAAATCATAAGCGATAAAAATATACGCAGGGATCTGTTTCCATATTAGGGAAAGCTGATTCAATTTTATCATCATGTATTATTTTATACACCTGATCGAGACCTGGGCTGTACTACAGTCTCTCCAGCGGTGCCAAATAGACTATCGGTATATTAAGCGCTGAAGGGTTTGTACGAAAATGCCACCATGTCAGTCCGAATACAGGACCAGACCTCGAAACCAATACCTCTGCAGCGTGGTGTCAGACAGGGAGATGTTATCTCCCCGAAACTGTTCACCGCTGCATTGGAGGATGTCTTCAAGGTTCTGGACTGGAAAGGACTGGGCATCAACGTCAATAGCGAGTATATGACACACCTTCGGTTTGCTGATGATATCGTAGTCATGGCTAAGACCACGGAGGACCTGAGTACAATGCTCGAAGACCTCAGTAGAGCCTTCGAGCGAGTCGGTCTTAAAATGAACATGGACAAGACCAGTCATGTCTAACGCCCATGTTGTACCGACTCCTATAAAGATTGGAGACTCTGTTCTCGAAGTTGTTGACAGTTACGTGTACCTTTATTTTATTTTTTTTCCGGTGTGGAAATCCTCAATGGATGTCCGCCGCCCTGGGGTAGACGACGGTGTCTGTCAGACTCTTACTGACTAAAACCACCCCGGTGTCTCTTCTATCACGAGCGCGCGTGGGGCCGCGGGAGTCTAAATTCTTGCACGGCCCAAAGAATCAAAGTCGCACCGCATATTCCGGTACATTCGAATTGCCGAATGCACTAGCGGACAGCGAGTGGGCAAGCGGGTGCGGGGTTATGACTCTAGGTCGGACTCTATGTCAACTTAAAACGCGCGAATTTTCAAATTAGTCCTAGAAACTTTTTTGGTGTGGTTTTTGGTGACGTGAGAGTGAGGACGTGATTCGTGATGCCCTCAGGATGGACTTTTTTGTGCTTGTTCTGGTGCCCCCCCAGACGTGATGCCCTAGGCAATTGCTTAATTTGATTACGGGTTAATCCGTCACTGACAATTGCTCAGACACGTCCTCCGTACGGCTTCACCAGACATCATGCCGGAACACGACGAATCACTTGGCGGCAAGACTTTGTCTGGTGAGCGGTAACTTCTGCCTGCAGCCGATGTTATGGCCTACCACCGAGAACCCGTGTCCCAGGAGTGGGAACATTACCTATAGGCTGATTATTTATTTATTTATTAAAACTTTATGCACAAACATTGCACAATGGCGGACTTAATGCCTTAGGCATTTTCTATCAGTCTACCTTAAGGTGACGCAGAGACAAAACATGGTAGGTGCAAATAAATTATAGTTAAAAGAGAAAAAAAAAAATATAATAAATACTTAGATACAAAATATAAACAGTAGAGAGGGATGAGGCATGATGAAGATAGAGAAAAAAAATAAATTACATATGGGATGAATCTGCCAATTTCTTGCGGAAGTATTCCTGAGAGATTATGTTATGTTATGTATGTATAAGCAAGAGTGTACAGATATCTTCTGGATGCGCTGGTTCCATCATAAACCTAATCCATCGCATGCTCTCAGACGTGATCGAGGTCAAGGGCGGGCCGATACAGCAACCTATACTCTATAATAATACATAAAGCTGAAGAGTTTGTTTGTTTGTTTAAACGCGCTAATCTCAGGAACTATTGAATTTGTCCGATTTGAAAAAATATTTTTGCGTTGAATAGCCCATGAATCAAGAAAGGCTTTAGGCTATATAACATCACGCTGCGACCAATAGAAGCGGAGCATAACTAACTCCACGCGAACGAAGTCGCTGGCGGCCGCTAGTAAAATATAATAAACAAACAAACACCACTTAGTCAGTATACTCATTTTCTTGTTTCGTAGTAGAACATTAAAATTCTTAGAAGGCTTTTAACCGGTTGGTATTGTTTGCTATGTAACTTAACGGTCAATGAGGAATGGGGATCAATGAATAGGGCAGTTGTAAGTAAACATGTCTGACAAGATTTGAGGTATTTTTTGGAACGTTGGAGACTTAATTTGTTTTATTAACATGGTTGCGCGTGGAGATAACAATTCTGCTGTATTTCTTATGTATTTTAGGTCCCTATACTTATAACATAGAGGTCGTGTTTTACTGTAGGGCTGGTATAAGTTTCATCACGTAACTCGATCGTCGATATCGAGCGCGTTTGACTCTTCGATCGGCCCGCTTTAGGCCGCTGCCTCGAATGTTGCGGGCAGCGGGGCGGCGGCGAGTGAGCGGCGGTGTTCCAACGGGCATTGGACTAAAAACGTTTCCTGATTTACAATGATTGCTCATTAAATAAACAATTGAATAAGACTTAGCTCTTATTAAATAAGTGTTATTACTTTGTTAATGTTTTCCTAAATGATGAATTGTAACACTCTCCTTATTTAAGATCTCAATGTTTATAATAAACTTTTGTGATATCTCATTCTTAAATTTAGATAAATTTAAGAATGAGATATCACAATAGTTACCTAGTAGTAGTAGTTAGTTGAAGTAGATACTAAGATTAGTATCTAATTTTAACAAGTTAGAAAATGAGAATGCAGTTCTTCAGGATAGTCACGTTTATTCACTATGCTCTAACAATTATCCCAACTACCTCGATGGGCTGCCAAAACCCGAATGCCCATATTCACGTGCACCTTTTCATTCTACATTTTCCCACCAACCTCCGGGAACGAACGTTCGTGTCAACTTCAAAGTCTCCTCTTAGCCAATACAGTAATGTTTAGTGTATGGAAGGACCGGACGTGAACACAGACATTAAGCTTATCTACTATTCAAATATAAAATATCTCAATAAATATGAATTAAATCACAAGTAGATATAATTTGCAGCTATACCTACCAGAAATGCTCACACTAGTTTAAAATTAGCTGTAAGGTTTTCCTTCAATTTTGTATGCCAACAGGCAGAATGTACTGGGATTGAATATATTTTATACTAAGACCATACTTTTACCTGCATTCTATACAAATAAAGAAATTATTAATGTTATTAGCTTTTCTTCAAAATAGGTTCCATTGGGTAGGTATTTCACCGACCTACTTCTTGCATTCAAAGCGGCGGTAGTTAAATAATACATACTAGCCATAATAATGCTGGAACGATCTAGCTTAAACAAAACCGAAATTTTACGGTACAGTACAGCATAGCATAGTATACACTTATTTCCTTGAAAACACTTTCGCATCTTTATATGCAAGCACCATAAATATTGTATAGCTTAAGAAAGTACAAGCCATTGAGAATACGCCGGCGCTGTCTCACTTTTCCCCATACCATAACCAATTTCCATTTTTTTACGGGAACACAAACATTGACCCACTCACCCTTCTTTCTTGGAGCACTTTAGAAACCTTGATATTAAGTAAAAAAAAAAAAAAAAATAAACCTGAAGCAACGTGATGACTGATCTAGTTCCTCAAGTTCAACTAAACTAGTATCTGGACGCGGCACTAAATCTCACCTTATTATCAATGCCTTATCTTTGCCTTATCGAGGACAGTTGCATGGTTTATTTTTAAATGGTTTTCTAAATGAGGCATCGAAAGTATTGGTTTAATAAACGGCGGGTTTGGTGACGACAGATAAGGGCAGTGTGTTTGCGAACGGACCGACCCACTAAACCTGTTGAGCTGCATGTGACGTGCGGTGACTATGACTTTGTTTACAATTTTGTTTATGGAGAAACCGTTGAAAATTACTTGTATTGTTTAACGGTGGTGTAATATTCAGTTATCATATTTCTTGAACATAATTTTCCATAGACTGTGAGTGTTACACACACTGTGGCCAGGAGGCTCTGACATCAGACCAATATTGTTTTTAAGTTTTCGTGTTTGAGTACGAGGCTTTTGACTTTATTATATTACATAATTTTTTTTTTTAGAAATTATTAATATTTTTTTTTGTGCGCTATAAATTAATTTTATTTCTTTTTCTTTCGTAAAAATCCTCGATAAAATAAAACCGTTTTACGAAGGTAAAAGTACGTAAAATGCTTATTTTTATCACTATTAGAGAAATAAAATGAACTAAAGAATTGTTTATAATGGAATTAGGATCACTGATCACTTTATTTATTTAAACTTTCGCACAAAGAAAATGTACAGAGGCGGACTTAATGCCTTAGGCATTCTCTACCAGTCAACCTCGGGTGGTGAAGAGACTAGATGGCAGGTGCTTTAGTTACGGTACAATGGACAGGAAAAGAAAAACTCATAACACTATCTAAACAAATACTTAAATAAGCTATATACATATACAAACTATTACTATATATATAGGTACTTAAAATATATACAAAAATAAAACTTGTAAGAGAGGTCACTTTCACACGTCATACTTTTTTAAAATAGATGGAGCAGAGCGAGCAGCTCAATCCCAAGCTTTATTGTCTTCTAAATAATCTGTGATTTTATAATACCCATATATTTTTGCAAAGATTGGTCTTAATATAGCTTTTAAATCGTTTAATGGGTAAGTTTCGAATGTCCATGGAAAGCTTGTTGTAAAAGTGAAGATTTTGGTAGAAGCTGATAAAATTAATGAATTTGGCGAGGCTGATCCGGGAACGTGAGGATTGACCGATGTAGATAATGATGACATATTATACAAAGTGACTCTAGTTTGAAATCAAATATAAACTTCAAGGCAATTGATGTACAAACAGTCGGGCTATTTTGTCATCAATTCGTCATATTCACATATTCAGACATTCACATTTGTGTTATGCAAGAATTCATCAGACATGTATGTTGAAAATTAAAAAAAAACCCATTGAATCTCCCTTTGTAATTTCCGCACGAACTTGGGATGGTAACAACGTAATTACTACTCCTGTCAGGTACATTGATGATCTCACTATGATATCATTGGATCCTGCTGGCCATCAATCCTGTTTGTCGAGTGATTTAACCGCCTCCTTGGACCTGCTCGAAGGCAATGAACTAAACGAAACGTGTTTTACTGATGACTCAATAAAACTGCACATTGTTTTTTTAAATGGAGTATTTGATCATCAATTTTGAAGAATTATATTATTTTTTTAAATCCGTCTCAAGCTTTTCATCTTTTTGGATTTACTTTTATGTGATCATACGGCCAGCTTCATTAGTTTCAGCCAGGATTTAAAACTTAACCTAAAATCTTAATATTTAGTGTAAGACAAAAAATTTCATCCGCCGCAATCCATATTCACCCTACAATGGAACAAGTGCAGGCGGTTCGCCTTGCACGGACGTTTCACTGAGCAGACACACACATGTGTAAACTGACGCATACAATCACAATCAGGCCTGTACATATACACCGCTACATTTGCAACTTATATCCGATTGATATTGATTTCTCTTCATAATCAATATTGGATATTTCTACAAGATAATTGTTGTTTATTTTGTATTAACTACTACTTTTGATTTTTCTGTTGGTCTATTAGGCATAGATTCCCAATATGCACCTACGTAATAGACGCCTAATGGACACCTAATTGATCATCAGAAAAACCACAAGTATCTTCACTATTTCCTTGCAATGGAATAAATTACTATAAAATATTCTTATTGTTCTTTTTATTAAATCCCTGATATTATAAAGATTAATTTTGTATGAGATGTTAGTATTCTAAGCTATTAAAAGAAAATGTTTCAATTCCTATTTTAAAATAGAAAACTAATTTAATAAAAATAATGTGTTGTGTTAACCCAAGTACGAAGCTTTAAAATTTTTGCAAGTTAATGTACATGCAAAAGTTGCTGGTAAACGAATAAATAAAATATGAGATCCTTAGCCTTGAAAGTAAGTAAGAGTCAAAGGTCATGATTTAGATCTTAAACGATAGACACCTGGCTATCTATATAAATCGTTCGTGATTGCTGTAATTTTGTATTCCGTTTTATTTAGAATAATAAATAGTACTTGCTGCTTGTCAAAAGAAGTCATGTGAAATAATCTGGAACATTCAGTGGCTAAGGAAAATTTAAATTTAGAATGAATTATTGTGGATGTACTGAGAGCCATTTAAATTTAATTCTATGGTAAGCCTGTTCGGTAGATAAGAAGATTCTAGAGGAGTGAAATTTGGAAAACTTTAGATTCGATTTAGGAAATGTATGGAAAGACTTAGTAGGAGTTGCGTAATACCTTTTAACAGAGTTGTGGATCTCAGAAAGGTAGCTGCTCCGTGTCAGATACTCAGCTGTACCCGATTAGACTGGAAACGATCCCAATAATATATTTGGGAAAAGCCGAGTCAGATGATAAAATATATTTAAATATTGAAAATTACTACATATATAGGTTTTTTTGTTATATAATTACAAACTAGTGCTTGACCGCAATCCCGCCTAATGGTAAGCAGTGATGCAATCGTTGATGGTAAAGAGCGCTAGTTTATTAAGAGCCTAGTCACTCAAAGAGTGTATAGGAAGGAAGATGGCAGTTGAATGAGGTGATGCAATGTTAAACGCAACAACACGACCAACGATGGTGATTGATCTGGAGACCCTTCACGACCCGACACAACAACATTTGACGCATCGTATTTTATCATACGTTACACTTCACAACACAACTGCTCAGTTCGTCCTCTGTAAACCTTCACCAGACATCATGCCGGAACACGACGAATCGCTTGGCGGCAAGACTTTGTCTGATGGTTGGTAACTTCTGCCGGCAGACGATGTTATGGCCTAAAGGTACACTTTTAATAAAAAGTCATCAACATAAACGATGATATTGGTTCTACTAGCATCCCAAATTTAGCTACTAAATTCAATAGAACCCTAGAATCTACTAACAATGTCTTTACATCTCCGAACTGTATTAATAGAATTCCCGTCCAGATATGGCTAAAAACAATAACAATGAATTTGCCACCCACTCCCGGGCGGTAAACATTACAGAAACAACACGGTGTTACAAGTATTTCACAATAGGCCATGGACTGAGGATTTATATCGAAATGTAAAGCACGGCCGCGCGATATCACTTGTTATAATTTGAGCAAAGATTATGAATATTTATCAGAAATTATTTTAAAGAATTTCTGTAAATGGGAAAGGTCTGACTTTGTATTCATTAACGTTTGATGGACGGAATTAAACTGATGAAAGGGCAAAATGTATTTCCTAAACGAAGCAACATACGAACACGTAATATGAACCATCAATAGGTTAGGAGAAGAAGTATTTCATTACTTTTTTTTACCGCAATCTAAACGTACAAGTCAGAATACAAAAAACCTTTTAAAAATCGTCTATGTGATGGATACCTAAAATAGAATAATACACCATATAAATTACATAACAGATATGAAGATGTTACAAAGTCTGACACAATGGGCGGTTTTATCGCTAAGAGCGATACGTAATTAATATCTTCAAACTTAAAATTATTCTATTAGTTTTGTGTTTAGCTATTAGATTACATTTGAGAGTATAAATAACATGCTTGAAGAAAGGAAAGCAGATATTATTTTCATGAAGAAAATCCGTCGCCTCAAACAAGAACGAAAGTATGGAAAACCGGAAAAATGACGTCATCCCGTGGTTCATCCTAGAAGGTATTAATTAAGTTCAACGTTGAGTCACCCATCACAAAACACACGAATGAATCACAAAAACTTTACTCTTCATGGAGAGCTGACTCAGTTCCAGACAGTTTCAGTATACTAATACATGTAGAATTTAGACGTATTACTAATAAAATGAATTTGTGGAAAGGAACATGTGTTTTGAATTTAATCTTAATTTGAACTGGATGACTGGAAAAGGGCTATTCAATTTCTTTTATAGTGAAGAATTGGATCATTAGCAATCCAATGATCCAATTCATCAGTCATGATATTAATAATAATTATATTGCATATTGATGAATTTCCAGTAAATATTATGACGTCAATTAAAAGATTCTATTTCATAATTCGCTTTTTTCAGTTTTATTCTACAGTTTTATATACATAATATCTATGATTAAGTACTTTTACAGCAAAAGTGCACGAGCACGCATGAGTGGAGACAGCGTCTCGGCAAACGTAGCGTAGGACGCCCTTGGGCGAGATGGAGTGACGACATCAAAAAAGTGGCTGGTAGTGGCTGGCGGAGAACTACTCAGAATCGAGCTTGTTGGCATGCCATGGTCTTCCATGGCATGCCAACAAGCTCGAGGCCTATGTCCAGCAGTGGACGAGTAGAGGCTGATGATGATGATGATGATGACAGCAAAATGTTACAAACACAATGAACTTCTGTTTGTAAGGTTTTGCTGTAAAAATATTGACTTCATGCTTGCAATCATTAGGGATTTGACGTTTATTATAGATATTTCGAATAGTATTGATTGATACATTTCATCATGTTTCACCTACTATTTAAGTACTATTTCTATCTTCACTCAAATTATCCAGTCTTCAAGCATAAACCACACACAAACACGCAGCTTTACCTACGTTACCTAGGTATAAATTTGTCATAATCCGTCCGACATATCCCTTGTTTTACAAGCAGTTGGCTATCTGCATGCTGCTCTGTGGCGGTTGACAAAGGTCAGCGCAGCACCGGCACGACTTGAACCCTAGTCGACAGAGTATGGGAACAGGACCTCGGCGACCATACCATTTGTCTGGCCATTATTAGCTTTTATAGGTGAGATGTTAATGCAACTGTGTTTCGTAATCGCTTGTCGAAGTAAACTGGATTTTGTTAACGGAAATATTTGACAACAGGACAATTGTGTTTCCCAAATATCTAAAGATTTCCTAATTCTCAAAGCTTAAGAGGGAACTCTAGTGGTGCTTTCTCTATTCAAACGTATTCCCCTGTTTTCGTGGATAATGCTTTAGAGTAATCATTTTTTTCTACAATTTTACACCGTGATTTTTTCGGTTTGGTTTTTTCCGAAACTTAATTAAAAAAAAAGAAATTGATACTTCAAAATCGCGAAAATAACCCATTTTTACCGTGATGTTCAGATGACTATTAGACAAACATGATACGTTTTTGACAAAAAAGAAAACAATAGAAGCATATATAATAATATAGCATATTTTGATATAAAAATAATTGAGATCTGTCGTGTTTTGAAAAAGGAAACAGCGGAATACGAAACGTCTTTTGGTCAACGTTTTTGTAGGTAAAATCAGCCAGAGCTACAACTGTCCTTTTCGCACTTTACCGGGAGAGTTTGGAAGCAGCGCGACGGCAATAGTTTCATCAAATACCTATTTGCCAAATTCCTGGACACTAGAGTCCCCTCTTAACGATATTTGTTAATGCTGGAACTATTTGAATCGCAGGTAACAGAGTATGGAAACAAAATCTCGGCGGTGTCGATATTTGTTTCATCATTGCTAGCTTTTATAGGTACAATTTTAAAGTAACTGTACTTCGCTTCGCAAAGAAAACTGGACTTTGATCAAGCTGATCGTTTAAAAATTTCCAATGCCTATTGGGAACTAACTATTTAAGAACCAAGAGGCTACTCGATTTCTAAGCCAGAACTCCAGTGGACAAAGTAAGGGAACAGGACCTCGGCGACCATACCATTAGTTTAGTCAATACTAGCTTTTATAAATGAGATTTTAATGCAACTCTGGTTTGCATTGATGTTTGAAATATAGTAGAAAAATCTTGGTTCGATAGATTATGTTTATGTGAATAATGAATATTTCATATGAATGATGTTTTTTTTTTTTTAATAATTATAAATTAGTGCTTGACTGCAATCCCGCCTGATGGCAAGCAGTGATGCAATCGTTGAGTGTAAAGCGCACTAGTTTATTAAGCCTATTCACTTAAAAAACTTAGGAATAGGAAGGATGACGGCAGTTGAGCGAGGTGATGCAATGTTAAACCCAAGACCAACACGACCAAACGATGCTGCGCTAAAGGGAGATTGATCTGGAGACTCTCCACGACCAAATTCCCGAGACAACAACATTTGGCGCATCATATCCACCACACATCGCAACACAACTGCTCCGACCCGTCCTCCGTACGGCTTCACCAGACATCAAGCCGGAACACGACGAATCGCTTGGCGGCAAGACTTTGTCTGGTGGGTGGTAACTTCCGCCGGCAGCCGATGTTATGGCCTACCACCGAGACCAATCAAATGATGAATGTGATCAAAATAGTAAATCTACTTATAATTTTTTCATCATTCAGATAAATGTTGAAAATTATTTATTTCTGCACATAGGTTTGTTTAATTATTTTTTCCTATTTAACTACTTTGAGAAGAATCTAAACATGGTCTTATGGATTCCGCCAAAATTTGATCATATTTCTGCATTAAAAAAAGTGAAAGATGTAGAAGTAAAGATGAAACTGAAACACGATAATATAACTGGTTAATAATTTAAATCTGGATCACAATCAGATGATCCAGATTGAAATTAACTAAAACTATCAAAGATATGAAGCTTGTCAGCTCACTTTAAAATTTAACACAATTAATTTCAAAACAAACGCAGCACAATTGGAGCTAAATAAATCACAATTGCTCCAGATATATCAGTACTGATTGATTCTAACTGCAACCCAGCTGTCCTTGTTACCCATTCCTTGTACATTAATATAATATTATCTTATCGAGTGATTTCAGTGAAAATGTACCGATGGTAAGACGTGAGGGAGAAGGGCGCGGCGCCTGCGCCGGCCAGCCACTCAAGATAACTACCTTACTAATGTACCAGATAGTATTGAATTATGACGTCTACCAGCGATATTGTTCTATGTGAAATTTAGCGAAAGTTTGTGTATCGTGGTCTGTTTGTTTGATGTGTTTATTTGGGCCTGATATCCTGGTGTTGCGGCCGTGGTGGTCTGGAGTGAGACATTCTTTATGAGATGTATGGGTAGGTTTACTGTGGCATGAGGCAGTGAGACTGTGAAGTTGTCTAAAGTGCCTTTCGTAAATAGAGCGTAGAGTATGACTGTGGGCTGAATGAAGGATTCTATTTGTTATTGATTTTTTATATATATAACGACACATGGCCATTATTAGAAGAAGTTAGCGGTACAAAAGTATCATCTGGGGATGCTCCGTCTTTATATAGTGAAAGATCCATTGTAGGCGTAGGTTATCGGGCAAGGAGATAAATAATCAATTAGAACGATAAACTTAAAAAAATGAAATCAAACATTGATCACTCCAATTTACAATAATTTTACTAAGAAATAACGTTCCACTTGGCACGTGTCGCACATCTAAGTTAACCGTGGACCAGCTGTCACCAGTTCCCGTTATTTCTTTTTTTGTGCCAGTGTCGGGTGTTACGTTTAGGAATCACTACACTACTACATTACATTTCGTTCAGAAATTAGAAAATCGATTAATCGGATAACTTAAAACTATATCGCTATCAGACGGTGCTCAGCGCCGATATGTATTATAAACTAGCGCTTGACCGCAATCCCGCCTGATGGTAAGTAGTGACGCAATCGTTGATTGTAAAGCGCACCAGTTTATGTGTTTCCGTCGGACTACAATTTGAGTGTCTTCAAGGCTAGAGTGAATAGGCTCTAAACTTCCGCTGGCAAACTGTTCCAGTGCCTCGACGTACGCGGTATAAAGGAGGAGGCGAAACGCTTCGTCCGGATCGTAGTGGTGTTAACAACGTAAGGGTGGAAACTTGCCGTACGACGGGTCGTCCGATGGTGGAACGGAGATGGGGGAATTAAGTCATGCAACTCCCTCGTACACTACCCAAAATGCAACCTATAGAAGACCGAAAGGCTGGCTACTCTACGCCTGTGCTCTAGGCTTTGGAGACCGTCTCGAGTTTGTTAGTGGTTTTCAAGTTACTGGGCAGATGGATAAGTAAGTTTTAAAGTTAGATATATAAGGTATAGGAAGGTCCTCGATAGTTCTGGCTTGTTCTTTATACTGAAACGTTATTTGACTAATAGATTGAAGCTATATATAGCTTATTCGTCCTGTTTCCTTTCTGTGTCCTTTCTCAGGGTCTAAAGATCGTCTGTGCCAAATTTCATCAAAATCGGTTGAGAGGTTTAAGCGGGAAAGTGTAACAGACAGAGTTACTTTCGCATTTATAATATTAGTATGGATATAAGTATAAATTTACGACATGTAATGAAGCGTTTAAAGTTCATTGACCTTTACCATCTATCCTAAGTACCTTGGGAGTAGCTAATGACAAGTCAAGTACTGAACTACAGTTTAATTGTTAGCAGTGCTAATTAACCTATTGATTAGATCAACGTTTACACTGTACTACAAATTAATTAAACTAAAATGTCAACATAGCGTAAAGTTTCTTAGGTCATTGGGAAAACCAGTTCGAAGTTGCCATTTAAAGTCTCATTCATTACATAAAATCTTTTGTTATCGGAAGTAAAAACAATTAGAAATGTAAATTCTTCGCGGTGTTCAAGAATTTTAAGATAAAGCTCGTAACGTGTGAATGATAATGTCCCAAATATGTGTGCGTGCGCAAGTCAGTTGTATTTCGTTACGGTTTTGTTTAGCATAATCTGTAGTTGCTAGACAGAAATTACCTTTCTTCTCGGTGGTAGGCCACAACATCAGCCGCCGGCCATAAGTTACCAGACAAAGTCATGCCGCCAAGCGATTCGTCGTGTTCCGGCATGATGTCTGGTGAAGCCGTACGGAGGACGGGTCTAAGCAGTTGTGTTGCGATGTACGTGCCAGGTTACCGGGTACGATGCGCGAAATGTTGTTGTGTCGGGAGTTTGGTTGTGGGGGGCCTCCAGATCAATCTCCCTCTGGCGCAGCATCGTTGGTCGTGTTGTTGGGTTTAACATTGCATCACCGCGCTCAACTGTCGTCTTCCTATTTACTCAGTTCTTTTGAGTGAGTAGGCTTAATAAACTAGCACGCCTTACCATCAACGATTGCATCACTGCTTACCATCAGGCGGGATTGCAGTCAAGCGCTAGCTTTTAATTTATAAAAAAAAAATGACCGATATTGGCTGATTCTTTGTTTACAAACTAAACTAATTTTAAGTTATGTGCGTCTTTTTCTTTCCATTCCGTTAAGAAAAGGATAGAAGATAATAACATTTTAATTTAA
This sequence comes from Sesamia nonagrioides, assembly GCA_017933935.1. Lineage (NCBI taxonomy): Eukaryota > Metazoa > Arthropoda > Insecta > Lepidoptera > Noctuidae > Sesamia > Sesamia nonagrioides. The sequence continues at coordinate 53,264 of JADWQK010001968.1, forward strand.
TCCTGTCAAATTAAGATACTCCACAGACAGTTTAGACGCAATTATAAACATGGCGACTAAAATACGCCAGTTTACATCAGGAGTGTACTAATTTGACAGGTCTAAACTGACATTTTATCTTCTGTCCTTTTCTTAAGGCAATGGAAAGAAAAAGATGCACTTAACTTAAAATTAGTTTAGTTTGTGAACAACAGAAACGGCGCAAAAACAATACCTGGTCGTTTTGGCGGGAAGCTAAGATGAATGCGACGCTCATTTTCATTGGACTTTTAAATTATTTATAGTGTCGTTTACTAAATAAAAACGCGTGATTTATGTAGTAAAAAGTGCATTCAGTGAATAATTCATAAAGAACAGTGAAATATTGTAGCATAGTGGCCACATCATGGCTTTGAACCAAATCTTCCTCGTGTTCGGTCCGCGCGGCCGTCTTTTGCGACATGAATAATTCATTATGCGACATTGGCTAAATGTACAAACCGTGCGAAGCCATAAGAGAAAGAAAGAAGAACTTTTGAAAATTTTTATTTTACTTGACATTGGCACAAAGTTATAACTAGTGCCACACTACAAAAAAAAAAAAATAAAAAAAAACAGGAACGGCACCATTGGCGGATTCTTTGTTCTAAACTAAAATAATTTTAACTTTATTTGTGCATCTTTTCTTTCTACTTCATTAGGAAAGGATAGAAGATAATTTTTTTGGTTCATTTGTTTCCGTTCGGGCGAATGGAAAAGGCAAAGGCATAGTACGCCATACAGCCAAGTCTTCAGTATTTTTTTCTTCATTAAATATCTATCCTAACTTATCCTAATTTATCCTAACTTATCCTAGCATAACTTAACCTAAACTAACTCCTTTAGTTTTACGCGTTTGGACGATAAGGAGCGGTTTAGCGTAAAGACATGATGAGGCCACTATGCTACAATATTTCACTGTTCTTTTTGAATTATTCACTGAATGCACTTTTTACTACATAAATCACGCGTTTTTATTTAGTAAACGACACTATAAATAATTTTATAAGTCCAATGAAAAATGAGCGTGGCACTCATCTTGACATTCCCGCCAAACCTCTCGGATAGAAGATAATATGTTTGTTTAGTCCTGTCAAATTAAGATACTCCATAGACGATTAAAAACATGGCGACCAAAAATATGACAATTTACATCAGACAGAACGGGGTTAAATATAATTTTGCTTTTTTTTTTAAATTATAAACTAGTGCTTGACCGCAATCCCGGCTCATGAGTAAGCGGTGATGTAATCGTTGATGGTAAAGCGCACTAGTTTATTAAGAGCCTATTCACTCTAGTCTTGAAGACACTTAAATTGTAGATATACGGAAATACCGCCTATTTTCTGTCCTTGTCAAAATGATCCCGAAAGAATCGGCGCCACTTTCAACTGTCCCATAGAAAACTTCAACAGGCTGAATTTTTGTTTACGATTACGAAGCTGGTCTTATGGAGAAAATTGTTCAGTCTGATGGGCTGTGTCATCATCATCATCATGACCTGTCTAGCCTTTTTCAAACTATATTGGGATCAGCTTCCAGTCTAACCGGATTCAGCTGAATACCAATATTTTATACGGAGCGACTGGTTATCTGACCTCCACAACTCAGTTACTGGGAAATATGATGGTTACCCTAGTGCTATCCGAGACACGGAGAGGTCTCGGTGTGTAAAGACGGTCCCGGGACCCATCCAGATATCAACCGCGGTAAGCGTAGCTTAACCTGATCAATCGACCTGCGCCCTAATTGCATAACACGCTATTACTATCAATTGGAATAATTTTGAAGCTTATCATATGTTTTAAAAATGTGTGTCCTTAACAACGTAAATAATGTAATGAATGTTGTTAAACTGTCAAAATGAAACCCATTGCTACTGATAGTGTGTTACGTAATTACCCAGCTGTGCGAGTATTATGATTTTAGCCACGAGGTGTTCTGATGGTGATGATCTATATCACAACCTTAAAGGAGATGTTTCAGAAATGTACCTATGGAGCCTGGGCCAGCACATTGTACACTTAATGCTAGGTATAGTTACGCTACCGCCTCCTTCTGCGAGACCGTCCTCTTGCAGAAGGAGGCGGCGGAGAGGGAGCGGGAAGAGAATGCTCTTGCCGCTCCCCTCCGGCGTAGACGGGCGGGGCGAAGAAGGCGGGGGACGAACCCCCGTCTCCTTTAGCCCCCGAGTGTGACCAGCGTGTGTGGGTAGCTCCCGCACGCGCATTGCACTGGTCACCACGTCTGGGGATTATCCGTTCCCGGGTAATCCTCCCTAGGCGCGGAAACCGGCCTAAATTAGGCCGGTAAGCCCTGAGAGTGGCCCGGAGTCAGATCTTCGGGCCGAGCCCGGGTCACTCTCAACGCAGGGCTCGAGGGAACCGAGTTGTTTTTAGTGGGTATTCCCGGCTCCGGCCGGGCGAGTCCCACACACGCCTGTCGCCTAGCTAGCGGCGGGTACGGTGCGTAACGCATTTTCACTCCTATAAAAAAAAAAAAAAAAAGGTATAGTTACGCTATAGTTAAATGTTTTGATGTTAATTTCCTATATTTTGGCTTAGTTTTTATACAGATACAATTTAACTCGGCCAAGGAGTGCAACACAACTACTAATAAATATGGTGGTCAGCAATAAGCGAAATAAGATTTTGACAGTGACATTTGATTGACGTGTCATGCATCTAAGGCTATCGTATCTATATTTTCTACCATATGACTGCGAAAAAACAAAACATGAATTCCGAACATACGGCCCATTAAATAAACACAATCAACTCAAATCAACACTCCACACGAACACAACGGGAAAATAAAACTCTCAAAGTCGCCAATCAAACGTCATAAAAATTGTCATGGCTACCTTTAAAAAGGGTTCATCATCATCAGCAACCTTTTATAATCCCACTGCTGGGCACAGGTCTCCTCTCATACGGAGAAGGACTGAGCGTAATCACCACGCTTGCTCAATGCGGATTGGCGATTTCAGACTTAAAGTCCAGGTTTCCTCAAGATGTTTTCCTTCAGCTTCAGTCATTGGTGTCCAAGATATACTTAGAAAGTACATATAACTTTAGAAAAGTTACATTGGTACTTGCCTGACCTGGAATCGAACTCGCACACTCATACTTGAGAGGCTGGTGTCTTAACCACTAGGCCACCAGGACTTAAAAAGGGTTACCTCACTAAAAATAATTAATTATTATATACTTGTATTTTTATTCAAATTAATTTAGTAGTATTTTTTATGCAAATCTATTATTTTTTTCCTTTTTTTCTATACATATACTGTACATAGTAGTGGCCCAAAATGAAACATCTCCTTTGACTGGTATTTGGAAACTAACCCTGTATAATAAACACTTACTATGTAGTTCACGAATATATCGCAATACAGGTAATAATGCCCGCATTCTTAACCCACTCTCTCCTCACCCGGAAGATATGCGAAGATCCCACATAAACACTAAATATAAATCAAAAAGATAAAACAATTACATAACAAAGCAGACATGTCTGACGTCGACGAATTAGATCGAATCGTGCGCAGATCATGCGGCTCATTTTCCTATTGCTGTCGTTAACACAATAAGGAACCTCATCTAATTGTACCGGATAACCTCAGGGTGATTAGGTTGTTCTTACACTTTGTGACATACTGGTAGATAGAGTTGTAAATAACAGGTGGGTACTTTATACAACTTTCTTTTTTTTTTGCAAAGCCTGAATACATTTTGTTCAGAATAAGCAACTGAATCGATTCCAATCATTATTACATCATGTTACAGTTAGTGTTAGTTACATTAGTAGTCGTGGTGGCCTAGTGGTTAAAACACCAGCCTCTCAAGTATGAGTGCGCGGGTTCGATTCTTAGTATATCTTGGACACCAATGACTTGAAGGTGAAGGAAAACATCTTGAGGAAACCTGGACTTTAAGTCTGAAATCGCCACCCGCATTGAGCAAGCGTGGTGATTACGCTCAATCCTTCTCTGTATGAGAGGAGACTGTGCCCAGCAGTGGGACGATAAAAGGTTGATGATGATTACATCATGTTATATTTTTTGCTAAATACATTGATTTTGATTTTGAGATCATCGCCCGCGCAACAGCTGACGCTAGAGGTCAATGCACGGCTCGCCCGCCCGCCCGGAGGCTGGACCATATTTTTGTTGGGACAGCCAAGTAGGATAACAAGCTCATAATTTTGTGGTATTTCGTGATATCTTTTTGAAATTTTGTACATAGATTCTTTACTTAAAAATATTGGACACGTGTTTCGGCTTTCGCGTAAACAGAAAATGATGTTGTATAACAAGTACTGTTTATGTTTTTGTTCTTATTATGATAAAACTATTACATTGTCGTGTCCGTATCCGTACATAAACTATAGCAATCAAATATGCACATGAATGCAATAAAGAAATTCGAATTCAAGTATATGTTGCCCGTGACTTCAACCACGTGTATTTACATACTTAATTTTTTTTTTTAAATATAAGTTATTAATTTTCTCTGTAATTATCATTATTGTTTTATTTTTCTTTTCGTTTGTCGCGACAGTCATGGGAATTAAGATAATTTCATCATATAGTATTGGACGGACCGTACGGATCCGCAATTCTATTGAAAACCAGCACCAGGCATTAGCTGTATGGCATTTTTGGTCAACTGGGTCTTTTTGGCGTTATTTTTCAGCTAGTTTCTTACATTGGACTTTGCATATGTGACCTTATGTTATCAGGGGCCCTAGTCTGCTATTTTTATTAATTTGTCATTCCAACACGATTCCATTGTCATTCTATTGTCATTGTGCGTAAAGGTTCGTAATCTGCTACATAAATTCAGATCGATTGATCAATTATCTTGGTCGTCTCGTAAAGGAATGGTGATAGAATGATTTTGCCGTATTGTCATTATTATAAAACCAGTTAGTAGAAATGATTTTTCAAAAAAATACTACTTAATATGAACATCTATACTAATATATAAAGCTGAAGAGTTTGTTTGTTTGTTTGAACGCGCTAATCTCAGGAAGTACTGGTCCAATTTGAAAAATTCTTTTTGCATTGGATAGCAAATTAATCCAGGAAGGCTTTACATAACATCACGCTGCGACTAATAGGAGCGGAACATAACTAACTCCACGTGAACGAAGTCGCTGGCGGCCGCTAGTTTATTAATATGCAGTGGACTGTCAGTGATTGACCTCTGGAAAGTCATAATGTCGCCATATTGTTGATCACGTAACTTGTCAAAATCGGTCATTATGAGATCACTGATCGACCTTTCTGACACTATTGAAATAGCAGACTAGGTCGCCTGGTGTATTTTGTGTCGCTTAGTCTGTGCTAAATAAATGTATTTTCTTTCTTAGTATATGTAACCAACCTTTTTATCGTCCCACTGCTGGGCACAGGTCTCCTCTTATATTTCAGACTGAAAGTCCAGGTATCCTCAAAATGTTTTCCCTCACCTTGTAATCAGTCATTGGTGTCCAAGATATACTTAGAAAGCTTTGGAGAATTATATTTCTTAGTATTACAATCTTATTAACATTTAGCCTATATTCAGGGTAGCAGCCTGACATCGACGCGCAAGACGTAATCATGAATTCATAAAATGTTTCAATAAAAAAATGCAATTTTTTAGAAAAAGGAAAAATTACCTATGCGGTCGTAATCTTTGTAACAGATATTTGTAGTAAAATGTCCCACAAAAAATTTCAACGGTGATCAAGATATTGTTTTGAATCATGATTTCAGGTTGCTTGTCGACGTCTGTCTGCCACCCTTTATACTCGTAACAGTTCAGTATTGATATGCTTATGGAAAGTTATTTCTAGTCCTTTTGAGCAGTTTCTGTTTCGCTTCTTTATATGCAGTAGAGAAGAATAGTAGAAGGTAGCTGTTTCGAATCAGAGATCTATAATCTTAGTTATATCTTTTCGTCGTCTAAGATGCCACAGTGTCTCAAGACTAAAGTCTTTGGCCAGTGTGTGTTGCCAGTGATGACTTACGGAACTGAAACGTGGTCGCTCACAATGGGCATCATACGAAGGCTCAGAGTCACATAAAGGGCGATGGAAAGTGCTATGGTCGGAGTTTCTCTGCGTGATCGAATCAGAAATGAGGAAATCCACAGAATAACCAAAGCACCGACATAGCTCTTCATGTCGCTAAAATTAAGTGACAGTGGGCAGGGCACATTGCTCGTAGAACCGATGGCCGATGGGGCAGTAAGGTTCTGGAGTGGCGGCCACGTACCGGAAGACGCAGCGTAGGGAGGCCCCCAACAAAGTGGACCGAGGACCTAGTGAAGGTCGCGGGAAACCGATGGATGCGGGCAGCACAAGACCAGTCATTGTGGAATGCCTTGGGGGAGGCCTTTGTCCAGCAATGGACCTCTATAGGCTGAAGATGAAGATGAAAAAGAATCTAAGTTCAACCACTTGCTCTCCGCACACCACGACCGTATGTCACAAAGAATACTTTCAACAATTAACACACTGGCGCGATTGTCTGGGAACTAACGAACAATCGTTTGGCAACCGAACTTTACGGATGCGTTGTTTTTGTTGTGCGTGTGTTTCGACACAACGCTCGACGCACTCCGCTGCCGTGTGTATGTCGCAAGTTAATTAGCGGAACGAAGATTATGTTTTACACAAATCTTGTTGTTATTGTCGTTTAATTATTTTTTAGGATAAGGCCTAGTTATTAGCTAAACATTTTGTGGTTTTGTTTCTAATAATACTTTACTGAGATTTTTTTAAATGTTTCTTTCTATAATTATATGTTATGTAAATTGGTTTATACGTGGGAATAAACTCTAATTGGTCATCTTGCGTGCCGCAAAGCTGAACACACCGGTGTACATCTCTCACCTACGCCAGAAGACGAAGTACTCGCTGAGGGTACAGTTACGGGAGTCGCGCCGCAACTTCAACTTCAAGGCGTTCCCGGTGCATATACCGAATTGTTTTCTGCCCATCGTAATGGAAGAAAACTTCAGGCCACAGGACGTGGTGTTCCGTAGCTTACGCGGACAAGTTCCGCAGAACAGCACAAGCACATGCTAGTAGCAACTAGTGAAGTACTTCTAATAATAAAAATATAGATGTTTAGGTTAAGGAATTTTTGTATGGGATTGCGTCGCCTTAAATAAATAAATAACGGAGTGATTACGCAACACTGTAGCAGTGGCTATCATTTTGACAGTTCAACAATATTCATTGCGTTTTTTACACTGTTGAACACACACATTTTTCGTACATAAGAAGCTATGGATTCGTAATTTCCTTCAAAAGAATTCAGATTGTGATTAAAAATATAGTAAACAATATAGGTTGTTGGAGTTAATCAAATCTTCCTTATAAGAATAATTCCTAAAGTCTTAATTTTAGCTTTTCTTATCTTATACTAACTACAAATACCTACGTAGACCTTACATAGGTATTACGTAGCTTTAAAACGTTATTGACGTGACCCAGATCTAGATTTGTAGGCTTATGAGACTGGATGAAAAATGCGGCATACTGCAGGAGAACTTAAAATGGCGGAGATGGATATATACAATCTCAATCAAAATCAATACTCTATAGCTATACAGTCAGAAAAATAAAGCGTACAGTATTTACCTTGTTGAAAATATTTGTATTCCTGCTAATATTATAAACGTAAAATTGTATTTTTATATGTAGTTGTATGTTTGTTCCCATAGTCGCATCTTACGACACCCACGGGAGGATACGGGTTGGTACTATTCTAAGCCCGGTACCACACGTAGGAACTCTCACCATGAAGCGGGCAGGAGCGCTCTTCCTGTGGAATATCAAATTACTGCGAATCCAACCCGTCTCCCAAGCGTGGGGATTATGGTAAACGCCCCCAATGTAATGGAAAACCTTGGAGGAGGCCTCTGTCCAGCAGTGGACCTCTAAAAGGCCTATAAAGACCTTAAAGAAGAAGAAGTATGTTTGTTACCGTTTCACGCAATAAACTACTGAACGGACTTGGAGAAATTTAGTAATTTATGATAGCTTTTATCCGGATATTCTTACGGGTTCGAAACTTATTATGGTGAAACCACGGGGCGCTGCTAGTGGATTTATAAGAGAAGGAATGTGGAAGAGATTATTTGTTAGATTCTTTTTTTACGTTTTTTTTTTTTAATTTTAAGATTACTAATACCTATCGCAGGTATGTTGGAAGAGATTTCTTGTAGAGGAAAAGGAAGGGGAAAAGTCTCCAGCAGGTCAAACTACATTGCACCAAAGTTTTCACGATGCGATTTTTACACAATCGATCGGCTGATCCCGAGGCAAACCATAATTACGCTATTGAAGATAATAGAGGGCGCCACGTGACTTTCGACTGATGATCATATATATTACTAGCTGCACAGCGCGGTTTCACCCGCGTAGGTTTCGATATGTTTTTTTTATATGCCTCGCTCCTGTTGGTCGTAGCCTAAAGCCTACCTGGATTAATGACCTATCCAACGCAAAAAGATTTTTTCAAATCGGACCAGTAGTTCCTGAGATTAGCGCGTACAAACAAACAAACTCTTCAGCTTTAATATTAGTTTAGATTTTTCAAGGACTTTTTTGTCGGTACGTCATAACTTCTTTCATACTTTATCAATATACATAAATAAAGCATCATTTTAAAGCTTTTCTAGGCCGCTACATCGAAAAATATACAAATTACCTACTCAAATTTCAGTGGTGTTTAATAAATTTGCGATTGAAAATCAAGGAAATGTGCGAATACTTCGCAACTGGTCGCCTATCTGAATTATATTACAATTTGATGCGGACATAAGTAGTCGCGGGCAGAAGCTAGTGCTTAAAGAAGCTCCCTACTAAAAAAGGTGATTGACCATTTCATAAGTTTTAGTTTGATGAAAAAAGGACAACAGCTTCTTTTGGTTGATCATTATACAACATTACGAGAACACGAACCAATGATCTTAGAAAGTTATAAAATCAATGTTTTACATACAAACTAGAGCAATGATTCTTGGGCGCAGAAATAGGCATAGTATTAACTTCAGTGTGGCCAGCGAAAGAATGCGTTCTTGACATCTGTCAATTGCATACCAACGAATACGTGCATTACGAATCTGATGTTTATTAGAAACTACAATTGTCGCAATGACAGGTGTCACGAACGCATTCTCTTGACGGCCGAACTGTAATTATTAAGCTGCCATAGTTTTCACTGATATTTTTTATTAGGGTTCTATACTCAAAGGGTAAAAACGGGTCCCTTTTACTACGACTGTCCAATGTCCTCAGTTAGTCTCTCTGTCTTTTGACGGCCGAACTGTAATTATTAAGCTGCCAGTTTTCACTGATATTTTTTATTAGGGTTCTATACGCAAAGGGTAAAAACGGGTCCCTTTTACTAAGACTGTCCAATGTCATCAGTTAGTCTGTCTGTCTTTTGACGGCCGAACTGTAATTATTAAGCTCCCATAGTTTTCACTTACATTTTTTATTAGGGTTCTATACTCAAAGGGTAAAAACGGGTCCCTTTTACTAAGACTGTCCAATGTCCTCAGTTAGTCTGTCTGTCTTTTGACGGCCGAACTGTAATTATTAAGCTGCCATAGTTTTCACTGATATTTTTTATTAGGGTTCTATACTCAAAGGGTAAAAACGGGTCCCTTTTACTAAGACTGTCCAATGTCCTCAGTTAGTCTGTCTGTCTTTTGACGGCCGAACTGTAATTATTAAGCTGCCATAGTTTTCACTGATATTTTTTATTAGGGTTCTATACTCAAAGGGTAAAAACGGGTCCCTTTTACTACGACTGTCCAATGTCCTCAGTTAGTCTCTCTGTCTTTTGACGGCCGAACTGTAATTATTAAGCTGCCATAGTTTTCACTGATATTTTTTATTAGGGTTCTATACTCAAAGGGTAAAAACGGGTCCCTTTTACTAAGACTGTCCAATGTCCTCAGTTAGTCTGTCTGTCTTTTGACGGCCGAACTGTAATTATTAAGCTGCCATAGTTTTCACTGATATTTTTTATTAGGGTTCTATACTCAAAGGGTAAAAACGGGTCCCTTTTACTACGACTGTCCAATGTCCTCAGTTAGTCTGTCTGTCTTTGACGGCCGAACTGTAATTATTAAGCTGCCATAGTTTTCACTGATATTTTTTATTAGCGTTCTATACTCAAAGGGTAAAAACGGGTCCCTTTTACTAAGACTGTCCAATGTCCTCAGTTAGTCTGTCTGTCTTTCACCAGTGCGTGTCTCATGATTCATAGTAGTTCAACATTTTTATTCCGGCTTTGAAAATTCTCATGTATGCCTCTGTAAGGGCGATGGATCAGAAATGAGGAGATCCGCAGTAGAACCAAAGTCACCGACATAGCTCTTCGAGTCGCTCAAATTAAGTGGCAGTTGGCGGGGCACATTGCTCGTAGAACCAATGGCCGTTGGGGCAGTAAGGTCCTAGAATGGTAAACCGATGACCTGGTGAAGGTTGCGGGAAGCCGGTGGATGCGGACAACACAAGACCGGTCATTGTGGAAAGCCTTGGGGGAGGCCTTTGTTCAGCAGTGGAACTCTATAGGCTGAAGAAGAAGAAAAATATCTCTCTGTTAGTCTTTTACTAAGAATAGCTGGTCGCTCTGATTAACTCAGGACAATGTTTGTGTTCTTTCTCCGGAAATAGCTTACTGATACGTTTTATGAGTTCATATAATTTACTTTTTTTACAATATATAAATGTGTAAGCTGTCACGCCCTTCATGCCACGGCTTTTATTTAAGTAATAAGTTTTTAGTTATTTACATTTTCATTTAAATATATATATATTTATATATGTTTTGTTTTGCTTTGCTGGTATTTTGGCGTGGTAGCTGGCATATGGTAAATAATTTCATTCTTGTTGTATTTTCTTGTGTTCATCACTTTACACAGTATTGTATAAAGTCATGTGTTTTTTTAAATGAACAGATAGCTGTGATAGTGGGGAGTTTCTTCCGCCACTTCATCTTCCCAGCGAAAGCACTATGGGTGGGCGTTTTGGGGGACTGTCTTATGTAATATTGACGTTCAAAAAGTGCTGATTCTCAGCCTAATTTGAATAAATAACTTTTGATTTTAAAAACCACCCCGGTGTTCTATGTCACATTTACGCCCGGGGTTGCAGTAATGTACACTTATACTTCTGCTACTCACACCTCTGGGCCTCCTCGCTCCATGGAGAGTAAGGTGTTTGACTCCCCATAATGTTAATAAAAGTAAGCAGTTCATGCCTTGCTTTATTTTATTAGGCCTTCTAAAGATACCTTTATGTAATAGAGAAAAGTTATGTTCTAAGGAAACTGTCAAAAAACGGTTGATAGTTGACAGAGTATACCTGCAGGGCGCTTGCATAACACACTATCAGTAGCAATGGGTTTTATTTTGACATTTTAACAACATTCATTGCATTATACAGTATGTTAACTAACAGAAGGCGTTCCCGTTAACCCGAAATAGTATAGCATACATACATGCTAAAAAAAATATTTCCATTCGAAAACAAAATGTTTTAAAATTTTTTCCAATAGGAAAATATTCAATAAAAATTTTAAATTGACATGTAAAAGAAACACAACAACGCAACAGGCAACGTCGCAATTTATTTATACATGACGACTACTATTTTGATTTAAAACAGGAGGTTTCAAATTTATTTCCAATTAGAATTTTTTTTTATTCGGATTTTTTTATGCTTATTTTTCTATGCTGATATTTTTATTTTAATCTATTAATGATATATATTAACGAGTTTAAGGGAATGCCCTCTGTTATTTAACATACTGTATACGTTGTTGAATAGATATATTTTTGAACTTAAAGAGCAACGCATTAGCAATAGGGTTATTAGTTAGGGTACTGTTCTCAGCTTAGTGTAATAGATTGGCCCCTATTTCCTAGTTCACAAACTAAACTAAATTTAAGTTAAGTGCATGATTTTTTTCTATTTTATTAAGAAAAAGCCTCTTTTCTCGGTGGTAGGCCATAACATCGGCTGCCGGCAGAAATTAGCACCCACCAGACAAAGTCTTGCCGCCAAGCGATTCGTCGTGTTCCGGCATGATGTCTGGTGAAGCCGTGCGGAGGACAGGTCTGAGTAGTTGTGTTGCGATGTGTGGCGGGTACGATGCGTCAAATGTTGTTGTGTCAGGAGTTTGGTCGTGGAGAGTCTCCAGATCAATATCCCTCTGGCGCAGCATCGTTTGGTCGTGTTGGTCTTGGGTTTAACATTGCATCACCTCACTTAACTGCCGTCATCCTACTATTCCTAAGTTTTTTAAGTGAATAGGCTTAATAAACTAGTACGCTTTACCATCAACGATTGCATCACTGCTTACCATCAGGCGGGATTGCAGTCAAGCACTAGTTTATAATTATTAAAAAAAAAGGACAGAAGACAAACTTTTTGTTTACTCGTGTCAAATTAGTCAACGCCTGACATAAATTGACGTATTTTTGGTTGTCAAGTTGCCATGTATTTAATTACGTCTAAACTGTGTAAAGAATATTTTAATTCGCCATGATTAACCTCACTATAATCTTTTGTTGTTGTTGTTTTGTTGTTGTTGTTGTTGTCTGTTTGTGTTTTGTTGTTGTTTGTTGTTGTTTGTTGTTGTTTGTTATGAAAACATAATGAAATGGAAAGAAGAGATGCACGAAATTCACTTTGGTTTGTAAACAAAGATATCGGCGTATACGTACGTGACCATTTATTGTTAGACTCAAAACGAGACATTGGCGCCGTTTCTGTTGTTCACAAACTAAACTAATTTTAAGTTATGCGCATCTTTTTCTTTCCATTGCCTTAAGAAAAGGAGAGCAGATAACATTTTAGTTTAATCCTGTCAAATTGAGATACTCCATAGACAGTTTAGACGCGATTATAAACATGGCGTCTAAAATACGCCTGTTTACGTCAGGAGTGCACTAATTTGACAGGTCTAAACTGACATTTTATCTTCTGTCCTTTTCTTAAAGAAATGGAAAGATAAAGATGCACATAACTTAAAATTAGTTTAGTTTGTGAACAACAGAAACGGCGCCATTGGTTTATTAAAAATAAAATAATGGATGGTCAATGAAAAAATAAAGTAATAAGTTAATTATTCAGAAAAAGCTTATTGGCTTAAAAGTTACAAATAAGAAAACATACATAGTTGCCCAAAAAAAAAAAAATCGGAACTTAATTATATTCATTAGAAGGACACATTTGCATTAATATAGTTATTAGTTGGTGATGATTTCAATGAAAAGTAAATCTCTTGGAACATTTTTTTTTGTTAATTCACTTTGTTTTATCATCATCATTACAACTAAAATTGAATGGCCGTCTGCTACTAAAATTATCGCACGATTTCTGAAAACGGGCCAATATTGGGTTCCAGAGTCCAGAGTTCGTTTTGGGTGAGTTGGTTTTGACACCTTGACTCTTAATTATAAAAAGGCACAGTCCCGTCCAAAACGGGACGTCTGGTCACATGAGGTATACCGAGCACAGATCAGCTTTTAAGCGGTTAACAAGATGACCCCTGATACGCTTCTCTCTACTTCGTAACAACATCCTATTAACCCTTCATCACACAAGAACAGCCGATTCTGAAAAAGTCTGTAAAAGTGATAACAGTTAAGTAAAGTGACCTCAGAGTGAGCTATCAATAGTGTCAATCCCTAGTATTAGGTATTTATTTTTAACTGACTTCAAAAAAAGGAGGTTATCAATTCGACCCGTACCTATGTATGTAATATTTCCAGAACTGCCCAGTTTTCGTATACGTTAGTCTATATGAACGGAGACCTGTGCCCAGCAGTGAGACGATAAAAAAGGTTGATGATGATGATGATATCAGCGTCTGAACAAATGTGCCAAAATTTCAAAAGTGTATTTACAGTCAAGACCAAAAGTCGAGTTGCAATCTCACAAAACTATGGCCAAGCAATACTAGTTGTAGTTACGACCTTCTTCTATAATAAAGTTTGATACACGCTCATACACTTGCTGCCCGCTTATGATTGTTAGGTACTACTTATTAATTTCAACGTCTACAGTAAGTGTTTCAATGGCGTAACGGTTTTCGCCTTAATAGGCGTTCAAGGTGGTTCGAGTTCGAATCTAATAACTTACAAAAATATTTTTTAAATGTTTATTGGTGAGTTATGAATGCTGACAACAAAAATATCTAAAAATATCGATCTGCAACTTAAAGATGATACTTTCTTTTAAGATTTTTTCTATATTAGAGTCATTATAAAAAGATGACGGTAGACTTAAAAGAATCTGAATCACTACTTCACAAAAAATATTCCGCTACCTACAATAACTATTATTAGCTACAATAACTCAAATAATATTACTTAGCTGTTGTTGGTTGGTGAACATATAGTTACCAGTTTGTGTTATTAGTTTTACTTTTTAATCAATATGCAGGCATATGCAGCAATATATCTCAAATATCATATGAAACCGGCTTTTGTGTAAGTTGTTTTTATTATTATTTATGTAAGGTGCAAACCAATCGCTTGTAGCAAGTGCGTAATAAAATTGTTATTGTTTTAGATAAATACTGTAAGCCGTTGGAGGTCAAGGTCAAGAGGTTGGAGGACGAAGGTAGCTGTCGAGACAAGTGAAACGAAACGACAATATTTACCGTTGAATAAACTTTTAAATCGTGCGAAGAAGATAGGTTGCATTTGTGGTTTAAAAATAAATTGGCGAGGCTGGTGGAGTGTTATCAAGCTAAACAAAAAAAAAACTATTTATAACAAAAACAGTGCAGAAGTGTCCTACAGAGTGTTTTAAATATATACCAATAAATATCTTAATAACGGACTCTAAACCATCTCTAAAGTAATTTAGCTAAGTGACAGTAATATGTTCGGTTGGCTTAATGGCTAACAGATGTCGCCTTTTGCAATTTCAATACAAATTACTTTTGGTAAATTATAAAAACAATAATTTCGGAATTCGATAAGAAATAAGTTCGTTTACTTTTGAACTAAGAAAGCGCTTGAAGATTATAATCTCATGCCTTCAAACTCCGAAAAAAGGCATTGCAGGATGGCAGCACTAGTACTATGCTATACACGCAAAAAAAATATAAATGTAATAAGCACTATTATGTGTTCTAAGTATAGATTATTTTATGATTGCAATAATATTCAGGTTAAGCTTCAATCCTCTTTTCTTTAAGAAAATGAATAATTAAGCTATAACCTCTTTAATCATAATATACGTATAATATTATAATTTTCATATCTAACAACCAAAAATGTTTTTTGTATTTTTTACCATAACAATATCATAAGTTTGTCAAGGATTACTTTTATATAAAATATTACAATGCTGCCGTTTCAACGTTTGTTTCATTTGTTAGTATAAGTATATCTATACCGAATAATATATAACTTTATAATATATTGCATTATAATATGCTTATTGTTTTATTTTTATATATTTTTTATTATATTACCCCTATAGTAAACTAAAACATATAATAAAACCCTTTTTTGGGATAAATATTCAATAAATTTTCCTATTTGTTTAAATATTATTTGCAAACATTTTTACTTTAAAATACAAATCAATTATCATAATTTTAAATTATATGAAACAACAAAAAGAGTTGCCTATAATAAGGATCGAACCCACAATCGCTCGTTTTTGATAGCACCATTGTTAAGTGCGGCCGCTAACTCAACTTCAAATGAAGTAACGAAATTTTGCATTACTTTAAAGAAAGACCAAGACTGCGATAAAAAAATAATGCGGTAGTGTGCGTGGCCGGTTTAGCGCAGGCGACAGTAGTCTTTAAGGTGGAAATGGACTTCTACAGCTGATAGTACCTATGTATTATGTAAGTATGTTTTTATGTTTGTGCGCGCATATTTCCAGAACTACAAGTCCGATTTAAGTAATTCTTTTTTTGCTGTACCAGGTATTGTTCAACTTAGGGAATATTGCAGTTTCAACAAAATCGATTCAGTAGTTTTTGAGATAGGGATTTTTTTCGTATTGATGAGAACTTATTATAACATGGGTTATGGCTGCCACTGTTGTTATGAGGTGGAAAAGTAACTTTCGAATTTTGACTAAGACACTTAAAAGCAGTGTATTTTTGTAAAAACTTTTTACAAAAATATAGAAACCGACTCCAAAAAAAACACTTAGAAGGAAAAAATATTTTTACTTATGTCATGGCTCTAGAAGTCGTTGTCTAGAGGTTTCTGTTGTTTAGCTGGCCACCCACTTCTAGAGCCATGACAAAAGTAAAATATTTTTTTCCTTTTAAGTGTTTTTTTTTATTTGTTTCGGCTGGAGTGGGAAATCCTCATGGACGCCCAGACTGCTTCACTAATGGACCAGTTTGGGCAGTGCCGAACTCTTACCGGCTAAAACCCACACCTTCCCTTGCTCAGTGTCCCCCTGACAGGATCAGAGACCTTATTTGGCAATAAGATTTGTCTGCGGTCTCATCTTGTTGTACCATCCTCACACTCACTAAGCCTGTTTCCACGGCGAAGTGGTCACAGAATCGTACAGCAGAACTAGTGCAAAGGTAATATAATAAAATAGCTCACTAGCCGTACGCCATATTATCTCGCCAGTAAGTAGGTGCAACTTAAGATAACCTTGTTGCGGTCGCGGCCCACTTGTCTCGCCAGCTTTCCTATCAAGCAACTGGAGTATTGTTTTGTTAACAGGTGGATAATTTGAGTTGTGGCGTGTAGGTAATGAAGTAGAATGCTGATGTCGAAAGGTAAGCGAGAAATTATAGAATTGGTGTTAGAGGTTTTGAGTTGACTATCGTATCTCTATGGTTTGACAGGATCCGCCGTTGTCCAAAATGCAAGACATTTTTTTTTATTGTCATCTTTGAATATAAGACCTTACTAAAACTACTCCGGTGGTTCCAGTTATGCACATAATAAACCTCTCAAAACACGGAGCCATAAAACACGGTAGATATTTCTTCTTAAAATACTAACTCAGAGGCAACTCTCGAATAGAAACCTAAAATCCCTCTATTAGGCGGATATTCGATACAGTAATTCTGGTACAGATAATCATAATGTATTTCGCCGTCTCACCCTATTTTGTTTTGATGCTTCTTAGGTGACCGCACTCAAATGGAGGCCAACGGGATCTAATTGAGACCCTTTATGTAGGAGTCTGATATATACTAGTTTAGTAGCAAAACGCTCACATAATGTAACATAAATATTTATAACTTCCATAGAAGGCCTCGACGGCGTTACGATAACGGTGACTACACCATTTTTCACTGACGCAGAATCAGAGGCGACCAAACAAAAGAAGTTAGATGGCAATAAGGTCGATGACCCAAAAATTACAGGCCAGTTAGCAATATTTATGGAAGTATGCAGCATAAAGGCCGTAATAGATTTCAATCTCAATGCTTACGCACGTCAATAACCTAATTTCTTCAATTGGCATTCAATTTGTGTTGAATTGATTTATGCATCGTGGGAATTGTATCAATGCAAAATAGAGCTAATATAGAAGAACATCGAAGAGGCTGGTCTAAATCGAAGACTGTAATTAAATTTTCTTTTACATTCAGCTTCCATCGTATCGACGGGAACTGCTATGAGAATAATTATGTAGTTCATGCATAGAAATAAGGTATTTTTTAATAATTATGAACTAGTAACATTAATTCATCCTTAGTACCATAGTAAGCAGTGATGCAATCGTTGATGGTAAAGCGCGCTCGTTTTTTAAGAGCCTTTTAACTCAAAAAAAAAAAAACTGAGTGAGTAGGAAGGAAGACGCCAGTTGAGCGAGGTGATGCAATGTTAAACCCAACAACACGACCAAAGATGCTGCGCTAGAGGGAGATTGATTTGGAGACTCTCCACGACCAAACTCCTGACACAACAACATTTGACGCATCGTACCCGCCACACATCGCAACACAACTACTCAGACCCGTCCTCCGCACGGCTTCACCAGACATCATGCCGGAACACGACGAATCGCTTGGCGGCAAGACTTGTCTGGTGGGGGGTAACTTCTGCCGGCAGCCAATGTTATGGTCTACCACCGAGGAGTATGAACGATAATATGAGGTGATAGGAAAGAATCAGCAACAGGGGGTCAGAAGTCAGCGGTAGCAACAACGGCTTCTCTTAGAGGCCGCAGGAGGGTTGAGATGACTGCAGCAACGTCCTCAGCGCGCAATACTGTACAGCGCCTAATAGTACTGTAATGCGTATAATGACCTGTAGGAAGGAATTGAAATGAGCAAGACTAGGCACCTACAAATAATAAGTGAGTATAAGTATATATGTATAGACGACATCACATCATGCTACTACAATCTGTCAGATTTCCTTATTGGATTTCCAAGTTTATCTCTAAAGCGTTAAGGCTCTTTCTTTTCTTTAGAGTGAATACTACTTCAACTCTTCAATGGCCTCTGTGGTTAGATACCACAATTTTGCCAATAACACGTGTAACAAATTATAGAAATTCTTTAAAATATTATTTTACAATAATGGCGGATATCGCCAATGACAGTTGAAAAAACGGCCGCGTTAGCCGACTAAGAGGAGATTTGATACAAAGCCATTATGTGGCCACTATGCTGCGATATTTCAATGTCCTTTATGCATTATTTACTGAATGCACTTTTTACTACATAAATCACGCGCTTTTATTTAGTAGAGAATAAAAACGTAATACTAGACGACGTAAGTAATAGCACCCCTTTAACAGATAATAGTTGTATGAAAATTTTTCATCAAAATGTATGTGGAATAAGCAACAAAAAAACTGAACTTGAACTATATATAGAAACTTCGGGTATCTTCGTAGACTATTTATGTATATCAGAACATTTCTTGAATGAGAAATCTGCCAGTGTTTTCTCTATGTCTAATTACAATTTAGTCGCATATAACACAAGGGCAAACAAGAAAAGGGGAGGTAGTCTTATTTTAGCACATGAATTGAAAGAATGCGAAAATGTTGAGTCTATTAGTAAGTTTTACAAAGCTGAGAGTTTCGAAATTTGTGCTGCAAAGGATGTGGCTACAGGTTTGTACATTTGTTGTTGTTACCGTAGTCCCTATGATAATAACTTCGTAAGCTTCATTTCTAGCTTAGAAAAATTGATGGAACACTTTATTGACAAAAACTGTATTATATGTGGGGACTTCAATGTTGACGTACTTGTAGAAAACAAAAAAACTTCTGAGTTTTTGAGTAGCTTGACTTGTTATAACTTTAGGTGTCTTCTAAGAACTCCGACCTTTATCCGAAATAGCTCTCAGTCATGTTTAGATAACATTGTCACAAATGTTGATAGGGACTGCTTAGAGAAGTATTATGTGGATCATAATGGCCTAGCTGATGGTCATGGTGGACTTTTTTGTTATGTGACCCTTGATGAAATCAACAAAAAGTCAAAGGTCTTCGAGTACACAACAATGACTAAAAGATTATTCAATGCAAAAAATAATTCTGTTTTCAAACGAATCATTCTTAACAAATCTTTATCTGATATGGGAATAAATCAGTTTCTAACCCATTTCAACAAAATATTCCAAGATGCTTATCCTAAAAAATCAGTTAGAATAAAGTCAAAAGATAACAATAAAATAAAGTGGGTTACAAAAGGTATTAGAGTGTCAAGTAAAATGAAAAGAGTCCTGTGCTCTGGAATATTAAATAATGCCAGTATTAAAGATTATAAAGTCAAGTACGTTCGAATTCATAGAAGAGTAATCAGACAAGCCAAAAAGCAACTATATCACGTTATTTAAACAGAGCAAAAAATATTGTGAAAGAAACGTGGAAAATAGTGAATGAATATACTAAAAAGAAGAAAAACAAGCAACGTAAAACTCTTATCTTAAATATAGAAAATAAAGTGATCACTGATCCTCAGGATATTGCAAATACATTTATTGACAGTTTCATATTTAAATCTTCAATGGCAAGTAAAGATAAAGATAATGCAATGTCTTTTCTGGGATTCGACAAAAAGAGTTGAAAGTGATATCTGTTTCAAAGCAACTACAACAAATGAAATTACAAAGTTGGTAAGTAAAATGGCTAATAAACATTCTTGCGGCTTCGACGACGTGCCGATTTCTATTATAAAGGAGAATATAGAGATATTAGCTTTTCCTCTTTCTAAATTCTACAATAAATGTATGGAAGTCGCAATCTTTCCTGACCAGCTGAAATTGGCCAAAGTGATTCCGATATACAAAAAGGGCAGTAAGACCGATCCGAAAAATTATCGCCCCATATCCTTATTACCCACCCTATCAAAACTCTTTGAACAAATTCTTAAAGCTAGACTAATGGTACATTTAGGTAGTAACAAAATTATTAATCTAAGACAATTCGGGTCAAAAAGGCGTTGGTACCTCGGATGCTATGAACACTTTAACAAGTGACATCCTTAGTAAATTGAATGATAAAATGAAAGTAGCTGGATTATTTGTTGACCTCAGTTCCGCTTTTGACACTATAGATTATGAACTCCTACTTACTAAACTCGAATATTATGGTATAAGAGGTAAGCCATTACAACTTATGACATCCTACTTACAGAATAGACGAATGTATGTTGAAATCAAAAGCTTAGATGAGAACAATCACGAGGTGATATACAAGTCTAAAATGGTATATTCAAAACGTGGTGTACCCCAGGGTTCAATTTTAGGACCTATATTATATATCATTTTTACAAATGACTTACTCAACTTCATGAATAAAACTCAGCCGAACGACAAACTTGTTGTTTTCGCAGATGACACAAACATAATAGTTGGTGCTAAAGACATAGAAAAATTGACATTAAATACTAATATAATTATAGAAAAACTTTGCAAATGGTTTAGAGCCAACAAATTATTGCTAAATACGGATAAGACGAATCTCATATTATTTAAGACCACGACTCGTTATAATGACAACTTAGATGTACACATAAATGGAGACAAGATTAAAGTAGTGGATAATGTTAAATTCTTAGGGATTAATATAGATTCCCTTTTAAATTGGAAACCGGAGCTTGCTGTTATTGCATCATCCATATCGTCCGCATGTTACGCACTCAGGAGCCTTAGGGATGATTTAAGTGTGCAACAGTTAAAGGTTATATATTATGCGCTGGTAGAGTCTAGGATAAGGTATAGCATCACACTCTGGGGAAACAGCTACAGTTATAACTGGCGAAGAGCGTTTATTCTGCAGAAACGAGCCATAAGGACAATAGTTAAAATTTCACAGCATGTCTCATGCAGGGACTATTTTAAAAAATTGGGTATTTTAACGGTACCTAGCTTATATGTACTGGTTCTCTTAAGTTATTTTACAAAATATCTACATGAGTTTGAATCGCTAGAAGAACGTAATATTAGAGAGAGCACGAGAAGAAAAACTTTCAAACAACAAATAGCACCAAAATTTAATATAGTAGAGCATTGCTGGAAGTATCAAGCTGTAGAAATATTCAATGCCTTGCCTTCTGAGCTAAAGATCCTGATTTATAACACTCACTCATTTAAAATAAAATTAAAAGCCTTTTTAATAGAAAAATGTTTGTACAGTATATCTGAGCTGATGTCACAAAGTAATGGATGAATGGTTTTTTTTTTTTTTTCTTTCTGATTCTGGAATTGTTTGACATTAAACTGTTTTGGCATTATGTTGTAAATTGTTTTGACATTATTGACATTATATTTGGACATTGGTACCTAAGATATTTGCAACTTTTGACATTCGATTGGTAATTGTTTTTGACTTGTGTGGTTGTGTTTGATTTTGGTTGAGATTATATTTAAACTGTTTGGCACCATAAATAAATTTCCCCTATAATGTATAAAATCTCTTGTTATAAAATTCTGAGTTCTTTATATTTGTGTATCGGTCGCATATTAGATTAGACATTCGACACAATGTAAATTGTTTTTAAGAATGAAATAAATG
Source organism: Sesamia nonagrioides (assembly GCA_017933935.1). Taxonomy (NCBI): domain Eukaryota; kingdom Metazoa; phylum Arthropoda; class Insecta; order Lepidoptera; family Noctuidae; genus Sesamia; species Sesamia nonagrioides. The sequence goes on from JADWQK010001968.1 coordinate 75,287, forward strand.
AATGAATGAATGAGTAAACGACACTATAAATAATTTAAAAAGTCCAATGAAAAATGCGCGTGACACTCATCTTAGCTTCCCGTCAAAAAAACCCTCACGTAAATGCTCAATGTTGATTGGGAATATCTGACAGTTTGGGGTAGCTTGACCTGCTGTCGTCCGTACATTACATTAAAGCATTTTCCCGGATAAAAGAAGAAATAAAGAAAGAAAAGTATTTATTGTGACTCGTACAGGAAGATCATAAAACTAAACTAATTTGACACAATTAAAAATAAAAACAAGTTATATATTGTATATAAAAAAAATCATAACGGCCCTTATGAGGCCAAAAGGCTCCAATCTAAAGAAAAAACAAGAAAGAAAAATTGTTCATTTCGCACATATAAAACGCACATTACAATAATGATATTAAAATTAAACACATAATAATAATAAAAAAGACAAAAAAGTATACCTAAAACCCTCCAATGCCTCGTACATAAACATAAAGAAATTAAAAACAATGTTTCTCGGCATAATGCTTCGGAATTTAAAAAGTACTTAAATGTCGCAGCGCTGGTATTCTGATAGTATTGAGAGTACTGTCCAAAGAGTAAAGTAAGTAATCATTGATATAATATTAAAAAGTATATTAATAGTTTAATATTATATCAATGTAAGTAGTACTGTCATTTAATTTAACATCATCAAACATTGTTCGTTCGTCTTCATTAACAGTTATTTATTGTCTATGGCACATCATAAGCGATAGGTTCACTGCCTTTTTTTTCTTATTGGGACAAAACCCGCCACACTGTTCCCAACCCACTGCAACTCCTGAAAGCCAGAATCAACAGTGGAGACCGCCAGAAAAACGCCGAGCAATGAAGCTCGACGAGTCCCGGAGAAACGATTCAACTGTCTTTGGTCCCGCAACGAAATTAATCAGAAAAGAATAGCGGAGGAGTAAGAAAAAAGATATTTTTCCACTTCCCTCCATAATAAGCAGGAGACAGAACAGAACTAGGCCAATCGGCACAAAGGGACATTATTGCAATTGGGAGAAGCCCAGATTGCCAAGCACCACGGAATAACATTTGATCAAGTTAATGGGTCCTAAGTAGGTATTTGCTGTTACAATTGATTCCAATAATAGGTATGGCAAAAGCGCCTGAACGCACGGAAATTAGTTCTAGTTTCAACAAGGTCCGTATAATAAACAACTCCGGATGTAACTTGTACACTATCCAACATAATATTGCGTTCATTCTGCCAAAGAATACACTCCCACAAGATGTGATGTGCGGACTGTTCAAATTCACAGTTCGATGTAGAACACTGACACAAAGGCGAAGGAACAAGTTTAAAAGAATACAGTTTACTTTTAAAGTTGCCATGACCTGTGAGAAATTGGGCAACGCAGTGGTCAACCTCCAGCCATGTCTTAGCCAGCCGATCGCCAACGGATGGAAAGAACAGATGGAGGTGCCGGCCCTTGATGGAATTATCCCACCTACTTTGCCATTCGGATAAGAGGTCCTCCCAGACGTCAGTCTGAGGTTTAAATAATCTAGAAATTCTATTGAGGTCGCGTTGTGTAACAAAGTTGGTGTCCATGGCCTCCCCCCTCGCGGAGTAGTACATTGAAGCACGTCGCTGTACTTCAAGATCGACTGGAAGTACACCTGCCAGAACGGGTAAGGCTTCAGTACTGACTGTTCTATACGCCTTGCATAAAAATATCAATGCCAAACGTTGGTTTTGAAGCAGTTTACGTCGCGCCGCCCCTATGCTGGCCCTATCGGCCCAAACAGGTGCACCGTAGCACATACATCCTAAGTAGGTAGCTCCATATATAGTTTTTAAAGTTAGAAATGATAGACCCCAAGTTGCTTTGGATATTCTAGTTAGGGCATAAAAGTTCCTTTTAGCTTTTTCGCCAACTATTTTTATATGTTCGATAAATGAAAAATTCCTTTCTAAGACCATACCAAGGTAGCATACGGATTGCTGTTTTATAACGGGAACGTTATTAAATTTAATAGTAGGCAATGATTTAAGATTACCTTTTAGTAGAAGTTGATAGGTTTTATGCGGCGCAAACGCTGGGCGGTTACGATCACCCCACTGAGATATTAGATTTAGGCAAGTATGGGCCAAGTTCTCAAGTCCGGCTCGGGTACTTGATTGAATGAGCAGTAGGCCATCGTCCGCGTAACCAGTAAGTGAACAGCCGCAAGGAAGCGGGATCGCGAGAAAATCATCAAAACCCAAATTCCATAAATAAGGACCGACAACTGAACCCTGAGGACATCCCATGGTTAGTGCTTTAGTACTAGAAAAATGACCGAGCTTAAGTACAGGTTCACTGCCTGGCGAAGAATAAGCCGTCTTTTGTTTTGAAATTGAATACAACTGCGGCTACCGTTTCCTCTCGTGAAGTATACCGTCAAACAATTCCTGAGCGCCGCATAATTTACCATTGTATGTACCATAATCTGCTAATTTATATTGTTTTGTATATCCCCTAATTATGCGAATTTACAGAGAAGGGACCGTGTGAATACTGAACTGGGACATTTCGTCACGGCGACTCGGAATGGGCCCACAGTAGCTAAGTGAAGGGGCCCACTTTACGGTGCTTTAACTTTTTTGTTTAAAAGAGTAATACCTTATTTGTTTGGTTATTAAGTTAGGCACACTATTCATGATTAAGGGAGTGAGATTGCAGATTTTAGGAAGAATGAATTTGATTTAATCAGATATTTATAAACAGATTGGTGAAAAACTTTCACTCAGTTTCTGAATTGAGAATTCAATGTTCACTTGTCATAGTTTACTACTTTTAGCGACTTTGACAGCCTCCGTGACGTAGCGGTAGCGGACGCGGCCGCTGCGCAGCGTGGCGCGGGTTCGACGGTGCAAGTATTTGTATGCATGAATATGAATATTTGCACTGGTCTGGTCGTGCCTCGGAAAGCACGTTAAGCCGTTGGTCCCGGTCGCCATACGAACATCTAGTGGCAGTCGTTACGTGTTGTTGGAGCCCTCAAAAGTCCAACAATTAGTCTAGCTGCAATGCTTCGATGTCGCCTTCGGGTTGTGGAGGTCAGACGGCAGTCGCTTCACGGAAAATGTCGAAGTTTAGCCATATCAGCAGTTGGACTGGTAAAGCGGACCCCAGACGCCAAAGCTTAAAAGGCTTCGGATGCGACTGGGATTAACGCTGGGACGATGACTATGTTTAGCAACTTTAGTTGAATATCCGGTAAATTCAAAAAGTCTTACAAAAGTATAAGAACTTTTTAATTTCACAAGCATCGGGTTATCAAAACAAATACCAGGATAAGTGTGTAACATTATCGGTAGCAGTGGGTTTCATTTTGACAGTTCAACAACATTCATTGCGTTATTTACGTTATTGAGCAAACACATTTTCGAACGAAGGGAGCAATGAATTTTTTTTTATACGTACAGATCATACAGATTGAGCTAATCCAAAGTAAGTTTTAATAAAGTAATTAAGTAAAGAATAAGCAATCAATAAGCTTTAAAATGAATCCAACTGATAGTAAGTGCGCTTATATTAGGTAAGTATACTTTCATGTTTCTTATTAAATTTTAGAGAGACTCCAAGTCTATTTAAATTATGTTAAAAAGGTAATAAAAGCGTGTTTCTCGTTAGACACACGACATTTTGTTTAATGCATTAACTAAGCTTTTGTCAGCGTTAATTGCAATATTGGTCTTACTTCATTTAACTTATGTACATGAAAAGATGCGGTAGTAGCCTTTGAAGCTGAGCCAATACTTAACTTACTGCTATTTATTGCAACATTGTGCATTTAACTGGATACATTATACATAAGTTCCTCCTTCCTCAACCTAGTTGGTTATTTATTTGACCATGTTTTTATACAGCATCAATGTTTTCGTCATTATCAGATTCAGTGGAGAGGCGTGTGAAGAGGCTGATTGGTGACCCTGATTTAACTCGAGATGGTCTCCAAAGCCTAGAGCACAGGCGTAGACTAGCCAGCCTTTCGGTGTTCTATAGGATGCATTTTGGAGAGTGTGCGAGGGAATTGCATGATTTAATTCCCCCATCTCCGTTCCACCATCGGACGACCCGTCGTACGGCGAATTTCCACCCTTACATTGTTAACACGACTACGATCCGGACGAAGCGTTTCGCCTCCTCCTTTATACCGCTTAGATCGAGGGACTGGAACAATTTGCCAGCGGCGGTGTTTCCGTCGGACTACAATTTGAGTGTCTTCAAGGCTAGAGTGAATAGGCTCTTAATAAACTAGCGCGCTTTACCATCAATTATTGCGTCACTGCTTACCATCAGGCGGGATTGCGGTCAAGCGCTAGTTTATAATTTATAAAAAAAAAGTTGAGTTGTGAATGAATTGTAAGTGCTACAAAAATTATGCGATGAATTTACTACCATACCTTATTATTTTTTTTTAGGAAGTACTCCCGATTCGTGGGTATAAACATAGATATGTATATAACTACATGATCGTCGACCGTGCTGGTAATAGTTCGCCCGAGGTAACACGGATCGCGAATTGTGACGTAGTCGATTCGTATGTCTACCTGGGCGCTCTGGTTTCAAGTGGTGGCGGTAGTGTGGATGAAATCAGGCGGCGCATGGCCATGACAAGAGGGGCAATGGACAAGCTCAAGAAAATATGGAGGAATCGCGACATAACTAAAGCCACTAAGATCAGGCTCGTCCGAGCACTAATATTCCCCATATTTCTCTACGCAGCTGAAACGTGGACGTTACGGGAATTGGAAAAGAAAAAGATAGACGCTCTGGAAATGTGGTGTTGGAGAAGAATGCTTGGGGTATCATGGACCGAGTTTAGAACAAATGTTTCTATACCCAAAAACTCGGCATCAAACAGCGTCTTTCAGAAATAGTACAGTCCCGTATACTCGGATTTTTCGGTCACATATCAAGGCGTAATAGTGACTCTATAGAACGTTTGGTCGTCCAGGGCAGAGTGGAAGGGAACAGACCTCGTGGAAGGTCACCGATGAGGTGGACCGACCAAATCAGGGCGGCAGTGGGGGGACCTGTTAATAAATGCTCCAGACTGTCGTCCAACAGGGATAGATGGAGAGAGATCGTACGGCGTGTAACATCAGCGTCTCGGATTCAGTGATAGTGACCACGACCGTTCTGTCAAGAGCGAAACGAAGAAGAAGAAGAAGTATATAACTTGTAGATTATACGAAAAGTCCGCCACACGCAGCGTTGCAGACAATTGTTTAACCACTGCACAATTTATTTATTTGTCGACCTTCGTGGCGCAGCGGTCAACACGCGTGCCTGCGACGTGGAGACCTCGGGTTCGATCCCAGGCCAGGTCATGATTGAAAATGATCTTTTCTTAATTGGCCTGGGTCTTGGATGTTTATCTATATATGTATCTATTATAAATATAGTATCGTTGAGTTAGTATCCCATAACACAAGTCTCGAACTTACTTTGGGGGCTAGCTCAATCTGTGTGATTTGTCCGTATATATTTATTATTATTTATTTATTATACAACATTATTTTTTCTGTATATGAAACCTGAATATAGTTTGTTTAGAATAAGCAATTGAATTATATTATATATCCTATTTTTGGAGCCCACGAGAATAACACCTACTTGTGCCACGTGCCTAGATAATATTTTTACAAACATAATACCAAGCCACAAAGAAGTTGTAAATTTACTTGATTCTGATCACTGCGGACAAAGGATTACTATTCCAAACCATAGTAAAAAAGGGACCAAAAAGGATATCACTGTTAACCCCAAAACTGAAAGCCGCTTGGAGGTTTTTAGATTTAATCTCATTAATAAATTGCCAGTCTTATCCAGTGCTGTTAATGCTGATCCTAATCATCTCTATGACAATTTTTTTAATATATACTGTAAGCTATTTGATTCCACCTTTGTTCCCAAGACTATCTCTGTTAATAGTAACGCATCTTTCTCTGATTGGGCTACCATCGGTATTTATAAAAGTAGAACTCGGCTTTATGAACTGTATAATGAGAGAATTTATATTAACACTGTTGAATTCAATTTGTACGTTAGAAAATATTCAAAATTATTTAAACAAGTTTGTTATATGGCCAAGTCACGTTACTTGAGTTCAAAGATAAAAAACAGTGGCAATGTAATTAAAACGACTTGGAAAACTATTAATAGTGAAACGGGAAGGTCCAGTGATAGAAATACTGACTATAGCCTGTCTATTAATAACAACATAATTAAATCAGACTCGCAAGTCTCTGAGGCATTTGAAAATTTCTTTTCGGATATTCCTGTTTCAACTACTAAATCCCTAAACTCATCACCTTCTGTTGCCGAGTCTTTGCTTAAAAAAAATGTTAATGTTTGTGATTCGGAGTTTCATTTTGAATATGTTATCAGTAGAGATATAATTAAAATCTTTTACACTCTAAATGTAAAAAAGACTGCTGACCTATGGGGCCATTCGGTGGAAGTTGCTAAGTCTATTATTGATATTGTGGCACCCACTCTAGCTGATATCTTTAATGCTTGTATTGACTGTGGAGAGTTTCCTGATCTCATGAAAAATAGTAAAATAATACCTTTGTTTAAATCAGGTAGTACATCAGACCCCACAAATTATAGACCTATTTCTGTACTACCTACCTTTAGTAAAATTTTTGAGAAATTAATTTTAAACCAAATGAAAATTTTTTTTAATAAACATAAATTATTACATAGCAAACAGTTCGGTTTTACAAGGGGTCGTTCAACTACTGATGCCGGTGTTGAACTTCTAGGACATATTTATAATGCATGGGAGGATAAATGCGATGCCTTGGGCATCTTTTGTGATTTGTCTAAGGCATTCGATTGCGTTCTTCACGATACGTTAATCAGGAAACTCCGCCACTACGGGATCCGGAATTCTGCACTGGATCTTATTACATCTTACTTGAGTGGTAGGATTCAAAGCGTTGACGTTAATGGAACAAGATCTTCCGGGTCTTTGGTAACAATGGGAGTCCCACAGGGGTCAATTCTTGGTCCTTTTTTGTTTCTTATTTACATCAATGACCTGCCGTACCTAATAAAGGATAACCACGATATAGTGTTGTTTGCAGATGACACTTCACTTTTATTTAAACTGAAACGTCAGCAGCAGGTTACTGATGATGTAAATAGCGCGATCTCCAAAGTAGTCCATTGGTTTAATGTTAATAATTTACTCTTAAACGAGAAAAAAACCAAATGCATTAAGTTTACTCTACCTCACGTTAGGCAGGTGGAAACTAAAGTGTTGATAAAGGGCGAAGAATTGAAATCTGAAGACAGCACAGTATTCTTGGGTATAACTCTGGATGCTAAGCTTCAATGGGGTCCACATATAGAAAAATTGTCAAAAAAACTAAGTTCTGCTGCATACGCAGTTAGAACAATTCGTAATTTGACTGATGTTGAGACGGCCCGTTTAGTGTACTTTGGCTATTTCCATAGCGTAATGTCGTACGGCATTCTGTTGTGGGGAAATGCCGCCGATATTCAAACAATATTTGTTTTGCAGAAACGAGCTGTTCGTGCAATTTATAAATTAAGTCCGAGACACTCTCTCAGAGAAAAATTTAAAGAGATTAATGTACTGACCGTGCCGTCTCAATATATTTATGAAAATCTTTTGTATGCTCATAAAAATATAAAATTGTTTAAAAAATACAGTGATGTCCATAATATAAATACTAGGAACAGGCACAAATTTATTGTACCTACAACAAGGCTCAAGAAAATAGGTGGCTCCTTCAGATGCCAATGTATACATTTTTACAATGGACTTCCAGAGGTGGTTCAAGATCTGAGCCTGAATAAATTCAAATCCTTCATTAAACGTAAGTTGTGTCAGAAAGCATTTTATAGTGTGAAGGATTATATTGAGGACAAAAAGGCTTGGGCTTGAGCTGCGTCCGATTTCTATACACTGATTGTTCTCTGATTTTTCCTCTTGTAGTTTTAATATGTAACTGTTAATGTTACTAATTCAAAGCCTGTATTAAACACTATGTAGCCAAGCATATTGTACGTTACGGAATTGTATCGCTGACAGAGGTGTTCGGCACTTGTACAGCTACACAGGAGCTAAACTTTCCACAGATTCGGGAACACTGTTGGAGCTGCTGAACCTTGGACAAAACTATCTTAGCATTGTGTAGATTCAATTTCTTAGTATTGTATAATTGCATGGCAAACGTGTGAGCACAATGTACGAATGTGCTGTAAGGCATTTTTTTGTTGGGTTAGTCTTTTTTATTGACTTGATAGTGCTCTGGCTGTTGAGAGTATGTCATGCTCACTCAAATGTCTCGCTGATGGTGGCGTGTGTGTTGGGTCATTGGGTTCCCTTGAATATGGTTGAGCTGAATGATGCTGATCCATTCGTCATGTTCGTGAACGGACGCCGTCGGAGGGGACTGGTCATCTCTTAGCTGCCACGGCGTATTTTAATTTCTGAATTGATTTTTGTGTGTTTTCATAATGGACGCTCTCGGCGTACAATTTATTTCTGCATCGTTCTCACACGGTTGATTTCAACATGAATGATGTAATCAAATATTTGTAACAATAGCTTGAAACTTTAAAAGAGTGTCCATGGAGTTTCTTGCCCGTTCTTCTCCATAGGTACCTACTCTTTGGAATGGGCGACTAGCTTCATCTTATTGACTGACCGACCTTCTGACAATTCAAAAGTGCCTGTAACTGGTTTATTTGAAATAAATGCTTTGATTTTGATTTTGATTTTGAATCGATTCCAACTTATTCCATTTTTACAGCCTGTTATATTTTTTCAAAAATACATTTAGAAATTGTTGCAGTGTCGTTGCCGAGCGTACAACACCGTTGACGGTAGATCATAGTATTAGGCGCACAGTGAGAAAGGGCCCCCTGCGCAGAACCTCTGTAGGCGCAGACGGGCCGAGCGGTGCGTTGTCCATATTTTTGTTGGGATAACCACTTAACAGGCTCATCACTTTGTGATTTTTCATGACATTTTTTTAAATTTTGTACATACATAGATTATTTACTTAAAAATATTGGACATGTGTATTGGGTTTCACATATAAAGGGTGTATCTGACATCGACGCACAGACGAGTACCATGGATCCAGTACATGATTCTGAACCCCCAGTGGTGGAATTTTTCGTCGGCTTTAACCTAAACAATATATATATATATATACAATATGTTATGAAAACCCTGTCCGACCCGTAAGGATAGTAAAGGTTAGGTAAACACTTGACCAAATAACATATGAAATTTTACATAATCATCATAGTAACAACACTAGTGAATTTTGAAATAACCTTTTTTTCCCGTGAATAAATTGCAACTTCCCCAACATTTGGTAATTTTTAAAAAGTGACAACATTATTTTTGGCGGTATAATTCTGAGCGAATAGCGATGCGACCGCGTGCCGCGTGCCCTGCCCCTCTCCGCCCGCGCCTGTATGGCCTATCGCACATGTTTTAAGTTACCTCTTTTTGGGAAATACTATTTATTTTTTTAGGGGGATTTTTTTTTAAGTTTAGCCCGTCTTTATAGGCATTAGTAGTATCAGTTATCGATACCTAACAATACCTTCACGGGTCGGACAGGGTTTTCTTTACATATTGTATATATATATATGTTGTTTTTAGATAGTGCATAATTGCTATACTTTTATAACCCAATAAGATTTTAAAGTAAAAATTAATTAATTCGCTCATTAGACTAAAAATCGCAATGTGAACTAAACTCAAAAAACTATCCAATCAGCTGATTTTATAGAATTCACATCAGGGATCAACGTCATACCTACAAAAACGCGTGCGGCACGGTTCTTCCTCAGCCTATAGATGTCCACTGCTAGACAAAGGCCTCCCCCAAGGCTTTCCACGCTGACCGGTCTTGTGCTGCCCGCATCCATCGGCTTCCCGCGACCTTCACCAGGTCATCGGTCCACGTTGTTGGGGGCCTCCCTACGCTGCGTCTTCCAGTACGTGGCCGCCTCTCCAGAACCTTACTGCCCCATCGGCCATCGGTTCTACGAGCAATGTGCCCTGCCCACTGCCACTTAAGTTTAGCGACTCGCAGAGCTATGTCGGTGACTTTGGTTCTTCTGCGGATCTCCTCATTGCGCAAGCGACACATGCGGCACGGTTGCAACGTTCAAATGCCGAGCCGACACTTTTTTACACTGTGATTTCTGTAACCGCTCGTTACCGACATAAATGACTATCATAATTTTATTAGTGGCATGCGGTCTAGCCTTTTCGCGAAGTTTGCGTTACGATGTCAGATATACCCTGTACAAAATATAACGCTGTAGATAAACAAATCGAGGACGATAGTAAACTAAGATATCACATAGACTTAGACTCAAGTAATAAGACTTCTCAGTTAAGCAATAGTTAAGTAAAGTTTAGCTTAAGGCTTAACTGCACCAACCGAGTGTCCGCTTGAACCAATATACAGTAAATGTTAAAATAAATCAGACTGAAGTCGAGCCCACAATATCAATATGAAATTCTTGTTTATTTTATTATTCATAGGTTAGGTTTAATTTAGAGCGTGGGATAGTTGGAACATTTTGTGGGTATAATGTAACAAATGTTTTGTGGTTACGCCTTTACTGTCGCCTGTTAAGGAACTTATTATGTTTTAAATGTTTTCCTTGCGCGATTTCTTACGCAAATATAGTAGGACAGTGGGTTGGCTGTATAGGAGGTCGTGTTTTTCGCGTTGTGTATGTTGGAGTAATGGGTTTCTGGCGTTAAAGTGTAGGCAGTGTTGACAGCCTCTGTGGCGTAGCGGTAGCGAACGCGGCCGTTGCTCAAGGAGGCGCGGGTTCGATCCCCGCACAGTGCAAATTATATTTGTATGCATGAATATGAATATTTGCACTGGCCTGGTCGTGCCTCGGAAAGCACGTTAAGCCGTTGGTCCCGACTGCCATACAAACATCTAGTGGCAGTCGTTACGGGTTGTTGGAGCCCTCAAAAGTCTAAGAATTGGTCTAACTGCAATGCTTCGATATCGCCTTCGGGTTGTGGAGGTCAGACGGCAGTCGCTTCACGGAAAATGTCGAAGTTTAGCCAAAATCAGCAGTTAGACTGGTAAAGCGGACACCAGACTTCAAAGCTGAAAAAGCTGCGGATGCGACTGGGATTAACGCTGAGATGATGATGATGATGATGAAAGTGTAGGCAGTGTGGTTACCATGAGTTTTCGTTAGTTTTTTTTATATGGCATCTCGTAGTTGACCATTAGAGGCCGTGACTACTTAACCGGACTATCCCGTGGATGCCTTAATTAAAATTAAAGCCTCCATTCATTACGAGGACTCGATCATCGATAAAGACCGCGTTATACTCATCGATTGGCTCGCTTGTAGGTTGTAAGAACTCTCAACCAATGACAGCGCCAAACGCGGTCGATGCGTATGATCGAGTCTCGTAATGAATGGAGGCTTTAATTTTAATTTAGGCATCCACAGGATAGTCCGGTTAAGTAGTCACGGCCTCTAATGGTCAACAACGAAATGCCATATCAATCAATCAATACATAGTATAAAACAAAGTCGCTTTCGCTGTATGTCCGTATGTATGCTTCGATCTTTAAAACTACGCAACGGATTTTGACGCGGTTTTTTTTTAATAGATAGAGTGATTCTTAAGGAAGGTTTGTATGTATAATAATGCATAATATAGTAGAGAAACACTGATAAATTTAAAGGTTTCTAATGTGATGTCGTAAATAAGCACGTTTTTTGCGCTTATATTGCAAACGCTGGCTGAACCCTACGAGATAGACCAAAATAATGTACTACAGTATTGTTCACCTTAAAAAGTTCAACAAAAAAGTCCGCGATGGTATATGTCTATCTCTTAGGGATAACCCAGCATAACCATTTTTATTCAGTCAAGAACATAGGCTACCTTTTATCCGGGAAAAATTAGATGTTCCCGAGGGAAATCTAAAAAGCGCGATATAACCGAACTCCACGCGGGCGAAGCCGCGGGCGAAAAGCTAGTAATAAATAATTTAAAAAAAGTAATAAAAACTCATGGTAACCACACTGGTTGCAGAATAGTGTTCGGTGCCCAGTAACCTACTTGTAAGTTAAAATCCTGTTCGTAATAGTATTTGTTAGACGTATGGTATGTTTACCAACAGATTGTAATCTACTTCTATTGAATATTTGTATATGAATGGACTTACCGATACCATTGTGTCTCTTTCACTGTTAACTATTTAGTAGGTGAAGGACGCTATGACATCTTACGTGTTAATCTTGTACTTGCATTGGCGACAAAAAGAAACAACTTTATCTTCAAATGTAGGAAAAAATCGTAATAAGTCAAAGGTCCGGCGGTACTTCACACCAAGGCAGCTTCTAATGTTGTACAAAGCACAGGTTCACTCGTGTGTGGATTACTGCAGACACATTTGGGCTGGTGCTGCGAAATGTCACCTGGCTACTTTGGATTCAGTGGAGAGGCGTGCGAAGAGGCTGATTGGCGACCCAGATTTAACTAGAAACGGAGAAAGCCTGGAGCTCAGGCGTAGAGCAGCCAGCCTTTCGGTCTTCTATAGGATGCATTATGGTGAGTGTGCAAGGGAATTGCATGATTTAATTCCCCCATCTCCGTTCCACCATCGGACGACCCGTCGTACGGCGACTTTCCACCCTTACGTTGTTGACACCATTACGATCCGGAAGAAGCATTTCGCCTCATCTTTTATACCGCGTACATCAAGGGACTGGAACAATTTTCCAGCGGCGGTGTTGCCGTCTGACTACAATAATTTAAGTGTCTTTAAGGGTAGAGCGAATAGGCTCTTAATAAACTAGCGCGCTTTACCATCAAGGATTGCATCACTGCTTACCATCAGGCGGAATTGCGGTCAAGCATTAGATTAAAATTAAAAAAAAAAATCGCATCCTTTGAAAATATTTTGTCAACAACCTTTTCTATTTTTATTTTCACTTACAATCTGTCGTGAATGCTAAAAAACTATTATGACGATTATATTTAAACCTGAAGTATTATTTCTTAAGGCACAAATCGTATCTTAACACTATACTCTATAGGACATTTTTGCCCAGCAGTGGGATAGTATAGGCTAACTAAAACAAAGAGTTAAGAAGTAGAATTTTCTCTGGACATTCTCCTGCTTACAGAGAATGTTAAACCTTTGTCGTAAATGACTAAAATCAGGATGAAAGACAACAAACAACGCGTTCCTAAAACTTTGGTGTTAGTTTAAAAAGAGATGGCGCCACCATCCATCTAGCTCTAAATTTAAATCTTTAACGTACGTATGACGATGCAGACCAGAATACTTGTCATGAAGATAAAAATAATTGTAAAATTCCAACAACCTAAGCTAACCTAACCTAATAAGTTAAAAATAAAACCTTCAGTGCAAATATATACTACAAGTAGGTATACGTTTATTTATAAACCAACAGTATCGCCATAATGGAGTGTAATAAGCAGATACTAATGAACGGCATAGGACAAGTTATCACCTTGCTTATTGACTACCGGCTTATAAACAATATTGATTAAGTAAAGTAATTAATTATGTTATGCCGTAGTTATTCATCAAGCCGGAAGGCCTCCACTGCTAAACATAAGTCTCCTCTAATCTATTCTCTTCTTCTTCTTCTTCAGCCTGTAGATGTCCACTGCTGGACAAAGGCCTCCCCCAAGGCTTTCCACGATGACCGGTCTTGTGCTGCCCGGATCCATTGGCTTCCCGCGACCTTCACCAGGTCATCGGTCCACCTTGTTGGAGGCCTCCCTACGCTGCGTCTTCCGGTACGTGGCCCCCACTCCAGAACCTTACTGCCCCATCGGTCATCGGTTCTACGAGCAGTGTGTACTCTTCTATTCTCATACTTATTTTTTTAATAATTATAAACTAGCGCTTGACTGCAATCCCGCCTGATGGTAAGCATTGATGCAATCGTTGATGGTAAAGCGCGCTAGTTTATTAATCCCATTCAATTAAAAAAAAAACTTAGTGAATAGGAAGGAAGGATGCTGCGCCAGAGGAAGATTGATGTGGAGTCTCTCCACGACCCAACTCCCGACACAACAACATTTGACGCATCGTACCCGGCACACATCGCAACACAACTGCTCAGACCCGTCCTCCGTACCGCTTCACCTAAATAATCTGGGTAGATTGTAATCTATTACTCTCGATTTCACTAGTTGTTTATTAGCATAATCAAATTCGCCATTTGTGTTGTTCATGTGGGTGTTGACATGGCTGCCGACCTTGAGGGTTTTGTTTCATTTTAGGGTGGGTTAGGTTCAATATCGAGTTACAATGTAGGATTGGGTTAAAACTTCACATAGGAGTTGTGGGTCGATAATAAATCACCGTGACCATTATTAAAAAAAAACCGGCCAAGTGCGTGTCGGACTCACGCACAAAGGGTTCCGTACCATTGATTTATGAAATTAAAAGATTTAAGTTATTTGTATGAAAGATTACGTGGTAATTATTAATGTACTACATCATATGTTTTTTTAGATTTTTCATTTTCTTATTTTAGAAGTTAGAGAGGGGGGGGGGGGCTCCAGTTTGGAAGTGTCTGTCACGCAAACTATAGAAAAAAAATATTTTAGAAACCTCGATATCATTTTTGAAGAGCTATCCATAGATAACCCACACGTATGAGTTTGATGAAAAAAAGTGAAATACGGACGGATAGACAGACATGACGAATCTATAAGGGTTCCGTTTTTGCCATTTGGCTACGGAACCCTAAAAAGTGCTGTCTCTGTTCCTACTCCTGGAACACAGGCTTCCTATCGATGAGTGAGAGTGGACCGTAAGCTATCACGCGGGCCCCGCCAGTGTTGATAGATGTCACATGTTTCCGGAGTTTTTTGGTTCTACAATATCCTCACGATGTGTCCTTCACCGTTTTGAGAGAAGTGGTGAAGAAATAATTTGAAGTAAAGCGCTTGATGGGGTTTCAACCTACAACTTGTAAGTTCTCTGTCTCTGCTTGTTTTAGAAAATTGGCTAAGATGTAGTTTATATAGCATATATCACAGTTTATTCGCCTGACGTTCGTGTATCAATTAATTTTACCATGCCTCGGAACGCTACATCAAGTGATCGATACTTTAAATTAAAACTCGCTAATGAAAACACGAGCAAAGTTCAGTGGCCGGCGAGCCGTCTTTACGACGCAGCCCAGAGGGACCTGCCAGCCAGACGGTACGAACAAAAAGCCAATTTCATAAAACTATGCACCCGACTGTGGCCCATAACAATAAATGAGCAAACCTCTAGAACCTGATACCTCGCCCGGATATACTTTTCACATGTCCTGTGTCAACGCACACGGAAAATTTTATTACTATCACCAGATTTTCTCTAATGTTGTGTTTACGAAAGCTTACTAAATCAGCAATGGATAAACTTTAAAGCTTACGAACGTATCGCTTCAATACAGTGGTAGAGGAATCTGCAAGTCTGCCGCACACACAAACGTCCGTGTGGTGACGAGGAGGCTTCGACTGCACACTGCTGTAGTTTACATCGCGCGCCAGTCTGCACCGTGCTACCGCCCGCGACGCTTGTGTCGTGAGGCGCGACGACGCCGAACCTCCGACATCGCGAAAAAAGTTTTCGTCCGACACACGAAACTTTCCTAGACTTTCCTTTCAACCCGCACATTGTTGAATTGGAACAGTCTGATTTGAACCCGGCGAACGCGAAAAGTGACCTTCTGAAACCGGAATTCGGTATTCTCCGGAACGGGTTTAGTCTCGGACCCCGCCGTGCCAGGACTTTCGTGAAGTGCTAACTTGATTTTCATAGTGGTGTGTTCAGTGTGAGTGACTGGATCCTACGCTTAACACGGAAGGCCGGACGTTGTCCCAACATTTTAAGGTCGGCTTCCGAGTAAAAGTGCTGTTAAAATTTCAGTAAGTAATGTTTGATTTTGCAGTTCAAAGACCTCGAAACTGATGACTATTGAACAAAACTCGGCGCAGCATGCGTAATGGGCAAAAAATTGCAAATTGGAGCATAATGGAATTATAAAACAGAATTTTGTAATCGTCCTTGCCCTTGTCAAAACAAAAAGTGATCTAATATTTCCACCAGACGACTTAATTCAGCCTGTAGAGATAGTAAAAAATAAGTCGGTCAGAGAGTAAACAATAGTCTTTTATCTATTTGAAGTAATCAGCGAATTCATTGATTGTCGACATAACTTTAATCTTGAGCTAACAACAATAAAGGAAATTACGAAAGGCGTTTTTAAATACATGCAAACAGAAAATATTTACTTTCCGAATTGTTAGCCGCTGCAGGATTAACCAATATAGTATTCGAAAATAAATGAAGATTTTAAATTATAAGTAATTGGAATAGGTGAAAAAATGTTTCGAGCCAGTGCACCTTTACCGGATCTGTAATTAGTTCAATTTGTGAAGCTTCTTTTTTGCATCTTTGCATATTGAGAAGACTTACTCGACCTCGAGAGTGTTTTGCATCAATCGAAAGTGCCATGTGTCTGTTAGTCTATTTCAGACCCAACAGATGTGCAAAAACTGTACCAAAAAACGACTATTGAACGCTTTGTGGAGTAAAAAAAACCAGTGCAACGTTAACTTTATTATTTTTTACTTTGATCTCAAATTCGCTCTCGGCGGAGCGTTAGTAATGTGCTCGTATTCTATTTTTAATCTCAGTGAAATTATTTTTGACATATACAGATGCTACAGATATACAGTATGTTAAATAACAGAGGGCGTTCCCTTAAACTCGTTAATATATATCATTAATAGATTAAAATAAAAATATCAGCATAGAAAAATAAGCATAAAAAAATCCCAATAAAAAAAAATTCTAATTGGAAATAAATTTGAAACCTCCTGTTTTAAATCAAAATAGTAGCGTAGTATCATAAACAAATTGCGACCTTGCCGTCTTTCAAGTTGGCGTGTACAGTGTGTTTCTTTTACATGTCAATTTAAAATTTTTATTGAATATTTTCTTATTGGAAAAATTAAAAAAAAATTGTTTTCGAATGGAAATATTTTTTTTAGCATGTATGTATGCTATACTATTTCGGGTTAACGGGAACGCCCTCTGTTAGTTAACATACTGTATGTCTTGGACTTTCAAGACCTTTGACTTTTGGTAAAATGCCGTTCTACTGCAGAATTAGTTTCGTAAGATCAAGATTAGTTAAGAAATATTAATACAAATAAATTTTAGCATTTCACAAGGTTACATTTTCACAGGTCATAATGCCAAGGCCGAACCTAGCTGCGGATAACTTGAGAAATTCTGCCGCACCTATTACAGTAGCTGGCTAGTTGATACTTGATTGTTAATTGAAATTTTGCAACGGTATCTAATTACATTTGGTGATTTGGGTTATTTGATTAGGAAATGGCCTATCTTTCTTATTGTTAGTTCTTTTCTATTGTAATATGAAATATATTATGTATTTAAATTGAATGTTACTAATAGAAACTACTGCAGTATTCTTTTCTGTTTTTTTTTCTTATGATATTTTTACAGAGGTCCAATTATTTTCATTACTTACATCGTGTATATTTTTAATGTAGCCAAATTCGCTAATGAGACTTTTTATTCAACTCCGTTTGTTTTTACCTTAATCTAGTTCAATTCTATTAACAAATAATCTGTACCTAATGTTACGTGATTTAAAGAAATAGTGACCGTAGGCCGAGCCAGTCGTGCGTTTCCTTAAACCAGGTGGTCGAATTACAGAAAATAAAAAATAACTCCTTATTTACTTTAGCTATACGATCAGTGTACAATAGACACTATTTCGTGTTCTTTATCTCTATAATCTTTTTCTTGTACG
The DNA here is from genome assembly GCA_017933935.1 of Sesamia nonagrioides. Classification (NCBI taxonomy): domain Eukaryota; kingdom Metazoa; phylum Arthropoda; class Insecta; order Lepidoptera; family Noctuidae; genus Sesamia; species Sesamia nonagrioides. The sequence goes on from JADWQK010001968.1 coordinate 93,207, forward strand.
TATTCTATAGAACCAATCGTTTGATGTAATAGGTGGTTATCGAACAGAATATCAAAGTCATCGCACTTTGTGGATTTTTCTACTAACCGGAGACTTAGAACAGCGTACTTGATAGATTTTTTTATCGGGGTTAAGTTATATTGGAGTTGAGGCCTCTTTTTGTTCCACAATTTTCATTTCAGTCATTATTATCCAAACTATTATTATAAATGCGAAAGTATCTCTGTCTGTCTGTCCGGCTTTCACGCCAAAACTACTGAACCGAGTTTGATGAAATTTGGCACAGACAATCTTTAGCCTTTTAGAGTTGAGGTGACTTTTTGTTCCCCAATTTTCATTTCAGTCATTATTATCCATACTAATATTATAAATGCGAAAGTATCTCTGTCTGTCTGTCCGCCTTTCACGCCAAAACTACTGAACCGATTTTTATGAAATTTGGCACAGACAATCTTTAGACCCTGAGAAAGGACATAGGCTACCTTTTATCCCGGAAAAAATTGATGTTCCCGAGGGAAATCTAAAAAGCGCGATATAACTGAACTCCACGCGGGCGAAGCCGCGGGCGGAAAGCTAGTTTATTAATATAAATGAGGATATGCGGGGATACGAATTCACACTTATCAGAACGTATTTGTAGAATTACATTATGCTGTGTAAATATTTGTGGTGTAAGTCACGAGTCGTTCAGGCACTCTCAAACACATCAAAAACATTGAACCCGAAGCAAATATTGACATTTCGGATGAATTGTTGGAGCAAAACGAAAGAGTAAACAATCATTTCGTCTTTTTACATGATGTATTTATTGATTGAATATTGACCTCAAATGTTTAAACTTCAATTTTAGAAACACTTTCACAGCATGTCGGTGGAGAGATCGTTTGCATAAGTTCATTGACAATGTATTTTGTGGTCTTGTCAATACAATGTAGCCACTAGTTATCTTCGCTTAGTACTAGAACTGTTCCTGCAAACTTTCTATTGATAATCTTGATATGAATTGGATCAGTCTTGATTTCCGTTATGTGGGCAAAAACCGATAAAAAACCACAACGTCCGTAGGCTATGAACCTATAAGTTTTGTATATACATTCATTTTTCTAAGCATTGAAAATGTTGCCGCAGTGTAAATTGCTTGAGTCTACTTCAGTCTCTTGCGTGTCATATGACATGTTCCTATTGTGATATTTATCTGTTGATTATTCGTTTTCAATATTCTACCAGCAAGCCGTATTTTTTACCAAGATCTTAGGTTTAGATCTTGTGGTACCTTAGATCGTTAGACCTTGGGCTGTGATCTTGCATTATCGTTTTGAAGAGTTAAAAGTAGGGAGATTATGCTTATTTAAAGTCCATCAAACTCGATCAATGGTACCTTATGATCTTTGCGCTCATCTTCAATTCTTAGATCATCAACGAATTCATCAAAAACAACTTTGTTTGTTAAACGTTTAGCTTCCTGGTGATGAGTTTATTCATATGACCGTGTCGACATGTTTACAATAATATGTTTATTCATTAGTTAATATCACTGAAGGCCATTCAGATTGTCGGCTTGTTTTAGTAAACGTGATGGAACTGTGTAACCAGATATTTGGTAACATTAGTCGGTTATGTTTTTTTAACATCTGCAGCTTATTTAGGAGCAAAAAAGTGTAATTTTGTTGGAAGCTGTGTCCAACTTGCGAGATTTGAGGATATCAAGTTTTAAGTTGATGTGTGGTCTGCCTATAACTACATATAGTACCTAATCGTCTCGACCCGGTATTCTGGGAAGTGACAGAGACTGTATCAAATATTTCCCGCAGAAATTATCGGTTCTCCTTATATTATCACTAATTATAGACTATTTTTAAAAATAAATCTTTGAGCAAGGAAACTTCAAATATGAAATCTAAAAAAGTCATTACTGAGATAATCAAGGTAGACTAAAGCAAATGGCCCGGTGAAGTGGCCGTTAAGTCAGTAAAATTTAAAGATTCAAATATACAAACAAAATTACATACATACAAAGTTATGCCCAATCATAATACAGTAGAAGAATCAATTCCAAAGTTTTTACCAGTGCTACTTTTTTTTGAAGATTTAAATCTGGTTTCTGTGGCTGTTGTACTTACTTGTGAATGACTATCCGCGGTCAGTGGCCTTAATTCAAAATAACGTATAATAATAATATGAAACAAAAAACCTCAGCGTGTTATCTTCTAAGCAATTACTGAGCATAACCTGTGTTTAAGGTGGTCTATGGTGTTAAAAGTCACGTCATTGTAATGACATTATGGAACGTGAAAAATTATGCGTAACTCAACGGTATTTTGGACCCAATCGTTAGCGGTGCCGCACGCCGTGACGTTTGGCAGATATGGCGTGAGAAATATACTCGTTTTACAATATTTAAGAAAAACTGAATTTAAAAAAGCAACCTGCCATGTGTTCTAAAATAAATCATTAAAAAATATTTAAGCTAGTGAATTCGATTTATATTTTCATTATTCTGACAGAAGTGACCCATTTACATCAGAGATTCAATCACTTAGATTGATATAATAAAAATATGTGGAAAGTAAAATATATTTTATCCGCTGCTTCATATTTTAATTTAATCAAACCGCTAACATACATTAAAATATTTCCTAATTGATGACACATCAGAGCAACTCAAATGTAAAGGAAATTTTAATTAACATTTGCAAAATCAAATACTTTCATATTCATTTATTTCCATCAAAATTTTTAATATCAGCCGTTGCTTTAAGTTTGAATTTGAGATCACTATCATCTTGTATGTCACTCTGACAAGATTATCTTTTGATGCAATGATAGCGGTTGAAACAGGTGTCTAGATGTATAGATAAATCCATACTCTTGGTACTTGAACGTGAAATTTCACAGCTTGTTTTGTATATTTCCACGATTGAGTTGGATTCAATTAGCTTGAATAATAGTCATGGTTTTAATGTAGTTTGAAGTACTAATGACATCCTGATAGAAGTATGAGATAAAAGAATTCCCTAGAGTCAATCGAAAGGCAGAGCAAAAATTTAAATTGACGTAAGTATATGAAACTAATGGTTGAAGGCCACAACATTATGAGTTTGCAACTTGTCGACCATTCCTATTTTAAGTCAATGCATTATCGTGACCTATAGCAGTACCTCTCTCCATATCTCACGTGTAATATCAACACTTCTCAAAATATAACGATACAATTCACGTTACTTTTATGTTTGAATACCGTTACGTACTCGCCAATTACAAACACAAGTTAGGCACAGGTCATGGACATGGGAACAACAAACAATGCTTCTGTTACCGATGCAACCATTTTCGGCATATTAGCTCTTAAATATTACAAAATCAATGTTGTAACTAGACAAATCGCTTGTTTAATAAACGTTTATTAAGACGGAATCCAAAAATGGCCTTGAAGTTAGATGTAGACAGGCGTATATGTTGTGAAACATGCGTTGTCAACTTTATTACAGCTTATTACTTCGTCATAGAGATCATGTATCGTCAAATTGTCCACAACACCTTGACACATAGGTAACTGACAGCCTTCAGAAGTAACGCTTGCTTTGCCATAAATTACGAGTAATTCTTTATCATTAATAACTGCCAATCGTGCTCCAGCTGATAATTTATCGAATTCTCACAATAATCTGGTTCGTGTACTATCTCGCGTAATAACTTCATCGCATTTGATAAACATATAAACATTAGTAATTTCGAAATTGAATGCAAATAATAAATCATTAGATTTATCAAATCATGTGCAGTTTAATTGAGAACTTTTGAAGGTAAGGTTCTTGTGGATTAATAGGTATTTATATTAGGCGTACATTCATTACAGAGTTTAGCATTAAGATTGTATTCAGCATGTGTGGCCTTCGATGCATCGTTTGTGGTCCTATTTGAATAGCCAGTAAATATTGACCGACAGACATCTGTTTACGGACTATTGAAGTGGATTGTGTATTATTAAGATTTTGTAGAATTATGTCGAGGTCCCCATTGTACAAGGTGATCGATAAGCCTGCTGGTAGCTGGGTTCTGCGTTTATTTTATTTTCTATGTAAATAATCGGTGAAAGTGTTAGAAAAAAAAAAGATTAATTTTCTGTCTGGTATTTGCTACACGTGATTATGAATAGACTTACTTGTTTTGAAATATTAAGCATTTTCTATATTTATAAAATTCTCGTTTCACAATATTAGTTGCCATACTCCTCCGAAACGGCTTGTCCGATTTTAAAGAAATTTTATATGCATACTTAGTAGGTCTGAGAATCGGCTACTAGGTATCTATTTTTCATTCTCTTAAGTGATAAGGGTTGCCACCCCTAACATTTTTTTTTTAATTTTTGCGGCATTTTTTTAATTCTGGCACTAAAATTACATATATTCCTAAATCTTCACCCGTGGTTTGAGACGTAAAATCCATACTAATATTATAAATGCGAAAGTATCTCTGTCTGTCTGTCCGGCTTTCTCGCCAAAACTACTGAGCCGATTGTAATGAAATTTGGTACACGGATAGTCTAGAGCCTGAGAAAGGACATAGGCTATATAATATCCCGCTATCACTAATGGGAGCAGAGCAGTAACAAAAAATGTTGCGAAAACAGGAGCGAACGTGGAAGTACATATTGCTCCCATTATTTTAACATTCGCTTATCAGCTGAGCTTTTTCGGTTCGAAACTTACGCGGGTGAAACCGCGAGGCACAGCTAGTAATAAAATATTTTCTAGAAATAATGTATATGGTAAAACAACGTGTGCTGGGTCAGCTAGCATATATGTATTTGTATATGTAGGTATATACTTATATTACTATGATCTATTTTTATAAATATGGGTTATTACTGATGATAATATACCTATATCGCCTTTGGGTTGTGGAGATCAGACGGTAGTCGCTTCACGGAAAATATCGAAGTTTAGCCAAAATCAGCAGTTAGACTGGTAAAGCGGACCCCCGACTCCAAAGCTGAAAACGCTTCGGATGCGACTGGGATTAACGCTGAGATGATGATGACTGATGATCATATATCACAAATATTTCCTTCGCTGATTACACCATTTATTGCTAATTCAAAATGTAACCTAATCCAGGGAGGGATAGGTTACATTTTGTCTAACACTGTTTGTATCTTAGCTTAATTAACCCATATTCAAATGAAGTGTTGCATTAATGTCAATGGTATTAAACAATTACTTGTTGACCTATAGCCGGCTAATCGATAGAATCTCACACCTTTTCATTCAATTAAGATCACGGTAATGATAATGATTTGCAGGCCTTAATTAAAGGCCCCTGCAGCCGCTAATTGTGAATGCACTTCTGTGCCATTGTTCCAATTGTGTAGAGGTACAATTATTCAGATTTCCGTTTCTTAGCACCTCCCTGACCGAGATATGAGAACAAGGTCGTGTAAGGGCCGCCTTAATTCTAAACGTACACAAACACTCGTCTTTTTTTGTACTTTAAAGGAATTCGGTATAGAATTGTTAGAACGAAATCAATATGGGCACCAAGTTTTTTCAATCGCTATATATGCTTTTGAAATAATAAAGTTAAGATTCTTTCATGACTACTTTATTGGCCCAAGATTATCTTTCAATTAGTTATTTCTGATATTAAAAGTGTGAGAGTTTTGAGAAGGGATAGAAAACGACGATGTCTATGATGCGTAGGCGATCATCTATCACTAATGATACATAATTACAAGCTTTTAATCCAAACTTTCGTTTTAAAGTCGTTTGGAGTGATAAAAATTATGTATATTGCATTTTGGTCACTCAAGTTCAAGGAAACAGAAATACATTAGCTTAAATAGTGGTCGCTAATGATAGTCTTAGAGGAAATTATATTTGGACAACTGTAATAATGGTGACGACGGGTTACACACGTTAAATCTAGGCAAGTAGAGCGAAAGAATTGTTTGAAAGCAAATATGGAAGTTTTTATGGAGCTACTCTTAATGTTTTGTAAGAAGATGAGTTCTATGAATGCAGGTTAGTCGTTTAAAATTTTTACAAATATGGACTGAAACTCGATATAGGGTATCGAATTTGTTGGAAATAAAGTAGAAAGGAATTTTATCTTGCAAAGGCACAAATAAAATATTTATTCGAGGATAAGAGCCGAAAATGGAATGAGCACCAATCACGTCCGACCTTCAGCCACAATTCAAAGAGCGTGTTTTAATTACAAATTATAATATCGAATCGTTACGTAGCTTTGAAAATTGACCTAATAAAGCCTTAAGTCAATGAGCTAACAAGGTCATAAGAATGAAAGCTAGTGCATTCAGTACAATGGTTATTGTTTTCACTTGGTTTGCAGGTACTTCAAACAATGCAACTCATCGAACAGATGCTGATAGGCCATCGTCTAATTAATATGATTCTGATTCATTATTCACTGTATCTCTGTATCATAGTACAGTTATTTCGTGACTTTGACTGTGACCAAGTTATGAGGAAAGTGTTCGTGACACTTTTTCAATCATGAATATGAAGAATGACATAAATTTCTCACCATTCCTTTGATTGATGAGAAATTACATGTAAATAAATACACACGGATTACCTCAGGAAACGAAGACAAACAAAAATCTATTAATTGATGTTAAAACCGCATAGCGGAAGTGTTGGTAAAATATTCGATTACTAATTGGATATGTGGTGTAGATAGATTCAATTAGAAGTTTACTTTGTTGAAAATGAAACCGAAAGCTTACCTCTACGTCTGCATCTATTCAGACTATTTATACCACGCCACTTGGTAAAAGTTTTCTAAGCTCAATGCACACATTTGGTAGCAGCACTTACTATTTTTAGGTTACCCAAACACACTTAGTTTCAAACATAGTTGTTTACATCTGGCACTTAAGATATTGGACCAAAAAGTCTTTTTTAATCCGATGATTCGATTACTTTAACAATAGTGCAACATAAAGAATTAAATCGATTATGTTATCGAAACGTAGACACACAATTGAAACGATGCCTTTTGTTCATAATTCTATAAATTTCATTAATATAATATCTATTATTGTTATGAGCCATAGAATCTCTTTTGCAATGTCTGATATAAAAATCTATGAAGTAGAAAATCGTTTTATTTAGACGAAACTCGATTACTTTGAAGTAAAATGCTACAGTCGGAATTAGTTGGTATTTATTAGTTAAGTCATCAGAGACGTAACCGTTAAAAGAGAAAACAAATCTGCTTCACTTTCATTTTTGGCTTGTCGCGTTTTCAATATCAAGGTCGTTGCATGGTTAGCATCAGCTTTTGTATCAAACGCAGCGTTTATTGCGTGGACATTGTTTATTGTAGTATTCGCATCTATATTGCTATGTTCTTGCAAATTTTCATTTCATGCTTTCGTTCTTCGTTTCGTTTAGCAATATTACTCATGCTTTGCTTTTATATTTTTTTATGGTGCAATTAAGAAGTTGGCTTGTATTGTTTTCTAGTTAAAGTACTCCTAAACCTCGTACGTAACTATACATAAAATATGAGAAGTGAAAACATGCCATTATGTCTTATGGTTATTAATCATTGTTTATAAATAGGTCCATGAGAATATGGAAGATTAAGTTTGTTATTTAGAAATAATGAAATCTTTATGTGCTTTCTAGAAAAAGCGAAGCTGACATGGCGGAAGAGATATGTGTTAAAAAATACTTAACTACCTAATTAATTTCTATTGAAGCAAAATGTCTATTAAGTCATAGATTTCTGAAACCGATATGCATATTTCCTAAGCGTACAACGGTAGAAACATTAAATTTTCCTGCTGTCCTAAAACAGTATCTCTACCATCAAGAACATATAGCTGTCTCAATAAGTTATGTTCTGATTAAATCTCTAGAAGCAATAACGACGCATTGTATCGAAATATCACTATTAGTTCCGCTCGGATTTGCTGCGGGCGACACTACCAATGCCCTTTTCCTTTCTCCGATTGTTAACACTTCTCTAATGTCCATTGCTTCTTTTACACGATCTCCTGTATCTACATCTTCATCAACGTCGTAATGTACTTAAAATGATCAATCGTTTCTACTTAGATCTAGAAAGCTTGGTACATCATCATGACCTGTCATTAGAGGGCAGAATTGTGTGTATTAGTAATTGAATGTTGCGGATCCGTTATAGAAAAGTATGCACTTTCGATTGTCAATTTGTAGTGTTTTTGCACTATAGGTATCTGTTTATCTGAGAACCAGTTGTGAATGAGCATTTGTTAGTCGTATCTATTGTTACATCACGGTGTTTATGTGAAGGTTGTGATTTCGTATCAAGGAATCGCAGAGAAATGTTGATTGAGACATTGATAATGGCTACTTGTGTTCCGTTTAGAGTCTCGTTCACGAATGGTTTATGTGTTCGAGTATTTGTGGCTGATCTTTACGATTCTAATCGTCCATAAAATGTTACTTTATCTTGCTTCACATCAAATTTTGATTAATTTTTGATGGGCATATTTTATTTATCAAAAGGTTTCTCTTCTTGGCCCCGGCTTTACTGATGGTAATTCATCCTTAAAAATTAATCAGCCTTGAACAATGGTGACGTACTATTTGGCTTTCTGTAACTAATTCATTATTACGTCCTATGCTAAATTTACTAATTATAAATATCGCGTGATTTATCAATAATCTCGTTATCGTATATATCATAATAAATATGAACCTATTTATGCAAGGTTAGTGAATATGGATCATACGATAAGGCTATAAAATGTATATAAAACTCTTTAGGATGACACAAAAGATTCAATAGTCTCAAAATCTACGCTCAATTTAACAAAAGCCTTTGTTCGAATAATTATTTTTCGCGTTCTTTTGTTCGATTTTTTTTTTTAATTACTCTTTAGTCTGTGAGGGTTGCAAATTCCAATTTGCATACAGAGGGTGGAAATTTTAAAGTCGTTGCATATTTTACACAAAAGTTATGAGCAGGTGGGTATAGTTTCATTACATGTTGAATGTTTATTCTAATTTATTGTTTATTTCTCTAATTCTAAGTTAGGTAATCTAACTTATGTAATTTTTCGGGATAGAATTCTATTTGCTAGCAGACAAAATTGTTTATTGCTTTTGTGAAAATAATGCATTTTGTTATACTCGTCATGATATTTGGCCATTTCAGCTGTATATTCGTATTTTTGGCTTAAATTTTAAAAGGGCTAAGAGATTAGGCTAAATATTAATTTAATCTTTTGCGTTCAAAGTATGTTTGGCATCAAAGTAGCTAATAAACAGGCTGACCCAGATCGTACTTGGAAATACCCAAATTGGTGGTGACCTTTCGGCTCTAGGGTCCATCAAAAACCTCTTATCCCAAATGAGGGTTAATTCAACCAAACAGTTTGGGGTGGTAAGATGCTTGACACGGAATCGTTATTTCAGACTCTCCTACTTTGCCTTGATACGACAATGAAATGAAATTGACTCTGAGTTATGTACGAGACGTTATTTGAATAATTCATCTATATAACATATCAACATTCTGACAAATACAAAAGGCTATACTTAATTACCTGCATAATCTTTTCTCCTAAAGTCCTGAGAATCCTTAAAAAAGGCAGAATAATTCTAATAATCCATAGCATGTATCATCACCTTTGCAGCTGTAGTTTCCTCTTTTTATGAATGTACAGACGACAGCATATCAAGCTACTACAATCTGTCAGATTTCTTTATTAGATTTTCAAGTTTATCCCTAAAGCATTAAGGCTCAAGGTTGATTGGGAATATTTGGCAGTTTGAGGTAGCTTGACCTGCTGTCGTCCGTACCAGCTAACATAAATATTTGAACTCACGCGCAGTTGTCCACTTGAAAAACTAAATGCGAAAACCAAAACCTTAACATACATAGTTGGAACACAGAACTTATATTACCTTTTCATTCCATTACGTCTAGTCGCATTGATCCTATGGAATTCCCAGTTCCCAACCCCCGTTACTTACAAACTTCACACCTGACACCTCATCTCAAGCCTCGCTTAACGACAGCTCATTGAAATAAAATGAAAGTGTTCTCAGCATTAAATGGCGGACCCATTCGTCTTGCTGTGTGTCGGAAATTAAACTATTGACGGACAGTTCTCGACTGAACACTCTAATTGGTTTATCTGACGCTTTTTTAGCTGCTGTTCGAGTAAGGAGAATTGGAAGAAAGTCGTGTTTGGATTGGTGTGTGTTGTTTATTTATTTTTAGGCTCGTGGTGATTATAGAATGTTTTACTATTAAGTAGTGTTTAGATAGGTGTGTGCTTGTCATAGCCAGAGGTGAAATACTGCGGTGCTTTTAGCCAGTAACAGTCCGGGATACCCATCTGTCACCCCCTTGATGGAGGAAGCCCAAGAGGATTTTGTGTAGCGTCGAATCTTGACATACGTCTTCTAGCTTAGCAGAGATTCCATAAAATTACGTTTTTTTTATATAACTTATAAACTAGCGCTTGACCGCAATCGCGCCTGATGATAAGCGGTGATGTGGCAGTGATGCGATCGTTGATGGTAAAGCGCGCTAGTTTATTAAGAGCCTATTCTACCCTTGAAGACAGTTAAATTGTAGTCAGACGAAAACACCGTCGCTGGCAAATTGTTCCAGTCCCTCGATGAACGCGGTATAAAAGAGGAAGCGAAACGCTTCGTCCGGATTGCAGTGGTGTCAACAACATAAGGGTGGAAACTCGCCGTACGACGGGTCGTCCGATGGTGGAACGGAGATGGGGAATTAAATCATGCAATTCCCTTGCACACTCACCAGAATGCATCCTATAGAAGATCGAAAGGCTGGCTACTCTACGCCTGTGTTCCAGGCTTTGGAGACCGTTTCGAGTTAAGTCTGGGTCGCCAATCAGCCTCTTCGCACGCCACTCCACTGAATCCAAAGTAGCCAGGTGACACGGTGGTGTGGTGTGTGGTGGTGGCCAGATGCTTTCAGCAGACAAAAGACTGTTGCTAACTACCTTTTTGTAATACTCAATCTCAAAAGCTTTGATTTACGATTTAATTATCTATAGCAATATAAGTTGGAGCAACAATACATATACAAGTAGCAAGTTAATTGTTTTGTATGGCATTGATAAAAATCTCTCTTAGTCCCAGTAGGTTTCCGATTTTACATAAATTTCAAGGTTCGTGATAAAATTGTGAATGATTTGAAAACTTGAAGAGCTAATCAAGGTGGCGCTTATCTCGGAAATGGCTTATTAGATACTTATCAGATACATTTGTAATGGGTTATTAAAGAAGGTAACTTATACCCGGTTTAGTAGGTAAGTTAAGATCTGTTGACATAAGTCAGTTCTTAATTGTTGTATTGGAATGTTCAGCCTCGAGTAAGACGCTTTATCGTGTTCAACCTGATTATCTTGTTAAGGTCGCTGGTTAAGACATGCGTATTCATAAATATTTTAACATACAACCTATAAAAGTTATCAGTTATTCTTCCACTTCATCAGTGATACCAGATTATGATTTAAAAAAAAAACGTATAAGTATAAGCAAGTCACAGTCGGTGATTCTGCAACAATTTCGCCGTGAAAAGTTAATTTTTTTTTTTAATAATTATAAACTAGTGCTTGACTGCAATCCCGCCTGATGGTAAGCAGTGATGCAATCGTTGAGTGTAAAGCGCACTAGTTTATTAAGCCTATTCACTTAAAAAACTTTAGAATAGGAAGGATGACGGCAGTTGAGCGAGGTGATGCAATGTTACACCCAAGACCAACACGACCAAACGATGCTGCGCTAGAGGGAGATTGATCTGGAGACTCTCCACGACCAAATTCCCGAGACAACAACATTTGGCGCATCGTACCCGCCGCACATCGCAACACAACTGCTCAGACCCGTCCTCCGTAAGGCTTCACCAGACATCATGCCGGAACACGACGAATCGCTTGGCGGCAAGACTTTGTCTGGTGGGTGGTAACTTCCGCCGGCAGCCGATGTTATGGCCTACCACCGAGAAAAAGAAGTAATATTCATTTATGTTTTTAGGGTAACGTTTTTACGAAATAGCACTACAGGTAGGTAAGGTAGTCACTGAAAACGACTGAAGATAAATGTAAGTTTAGTCCTGTAAAAAGTTGTAGTGAAAAAGAAAATGAAAAAAAAGAAAGTGTTGAAGTCAACAAATAAAGGTAAAAAAAAATTGAAGGGTAGGGATAGGTACCATGCTAATAAAGCCGGCTGTTTTGGTTTTTATTGTAAAAATGCACGCAAATAAAATAACGATACGATTTATCTATAGTCCTATTCATCATCATCCCAGTGTTAATCCCAGTCGCATCCGAAGCCTTTTCAGCTTTGGAGTCTGGGGTTCGCTTTACCAGTCCAACTGCTGATATGGCTAAACTTCGACATTTTCCATGAAGCGATTGCCGTCTGACCACCACAACCCGAAGGCGACATCGAAGCATTGCAGTTAGAGCAATTGTAGGAGTTTTGAGGGCTCCAACAACCCGTAACGACTGCCACTAGATGTTCGTAGGGCAACCGGGACCAACGGCTTAACGTGCTTTCCGAGGCACGACCAGACCAGTACAAATATTCATATTCATGCATACAAATACTTGCACTGTGCGGGGATCGAACCCGCGCCACCTTGCGCAGCGGCTGCGTCCGCTACCGCTACGCCACGGAGGCTGTCCTATCTATAGTCCTATTGTTTAAGATATTTCTTGGATGTTTTAAAATATTTTTTGGATGTTTTTTATCCGAAATAAAAATTTTGAATTTGAATTTCAGTAGGTATCGAATAAATCAAAACAAATTAAGTCCAATCAGATAAAAAAAACAGCACAGTCGGTCAAGACTACTAGTACTAAACTGACACATATAAATAGATTATGTATCGACACTTTCTCAGTACTTACAGTTCTAGATAAGGAGTTATCAGGAACTCGTTATAAGACCTAATTCATAACGGTTAGAGTTGCATTTATAGCGTTACTTGATACGTTGCTATTGGTGAGGAATTTTGTCGCCAGTGTGCTCTGAGAAAGGCGCCATATCATGGCGACAAGATATGTATATATGATTATAATGATTGTGTTCATGAAAGTCATGTACCTAATTTATGCTCTGCGCATGATAGGAATCTTCGTTCTTCCAATAATTGTCTTCTACGATGTCCTTCTCACCGCTCTGGTTTTCTTAAGTCTTCATTTCTTGTCCAAGCGGTTTTTCTTTGGAATGATCTTCCTCAGAACATCAGGACGTTGACCAGTCGGTACACTTTTAAAATTAAAGCTCGGGAATACTTATGCAAGAAATTGGCAGATTCATCAAACATATAATTTATTCTTTTTCTCTATCTATATATTTTTATCTCTCTCTCTACTGTTTATATTTTGTATGTATGTATTTATATATTTATTATTATTTTTTTTGTGTTTCTCTTTTAACTTCTCTTTTATATCTTTGCACCTACCATGTTTTGTCTCTGCATCACCTTAGGGTAGACTGGTAGAAAATGCCTAAGGCATTAAGTCCGCCATTGTGCAATTTTTTCATTGTGCATGAAGTTTTAATAAATAAATAAATAAATAATACATGCATGATAGATATAAATCTTCGCCTCCTGGGTTATTGTTTAATACACTTTCGGTAGTAATCTTGACAGGCTATGTTTTATAATATTTAAAATGATTCATATTCATAGTGCAATTGGTACGTGTTTTGTTTGTTTTACCCTGTATTATTGAAGTAACTAGCTGTGCCCCGCGGTTTCACCCGGATAAGCTTCGAACCGAAAGAGCTCAGTTGATAAAAAATAAGCGCCTGTTAAAATAATGGGAGCAATATGTACGTCCACGTTTGCTCCCGTTTTCGCAAAATTTTTTGTTCCTGCTCTGCTCCTACTGGTCATAGCGGGATGTTTTTTATCTAATGTCCTTTCTCAGTCTCTAGACTATCTGTGTACCAAATTTCATTACAATCGGTTCAATAGTTTTGGCGTGAAAGCCGGACAGACAGACAGACAGAGATACTTTTGCATTTACAATATTAGTATGGATTTATGTATGGTACATATATCTACATATATCTCAGGCTAGGTGGAGCGACGATTTTTGCAGTATGGCTGATCGTAACTGGATGTGAGTTGCCGAAAATCGAGTTGAATGGCGATAAATAGGAGAGGCCTATGTATAGCTGCGGACTTTTATAGGCTGATGATGATGAAGATATCTTATACCTAGTAAAATGGCGTAGTGCTGCACAATACCCACTCTATTTCATGTTTAGCAAATATCAACTTTATTTCATTGACAAGTAACTTAGTAGATTTCAGAGTGCTATATAGAAAAAGTATAATTGTTGCGTAAAGTGAACTGTGTTGTGTAAGAATTAAGTTTATTTTTCCATTTATTCATAGGTATTTATTTATGCAAACAAAATAAAAGAAATAACCGATATACCCACGATTTGATGGCAAACAAGGAGCCGAGACCAGCAGGGTAATTGCGTAACACTTTATCAGTAGCAATGGGTTTCATTTTGACAGATCAACAACATTCATTGCTTTACTTACGTAATTGAGCACACATTTTTGATTGACTTCAAAAAGGAGGAGGTTACTCAATTCGACCGTATATACGCTTTTTTTTCTATGTTTGTTCGCGCATAACTTCGTCGTTTATGAACCGATTTTGATAATTCTTCTTATCCATGATAAGGATATCAGGGTTTGATGGTGGAAGACCAGAGAAAACAAGGGGATCTTTCAAAAATTGCAGGGGGGACTAGTGCATAACTTAGAATAGAATAGAATAGAATACTCTTTATTATGTACACCATATAGATTACAAAAACATAAATATAAAAATTTTACAAAGGGTGACACAATGGGCGGTCTTATCGCTAAGAGCGATCTTTTACAGACAACCTTTACACTAAACCTACACAAAAAAACTAAACTAAACTAAACATTAACAACTAAACTTAGCATTTTCATTAAGTATTTTAAAGCAATACAATTATTAAAGGTCTGGAGTGGATCTGATGATGGAGCCGGGAGACAGTTGAAGGAACTCCTCAACAATTCACAGCAGCTACCTTGTGTTTGGGCTCGATTAATTTGTATTGATAAGAACTTTACACCTAGATGGGTTGTGACTGTCATAAGAGCTCTGATGATGAAGACAAATGCCAGTTTCGGGAACTCCTCAACGGTTTACAGTAGCTGCTTTGTGGTTGGACTTCATTCATTTATATATTTATATTGATGAGACCTTTGCACCCATTAGGTTAAAATAATGGTCTGCAGTAAATTTGATGATGAAGACCATAGGCAGTTCAGGGAATACATACGGGTAAAAATTAAAGTAAACAAAATTACGTCGTTTCCCAACTTTATTTGCGTCAGCTACCAGTCTGACCGGATGCAACTGAATACATACATAGTACTTTTAACAACTAAAAAGTGGAAAATAAAAGCTTTTTTACAAAAAAACAACCGACTTCCAAAAACCACTACAAAGTGAAAAATAACTAATTTCGGAAGTCGGTGTCAAAAAACGAATATACAAAACCAAAGACACCGACTTCCGAAATTAGTTATTTTTCACTTTGTAGTGGTTTTTGGAAGTCGGTTGTTTTTTTCGAACATAGGGAGCAATGGAATAGCAATTAGCTTCAAAATGATTCCAAGTGTATTACTCAATTAGGGTGCTGGTTTCGATTACTATCGAAAAATTTCGAAAGCTAGCGCTTGCGTAGGACTTTAGAAGCAACTTTACTAATACACTTGCACAATAATCAACAACAGCATATGGACCAATTTTGTGATATTTTGACTAGCGCGCGAAGAAGCTTACCGCAAAAAAATTATTGGACGACAAGGCTCATTTTAAAAGTGCCAGACATGGCAATGGTACCGAAAACAGTGGCTCTGATTCATCATCATCTCAGCGTTAATCCCAGTCGCATACTAAGCTTTTTTCAGCTGTGAAGTCTGGGGTCCGCTTTACCAGTCTAACTGCTGATTTTGACGAAACATCGATATTTTCCGTGAAGCAACTGCCGTCTAACCTTCACAACCCGAAGGCGATATCGAAGCGTTGCAGTTAGACGAGTTTTTGGACTTTTGAGGGCTCCAACAACCCGTAACGACTGCTATGAGCCATTAGATGTTCGTATGACAGCCTCCGTGGTGTAGAGGTAGCGAACGCGGCCGCTGCGCAAGGTGGCGGGGTTTCAATCCCCGCACAGTGCAAGTATTTGTATGCATGAATATGAATATTTGCACTGGTCTGGTCGTGCCTCGGAAAGCACGTTAAGCCGTTGGTCCCGGTTGCCATACGAACATCTAGTAGCAGCCGTTACTGGTTGTTGGAGCCCTCAAAAGTCCAACAATTGGTCTAACTGCAATGCTTCGACTTCGCCTTCGGGTTGTGGAGGTCAGACAGCAGTCGCTTCACGGAAAATGTCGAAGTTTAGCCATATCAGCAGTTGGACTGGTAAAGCGGACCCCAGACTCCAAAGCTGAAAAGGCTTCGGATGCTGGGATTAACGCCTGATGATGATGAGATGTTCGTATGGCAACCGGGACCAACGGCTTAACGTGCCGAGGCACGACCAAACCAGTTCAAATATTCATACTCATGCATACAAATATTTGCCGGCCGCATTCGCAACCGCTACGCCACGGAGGCTGTCACAGAGGCTCTGATTCCCTTACTCTTAAATTAAACTGAATTTAAGTTTAGGACATCTCTAGTAGTAGTAGTTAGTATCTTATTTTCAACAGCTTCCAAAGGACACCATCAACAATATTCGATGCAGGCGGAGTCGCACCCACGCCAGCCATCCATAATAGACTTTATAGAGGTAGCGCCAGCTTTTCGCTCCTTGTACGTTCTTATCCGTTTGTAAGAGCGATTTGTTTCCCGATTGCTGCATAGATTAGTATCTAATTGAAGGGTGATCTTACTCACCTGATAGGCTCCATCGCCTGTGTTGTTTACCTTATAATAAGCTCATTAATATATCAAATTAAATCAAAGTTTTAGGATGTTGGTCTATCTATAAAATGGTATGTACTAAAAGATGTCGAGAAGTTGATTTTCTAGTTTAATTTTCAAGTGATTTCAGTATTTAACATACGTATATGGACGTGAGTAAAGTCTATTCAAATTGATGTTAAATAAATATCAACTATCATCATCAACCTTTTTATCGTCCCACTGCTGGGCACAGGTCTCCTCTCATACAGAGAAGGATTGAAATCACCACGCTTGCTCAATGCGCGTTAGCGATTTCAGACTTAAAGTCCAGGTTTCCTCAAGATGTTTTCCTTCACCTTCAGTCACTGGTATCTAAGATATACTTAGAAGTACATATAACTTTAGAAAAGTTACATTGGTACTTGCCTGACCTGGAATCGGAACCGCGCACTCATACTTGAGAGGCTGGTGTTTTAACCACTAGGCCACCACGACTATCAACTACATTGTATTGGAAATTAAATTGATTTCAAAGTGACATGCATTATTTATAAAGTTATAAAACTGTTTGAGGTGGTAGCGTAAACTGAAATTTATGGTGTTAGTAATAAAGTTGTTTTTCCAGAAATTGTTATTTATTTAAATTTATGGAAAATAAATATGAGGTATATTTTAGCAATGGCTTTTTGTAGCACGTGTAAAGGCAATACTGGAACAAAACGTGCTCTATGAAAGCCGTGCCTAAATGTACGTAGATAATCGTTTTCTAAGATTCTTGATAGCCAATGCAAAAATAATGTTTAATAATAGTAATTTTAAGGATCTTATTTCTCTGGCATGGACTAGGCTACGCTAGCTTTTATATAATGACTTTATGGAAAATAATAACCTTATCGTGTACCTGCATTGCGTGACACATTATCAGTAGCAATGGGTTTAATTTTTGACAGTTTAACAATATCATGCGTTATTTACGTTGTTGAGCAGACAAACTTTCCGAACATATAGAGCAATGGTTTACAATTTGCTTCAGAATGATTCCAGTTGATAGTAATGGAGCGTTACGTAATTAGTTGCCTAATCGGAGAATATTTAGAAACATGATTGCGACTAGCTGGGACGTTTGGACCGAATGGACAATGGGCGGCCCGAACGATCCCAACTAGTCGCAATCATTTGACAAAAATGTGTTCGCCGATTAGGGGCTGGTCTTAGTTAAGTAGTTTGGATGGAATATCTTGTTGTCAAATGCATCTGAAATTGAATTTGTAGTAGGTTATTATGTCACAAAAACTACAACAGTTTTAAAAACAACCAAATCAACAAAACTAAACACTTAATCCACTTCAAACCAAGTTTTATTAACACTACACCTTTCAATAATTTTACAAGCCGTCATCGTAGTGACAATTAGGCAAGCTGGTGGTCTTGCCTCTTGCAAACTGGATATTGCCTAATGCCCGTAAAAGTACACATTGCCAACGTAATTTCTTAGTGCCTAGTGCCTACCTAAGTTAATAAGTGTCAAGAAAAGTACCGGCTGTACAAATATTAAATATAAAAACAATATATAAAAAGGCTCCTTGTAAATGCAAGGTTTTGTTCTACAAATACATAATATGTTTGCATGCTATAATGCTTCTGTAATATGAATATCGCTGTTGTTCTAGTAATAATAGTTGACATTGACTATCAGCTGTTTAAAATAATGGTTGTTTTTGTATATAAATGGCTAGAACTCAATTATTTTTGTCTATGGCAAATTTTGTATTACCACGACGTTGTCTGTGGGATCAACTGGTAATAAATACTTTTTATTTCAATAAATACTCTGCCCTTATTCTAAGTCAGTAATTTTTATTTTGTCTATTATAAAGCCAGTCATTTGTTTTTTAAAGTTCCGTACCCAAAACGGTAAAATGGAACCCTATTGCTAAGGCTCCACTGTCTGTTTGTCACCAGCCTTTGTCTCATGAACAGTAAAAGCTAGATAGTTAACATTTTCAGAGGATGTGTGGAGTGATGTTTTCGCTGCCGCTACAATAGCAAATACAAAAAAAAAATTTCTTTTCTCATACTCGGAAAGTAGTTTGTTATTTTGACCTGATTATTGGGTAAAAATGCTAGATACCCTAGATAGGGAAAATTCATACTTCTCACCCAAATGCCGGAATGAACTTTATAAATAAAACTGCTGCCAGCTGTATTACGTAAAAAAAAACAATTAAAAATGCTGCGGCTATGTGAGTTTCTAAACAGCCAGTGTGAACTTAGCGCAAACTTCTTTGAAAACAAGATCGGAATCGGAATAAACCGCAACAATTAGCTGTACGTCATGACTTCCATATTTAAAATTTAAAAAGTCGGCATTAATTGGCGGGATACTAATTTCTTCTGAAAATAGTTTAAAAAAAAACAACTACATACTTTTATTTTCCACATTATTTAAAACAAAAAGTAGAGTGTTTAACACGGGTAAAATAACAATTCCTCTCGGGTCTAAATAGGTACTATTATATTCTTGGTATTCTTTTGACTCTAGGTTAACAATCTACTATTAGGGGGCTCCCATACAACAGACGTGGTTTTTATAGAGTTACGAGTCTGAGTTGCACTTGGCCAGTTTTGTAATACTGCAGATGTTTTATTTTTATTTATTAGTAATCATATAGTAAATACAATATTAGATTGTGTGACCGCCAAACTAGGCACATGCATATATTTTTAAGGTTGGAATAGCGCCATTTTCAAAGTGTTCGCCAGTTTCATATGGAGATTAATGCAAAATAGAAAAACATAAGCTAGAATCAATTAGAATAAAGCACTTAAAATATACATGCGTGAATTAAACAATACCCTACAACACTCTTCCAATTCAGCTAATCATTCTTCTATAGCCAATTAAGACCCTCACTTTCCATTGTCCAAATATTCCCAACCACTATAAAAAACTTATTCAATCTCTTTGCATACCAGTTCTCACGAGCCCCATGCTAATAACCACTGTAGTCGATAGGGAAAAACGAAGGCTGTTTACGAATTCTAGTCACATACAAAATATCTTAACTGGAATGGGCCTCTTGGCTTTTCTCTGACGCGTAGTTTTGCTAGGGAAACGATGTCTTAAATCCTACGGTGTAAGTCATAGGCGATCATCCCTACTTATCCATACTAATATTATAAATATAATCCATACTAATATTATAAATGCAAAAGTAACTCTGTCTGTCTGTCTGTCTGTTACGCTTTCCCGCTTAAACCTCTCAACCCATTTTTATGAAATTTGGCACAGACAATCTTTAGACCTAGAGAAAGAACATAGGCTACCTTTCATCCCGGAAAAATTTGATGTTCCCGAGGGAAATCTAAAAAGCGCGATATAACCGAACTCCACGCGGGCGAAGCCGCGGGCGGAAGGCTAGTTATAAATATAAATGCGAAATTAACTCTGTCTGTCTGTCTGTTATGCTTTCACGTCTAAACCACTGAACTGATTTTATTGAAACTTGGTGCAAAGATAGAGTTCACCTTGAGAAATAACATAGGATAGTTTTGATTCCGGACTTTTGAAGGGTTCTCTTGGAAACGCGATATAACCGAACTCCACGCGGGCGAAGCCGCGGGCGGAAAGCTAGTTTGTATAATAATTATGTCCTGTAAAATATTGCGAGGAAAGATTTGAAGTTGGGAAGACCAAAGAAGCAATGAATAAATGAACACGATTAGCGCAGAGGTTAAGTGTCCTGAAAGATGACATATTCATTCAGGGTATGTGTACCGAGAGGAAAAAAGGCATGTATGTAGCGCCGCCATAAAATTAAATTGGCATAAGGGCAAGAGAATTGTTATGATGATCGTGTGGGTTATTGATGAATGGAGAGGCAGAGGTAGACCAAAGAAAAGATGGGTGGATTGTGTAAGGGATGAAAGAAAACTAGTGAAGGATAGAGTGCGGCTGACAGGGGAGAAAGGAAATGAAAAACGTGTTGGCTCCAACCCGAAGGCAAGAAGAAAATGTTTACATGGAGTGAGATATAATTTGGTTTTCTGTTCTGTGTAAAAAAAGTCATTTAGTGCATTATAGAAGCTAGAAATAGCTAGATGATTCGTTTAGTGCTTGGTTCTGGTAACTCTGCGTGTTATTTGACATCATCATCATCACTGCTGGGCACAGGTCTCCTCTCATACAAAGATGGATTGAGCGTAATCACCACGCTTGCTCAATGCGGGTTGGCGATTTCAGACTTAAAGTCCAGGTTTCCTCAAGATGTTTTGATTCACCCTTTTAATCAGTCTTTGGTGTCCTGGTCCAAGATGTACTTAGAAAGTACATAAAACATGCTTTTAGTTAATCAAATCATTGTTTACTGTTGCTATGATAACATGTAACACTGGCATTAAATGTACATATTCACGAAACGATATGAGGCATCGAGACAGGCAGGCAACGAGATGTCGATATAAAGCAACAACATTTTCTGTCATGCATCGACAGCCGTGACTACTTAACCGGACTATCCTGTGGTTGCATTAAATGAATTTAAAGCCTCCAGCCAGGGGCACTTAAAACTACTGAGCGACTACGTATTAGGGCATCCCCTGTGGGGTACGAACCTCGGCTTAGGGCGTCGCTGGAGAGGGCAGCAAGGGACGGCTGGGTTGAAAAGAGAGTAAATTGCACGCGGCTGTCCGATCCGTGAAGGTATTGTTATTTGTTAGGTATCGATAACTGATTCTACTAATGGCCACAAAGTCAGACTAAACTTTAAAAAAATACTCTAGAAAAATATATCTTATTTCGCAAAAGGAGGTAACTTAATACATGTGCGGTAGGCAATACATGCGCGGCCGAAGGGGGGCAGGGCACACGGCACTTAGTCGCATTGCTCATAATAATACCGTCGAAAATGGTGTTGTCCCTCTTTAAAAAAATACCAAATTTCGGGGAAGTTGGAATTAATTCGCGGAAAAAAGATTACTTAGTAATTTCAAATTTCATTGGTATTGTTACTATGATGATTATGTAAAATTTCATATTTTATTTGGTCATGTAACCTAACCTTTATTATCCTTATGGGTCGGACGGGGTTTTCTTTACATATTGTATATGTTTCTTGCCAGTATACAACTAAATGTATCTAGGAATATACCGATATTTTTAAGGCCATTGCGCTTGAGTTCCTAATTGAAATGAGTTATACCTACGCTACTACGCTATGCCCTTGTAACATAAATGTGTGATGAGCACAATAGTACGTCGAGTCATAAATAATTAAATCTTTAGTCATTGGATTGCCAATTAATTCATCGGAAGAATTAATTATCGGTGATAGGCCATAACATCGGCTGGCGGCAGAAGTTACCACCCACCAGGCAAAGTCTTGGCGTCAAGTAATTCGTCGTGTTCCGGCATGATGTCTGGTGAAGCAATTCGGAGGACGAGTGAGTTGAGCACTTGGGTTGCGATGTGTGCCGGGTACAATTAGCCAAATATTGTTGTGTGGGGAGTTTGGTCGTTTCCAGGTCAATATCCCTCTGGCACAGCATCGTTAGTCGTAGGTACCTATTGTAGGGTTTAACATTGCAATACCTCGCTCAACTGCCGTCGCTCTTAATAAACTAGTGCGCTTTACCATTAACGATTGCTTCACTACTTACCATCAGGTGGGATTGCGGTGAAGCACTAATTCATAATTTAAAAAAAAAAAACATACCGTAGTACGTAGATACTCATATTCAAACTTTATTTTATGATACATAGCTTATAAATTAATCATTATCGTGTTTATACAAATGGTATCTATAAAAAGAAGTGCAAGTAAACGCTTATACAATAAATATGTTTGAATGAAATACATTTTGAATTTATATAATTTAATATAACACTTACAAGTGCAGTACATGAATAGTACATTACGATATTAGTGCGTAATGATGGTTATAACATGCGAGGCGGAATTTCAGCCCGAGCCGAAGGCGAGGGTGTAATTGAGCCGAGCATGTTATAACCAATACGCACGTATATCGTACGACATTTTTTAACACACTTGCGAGGAAACAGAAAAAAAAGTATTTTATATTTTGTTCATTTTAAATAAACTCAATCTGTGAATGCACACTGTTGCTTTCCCGCCATTAGTATTATTATTTGCCATTTCAAATATGGAACAGCGCGCAGCGCGAGTCGTGCGGCGGCGATCAGTTCCATATTTACTTGAAATGGAAAATAATGCTGTTATGGAATTTGTATGGACTATAACTTAACTATTTGCTTTGATAACACACGCGTTTGTTATGGCCCGCTTTACATATTTAAAACCGGTGGAATTACATCAGCTTTACGAGCAAGGGTGTTAAAAATAATTTTTACGTAATTAAGTGTCTGATGTATTTCACTTAAGTGTTCTTTAGATTCAATCAAAACATATGTTATTACATTACTATATGTGATATGACTAAAGTGTGTCTGACATTAATAATTATTTGTGACAGATGCAGAAATTAAATGTCAATCCACTTGCAAACTTTTAAATATCGATTAAATTACGAAATGACCTATTTGTTTAATATTCTGAACTAATTGATTTACTTCTTTTAATCATTAGTACTTTTCCTTTCTTAGAAAATCTCCCCCATTTTTGACTTGGACCGCGCCCTAAACCTTAGGCTTAGTTACTGTTGATGTGGTGTCCTCTCACTTTCACCACTTGCTCGGTATCACTCAAATCTGCCATCTCATTAGAATAACCCTTGGAGGGACAGCAACATGGTGTTTTAATCTGTTCCGATATTATCCAATAGTTTATGGAACAAATATTAGCTTTTAATAGGGAAACCAATATACCGGATATTTCAGCGGCTAACTTTCTCAGGTTTAACGATAATAGGGTATTCTAGAATGTTCTGTGGAAGACTTTTCATTAGTTGGCATCTTTAGGCATCATTTGTAATTCGAATAAACAACAAAAGAGGTTAGGTTTCTTAGAACGTCAAGTTTTGTTTTTAGTGACATCTATTATCGGCCAGTTCTTTTTTGGGTTCTAAATACATAACTCTTGTGACTTTTATGAAATTTCGATTTCTATCTGCCTAAATGGCTTAGTCCTTTCTAAGTGACAATATAGCTGTACAAGGATCTTTGAACGTGTGGCCGAAATCGGAACTATAACGTTGTTATAGTTTTTTTTTTCAATACATCTCATAAAACGTGGGAAGCCATTTTTGTATTTTTTTTCCTTATTTGTATTGGCAATGTTTTAATTATTATTGTAAAATGTAGCTTTAGTTTGTCGTTTTATACTATTTGCTACCAGAAACCTAACGCAAAGGCGTGACCTGCACCCTAATTACGTAACACACAATTACTATCGATTGGATTCATATCGAAGCATATTGCTATTTCATTGCTTCATAAGTTGGAAAAAGTTTTCTCAAAAACGTATACAATGCAATGAATTTCCTTGGACTGTCAAAATGAAACCTATTGCTACTGAAACTTTCGATCCAGCCGCCCCTTGCTGTCCTCTCTAGCGACGACCTAAGCCGAGGTTCGTACCCCACGGGGGGTGCCCTTAGTGCGTAGTCGCCTAATTTTAATTTAGTTTTACGTGCCCCTGGCTGGAGGCTTTAATTTTAATTAAAGCGTCCACAGGAAAGTCCGATTAAGTAGTTACGGTCTCTTAGTAGCCACCTACGAGATGCCATATCAAAAAAAAAAAAAAAAAATATCGCTACTGATCGTTGGTTACGCAATTACCCTGCAGATCAAGAGCAATGTCAGTCCTTGACAACTTAATGACAGTGAGTGGAACTTGTGTTATTGTATCGCTTTTCATACATTACAGTAATGGGATACGGTCGGTCCATATTCAACGTGGGCACTAAAATGTATGGAAAACGATACTCGAGTAAACTCTAGTATAACCTAGAGATCATAAGATCTGTGGTATGAAATTAGTGTAATTTCTCAGTCACGCTTTTGGCGGAAAAAGTTGTTGATGATTGCCGGTGATGTAATGGTAGAATACCATTTTTCTACGAAGGCATCTTTCTAATAATATAACCAGTATTTGTTGTAGGCGGACATAAACTAAGCTACTAGATTATCTACATAAAAACTATTTTATTTTAATAATATGTCTTTCATTTCTCTCAAAAAAGGTGTAATTTAATACTTAAACAAATATTTAAACGTCCGATGCTTATGGTTATGGGGTTATTATTACCAAGCTACCGTTTTTCCTGCTTCTTCTTTTAACCTACAGAGGTCCACTGTTGGACAAAGGCCTTCCCCAAGGCTTTCATTCCATTGGGGGGTTTGCCATAATCCTCCACGCTTGGCAGGCGGGTTGGGGATCGCAGTAATTTGTTATTCCACAGGAGAAACTGCTCGCTTCCCTGGTGAGAGTTCCCTTAGTCGCCGCTTACGACACCCACGAGAGGATATAGGTTGGTACTATTCTATGAACATGGGCACCGTACGGCGGTTTTTCCTGTATAATGAACAAAAACATAAACCCACCAAACTTCATGAAACCTTGACAAATCCAATTAGCAATGTCAACCTTCTAATCTCTCTACAACAAGCCGCTGACGGCCGAAACCATTACGTCTTATGTCGCCATCATTTAGATGAATATCTCGTTATGGACGTTAAGAGGCATAGTACGGTGGAACAAGGGCCATCACGTCTTTGACGCAACTGTCACATTTTGACAGCCTTTATTAAGGTTTCTTTGACAAAAATATTATACGAAATATTTGGAAACTTGAGGATAGCGCAGTCTTAGGTACTTTGAGCGCAACGCGTTCTTACACAATCGGAATCATAGACAAGCCCATTTTATATTAGCCTCAGAATCTCTTAATACATGCAGGCAACTTATAACCCATAGACAACAGTATACAGTGTACTTAGTACTGAAAATTCAAATATGGAAGAAAAGTAATTTTAGGTCGTACACATCGATGACTTATACATAGTGATCGATGGTCGTAGAGGTGAAAAAAAAAGAAAACATCTCGATGCAAGATAAGATTTGTTTCAGAGTAAAGTTACAGGCTGCAGCTAGTGGAATATTAGTTTTGTGGTAAAGAAGTATTAGGATATTTAGGTATCTTTTATATGAAGTTGAATACAAATTTTTGTCCTCGATTGGCGTTTGGTTACTGATTACTGCTATACACAATAATAATATTATGTAAATCTAAAAATATTACCTAGGTGTTGGGAAAACAGTTTCAAAAATATTTAATCTCAACACTTAGTTTTATTACTTGACCTGTAATGTCATAATAATAGAATATTTCTTAGATAACAAGGGCTTTAACGGTAATAGCAACGTTGTCAAAGTAATAACAGCTTAGATGCTTGCTGCGGTTGTTCCATGGATGGGTGAACGTCTTCGCATGCCAAGACCCATCCGTGTCCCGTGGTCCTGGCTGTCATTCCGGGATTGTTGACAGTCACTACGGGTCGTAAGAAGCCCGATCATCAGACAACCAGTCTTACTAAGAAGGTCAGTTATGCAGGCGCACCACGTAAAATATTGGTATTCAGCTGCTTTCGGTTAGATTAGAGGCGGACTCCAACTTTGAGAAATGGCCAGGCACATGATGCGTAGCATCGTTGAGTTATACGAAAGAATATTTGAAGGTGTCTACAGATTAATAATAACAGGTTTAGTGTACATGATTACTTTTATCAATTCATTAACTGTGTTTTTTACACCATGATGTACCAGAAGTATCGTCATCATAAAGGTCGACTCAGCAATTTTCCGAAGTAGGCATAAGTAGGTACGCGAACCAGGATGTATTGTCTAAAATGTCTACCATTAGAATGCGGAAATTATCATAAACCACCAAACACTTATTTATTTTTTGTCAAAAACTGATTGTTTACTTAGTCAAAGTTGTTTAACTTAATCTTAATAGTAACGTACTTACATACATACATAACAAAGTCACGTTAAGCTGAGTTACTACATACTTATGTAGTAACTTAACCTCAACTCAGAAATGAAACATAAAAAGAAAAATTGCCGCCAAAACGTGCAAAAGTCAAATCCAACAAATAATGGCGGCAAAGATCTTAACAGCCTAACAATATACAATTAATTAGTTGATTAGTACTTTTCTGACAGGTATTTTCGTCTGGCAAGATTGACAGATATCAATGTTTCCAGACGAAAAATAGCAGAATGTTTAAGTGCCTGACAGCTGACAGGTACTTACTTGTCACTGGTACAAAATAATAACAATTGGATAATCTAAATCGTGAATATAGGTATTACTTACACAAAGATTATCTCTACATATATAAAGAAAGACAAATTTAATAATATCTATTATTTCATGAGAGCCTGATTTAGATTCAGTTTGAAGATGTAAATTCTAAACATAAAAAAATATTTTAGTTTAAAAATCTTCATGCAAACAATGTCTATATGTTAAATGTTACCTTATCAACGTAGATCACGTTAACTTGAGGTTTTCATAATTAAATTATTATGTGCCAACAAATATGTCTAACGTTAATACACCTGAAACAATTACAGAACCTACGCTATATTATTAGATATTAATAAATAATTACATCCAATCTGACCTTACGTCTAGGATACTTGACACCGAAGGGTTTGACAAGACCTTGTCAGTGACGTCAAGCGTCATGACAATGTCACTTCACGCATGTCAGTTAGTATTTTTGTCATTCTCATTTCAACCTTGGCGGGATGAAATATTAATTTATTGACGTTTTTGTGCAAAGATGAATGACAAATTGATTGGTTAAGCTGTACTTGTTATGTTAAGTGTGTACTTGTATGTACTCAAGTATTTAGTTTATATTAAAGGTCATGTTTTCTTTTGTACGGTTGTGGATTTAATTCGTTTTGAAGGAGCTGCTTTGAGAGTCTTACGTCAGTTTTAAATTTCATGTTTGCGCAAATATCTTAGGCTGACATCAATCATGGAAGGTCGTTGTGATGTTGGAAAACGATGTTTTTTTTAACGATGATTTTGGAGTAGCTTCAGGCTTCACAATGCATGTTGCGTGTTAACACCTAAGCACGTACTTGCTTGCGGGAGTGCAGATCTGCATCATCATGAGGGTTTTGTTTGTTTTTAGTGTTGCGTTTTGTGGGTTCCAGCGGCTCTGAGCCATTTAAATCAAAGCCACGTCAAGCCCATCTAAAATCACGGACGGCACTGCGGGACCGCTGTGCCATATCTTGCGTCTCGTCTCGCACTCACGAGCGTATGCGCTTGTTTCTCCGCGCGTGGATGCACTTTTTGTGTCGGAGACATAAGCGACGTTAAAACACATTCTGCGTGGCAGTGTGTTAATCGCCTGACTATGATAAGCAAAAATACAATATAGTCACGTACATCTAGTAACAAAGCAATCATAAATGCAAACAGTATCTATAAAACATTTTTTAAAACACTATTCTAAAAATAACTTCGACAGCGTTCTAGATAACAACCTCTTTACAACCACGTAATTGTTTAGTATACCTTGGAATTACCTAATCTAAAATCTAAGAAGACCCAAGTCTATAACATGTTCTGGTAATAAATTACTCTCCTATAGTCCGTACAGAACATCTTATTACAGCCATAGGCAGTTCTATAAAAGGGTATTTTACTACGAGAGCGGTAGTACGCCGACCTTGAAAGCAGACTCCCTTGGCGTGTCGACAACCCCATAGTACGCGCCTTGGGATTACTGCACCATGTCCTTTAGAGCGTGCGATTTTGAAACGATTCGATTGCGATGCGATTTTATTTTTTATGGTAGATAAGTGATTATTTTTTAGGTTATAATTCAGGGAGTGTTTTTAATATACCACAATATTGAAGACATCATGGCTTTTTAGTAGTAGTTTAAGTAGAAGAAAATAAATATATATATAATAGGGGTGAATTTCCACAATGAACCTAATAGAATAGGTTCATTGTTGAAATTCACCCATATAGACTTGGATAGCGTAGGTGTCAAAAGTTCAATATGTAGTGAAAGATGTGTACTATAAAAGCAGTTAAAATTACACCATTCAAAATTATCTTCAGTTAAAATTCTTCTCTTCATATGTCACCCCAATCGAAAATAATAGCCATTGAAGGTTACATTGTTTATAAGGATATTTCTGTAACAAAACGTAGTTCTCTAAAATTTAAACAGAAATTGACAGTTACTAAGTGAATGTGTCTACAATATCTACCTAAAGAATAAAAACAACGCAAAAAATATATACCGTTACTCTATTTATCATATAATATCATATGACTCAGATATCGGTCTCACGAATATTGTTGACAATGAAATCAAACTATAATAGTATATATAAGCAGGGATATAACGTGACATTGACATTTAGTTAGTAAACTAAATAGTTTCTGAATTAGGTAATAAATAGAGGACTTACATCACGTCATGTGCAAGCGTGCGTGACTAAAAATACTATTTCTAAGACTATTTTTGTGTTTACAGACAAGTTATATCATGTTAAGTTTGTCAGTCTGTCTGTTATTTAATTGTTGCTTATGGCGATCCCCGGCCAGGTCATGATGGAAAACGATCTTTTGCTGATTGGCCTGGGTCTTGGATGTTTATCTATATATTTATGTCACCATCATCTCAGCGTTAATCCCAGTCGCATCCGTAGCTTTTCAGCTTTGGAGTCTGGGTATATGTATCTATTATAAATATAGTATCGTTGAGTTAGTATCCCATAACACAAGTCTCGAACTTACTTTGGGGCTAGCTTAATCTGTGTGATTTGTCCTTATATATTTATTTTTTTATTTTATTTATAATAATAATAAGCCTCTT
Organism: Sesamia nonagrioides; assembly: GCA_017933935.1. NCBI lineage: Eukaryota > Metazoa > Arthropoda > Insecta > Lepidoptera > Noctuidae > Sesamia > Sesamia nonagrioides. Next base: position 123,029 of record JADWQK010001968.1, read on the forward strand.
ATCCTGAACTGCTTTCTTCTTTCTTTGTATTGTGATTGTATCTTTAGTTATAAAATATCTCAGAGTTCAGTGTGCCTTTTGGCAAAGGCCTCCTTTAACAATTTCCATTGTACTCTGTCTCTAGCAACCCATCTCCATTTTGGGCCTGCTGTCAGTTTTAGTTCATCTTCTCATCTCTTGCTTTGTCTTCCTCTGTTCCTTCTTCCATGTCTAGGGTCCACCAGTCTGTTATGATGTAGCTCCACTTCTCTTGTGTACCGTACAGCATGTGCCCAGTCCATCTCCACTTCAAACTATCTATTTTAGTAAGTACGTCTGTGACTTTTGTCTTACTTCTTATGATGGTATTTCGTATCTTATCTTGTTTCTTAATACCTAACCGGCTCAATAAACTATAAATAATGCCTATTATTTTAATTAAACCATCCATCTATCTATGATCGTGGCAGGTGGCGTTCTGCAGTTTCTTTTTAGCCCATGGGAGTAAAGTTTGCCTTTATGTACTATGTTTGTATGTATAGCTTCCATTGCCTGTTAAAATAAACGATTTACTTGGTGGAATATTCGTTTCAAAATTAATGACACTGTCTAGAAATAGTTGAAGTTTGAATATCTTATTATTCATAAATTTTAAAATTTCATTATAATCTCTATTCAAATCTAGTTTCTCATATTACTTTTTAAGCAATCTTTTAAAATACAGTTTTTTATAGGTAAGCTAAACACGATTCAAATCGTTTGACTAATATTGGAAAATCCAACTTTTTGCGCTTCTAATCCAGTAAAGCGTTTTACGTATAAAATCTATAAATATACCGAAATAGCCGATTGATTGACAAGTGGTTTGAGGTGAAAAACTAAATTGGGCGACAGAACTGGTTATTTTGGCTCAAGACTTGCTGCTTGAAAGTAATATAACATTGGTGTAATATTTCCTTAAATAAATCCGTGTATGACCTCAAAGAGATGATGTGCTGACCTCTCCGTCAGCACATCATGACGGGGTCCACGAAGACCGATGCCTGGGCCAGGGGTGCGTGTTGATTGTAAAAGAAACCGTGGCCCTGGCGCATAGGCAAGTGAATGAACACGGGTGGGTTTTAGTCAGTGAAAGTCTGATATGCCCCCTTCCGCTCCGCCAAAAGCAGGAGAGGTGATTTAAGGACTCATCAACACCAAAAAAACTCCGCTCAATCTTCACAAAAACTATTTTAGAATAGATAACGCATGCATGTTCGCAAACTAAACTTATTTTAGTTTTGTGCCGATTTTTCTTTCCATTTCATTAAGAATACCACAGAAGGTACAAATTAGTCAGTGCCTGAAGGAAATTGATGTATTTTTGGTCGCCATATTTTTACCTTACTACATATAATTAGTCTCTAAAGTATCTTGATTTGCCAGGACCATACTATATATTTTATCTTCTGTCCTTTTCTTAATGACTAGCTGCACCATGCGGTTTCACCCGCGTAGGAATCGATACGTTTTTTTTTTTTTTATATGCACCGCTCCTATTGGTCGCAGCGTAATGTTATATAGCCTACAGCCTTCCTGGATTAATAAGCTATTCAACGCAAAAATAATTTTTCGAATCGGATAAGTAGTTCCTGAGATTAGCGCGTTCAAACAAACAAATAAACTCTTCAGCTTTATATATTAGAGTATTAGCTGCGCCACACGGTTTCACCCGTGTTTTTTTTTATATGCCCCACTCCTATTGGTTGCAGCGTGCTATTATATAGCCTAAAGCCTTCCTAGATATCCAACGCAAAAATAATATTTCAAATCGGATCAGTAGATCCTGAGATTAGCGCGTTCAAACAAACAAACTCTTCAGCTTTACATATTAGTATAGATAATAGAAACAAAAACATGCACTGAGCTTTAAATTTACTTTAGTCTGTGTTTAAGAGAATTAGCGCCATTTTATTCTAAAAACTCACACTAACACAGCTGATATATCGTTCAGCTTCAATTGCACAAGCACTACGGTCTCCATAATCGTATAATCGCACAATATAAAGCGCGCCACAGACGGGGAGGCGTTCAGACGCGCGGGATGCGATCGATACGCCCGTCTGCAACCCCCGCACTGCGGCCTGACCTTGCACCCGGCTTACTACCGCTGGTCTGCGTAAACTGCAGTTACGGGACGTCTGCATTTTGTCAGACGGAAGTAAAAGTTTTGACAAAATACGTATTATTTATGTAAGTGTCATTGTTGGTTTTTTGGAATATTGACGATGGGATCTTGTAGAAAAAAAAATAATAAAAAAAAACAAAGAAACTATTGTATTGGATAAGATATACTGTCAGGTTAGTATGTACCTACGCAGTTTTCATCATCATCATCATCATCATCAACCTTTTTATCGTCCCACTGCTGGGCACAGGTCTCCTCTCATACAGAGAAGGATTGAGCGTAATCACCACGCTAGCTCAATGCGGGTTGGCGATTTCAGACTTCCAGGTTTCCTCAAGATGTTTTCCTTCACCTTCTGTCATTGTTTGTCTTAGATATACTTAGAAAGTACATATAACTTTAGAAAAGTTACATTGGTACTTGCCTGACCTGGAATCGAACCCGCGCACTCATACTTGAGAGGCTGGTATTTTAACCACAAAGTCGACACCACCAGTTTTCATAATTGTTGATAATGGCAAATATTACATACAAAGTACCTAAAAAGGTAAAAATAAACAACTTCTTCTGTAAGAAATTTTTTACTATCCGCTAAGTAAAGACAAAATAAAGGGAGCAGCTGCTGTATTTGTTTTAAAACGAATAGAAATAAGGACGTACCGACCATATAGTACAGAAAATATAGGCTTATTTTCCAAACGGGTAAACAAATATGGTTTAATGGAAAAATAACTCTAATTTCTACACAATAAGGTTCAGTTAACACCACAGCTTGAATCATTTTTAAACCTTTTTCCATATTGTCGCTTTGAAATGAAACAGAATAATTGCGTAACACAGACTATCAGTATCAATGGGTACTATTTTGACAGTACAACAACATTCATTGCGTTATTTACGTTATTGATCAGACACATTTAGAACACATCGAGCAATGGATTAACAATATGCTTCAAAATGATAGTGTGTTTACGCAATTTTGGTGCTGGTTGTCATTGAAATAAAGTTGATCTTTGATTAAATTGAAATAGGGTGTGGGTAATGCAGCACCAGGCTTCCTTCAATCTGCCTTTCCTTATACTGCCACTGAGCCACTTTTGGCATAAACATGGTGTATTTGTGAAAGAGGTCGCCACACAACACAGTTCGAAACCACATTTGGCACAAACACTAGGAAAGACAAATGCTGATTAAATCTCTCTTTGTGGTCTGCTGCTTATATCCATTGAACGTGTTTTAGGTCCATTGCATTATGTGAATACCTACATACCATCATTGTCTTAGAACAGGCATTCCGATGGGCATTGATACCCATCAGAAGCCTATTCTTCATCTGCCTAGACTTTTTCCGACGATGTTGGGGTCAGCTTCCAGTCTTACCGGATTCAGCTGAATACCAGTATTTTGCATGGAGGGACTGCCTATCTGACCTCCATAACCCAGTTACTGGGTAATACGATACCCCTTGGTAGGACTGGTAGTCAGATTTTCGGACCTCTGTCAACCCTTAATGACTGTCAAAGATAATCTTTACTAATATATAAAGCTGAAGAGTTTGTTTGTTTGTTTGAACGCGCTAATATCAGGAACTACTGGTCCGATTTGAAAAAAATATTTTTGCCTTGGATAGCCCATTAATCCAGGAAGGCTTTAGGCTATATAACATCACTCTGCGCCCAATAAGAGCGGAGGATAACTAACTCCACGCGGCGGCCGCTAGTAATGAATATGAGCCAAAAGTCAGACAAAGTTCCAATACAGATCTGGCGATGATTGCCCGCAGATATTTTCCCGTAGATATTTGCTCGTGTATTGGACATTGCTGTAGCAGCTACCTTTCAAGATATGTCCAGTGAATCTGAGGTTGTGTATTCTAATTATATATTCTGGTAGCTGTTTTGGTGTTTTGGGTCACATAAAATAAATGCTTTTTATTTATTTATATTTATATAGGTCAAGAGTCAATAATCTTACCAGTACAAAGCAAACAAACTAACTCCAAAATAAAATACAAGAGATCGTTAAAAGGCGTATCTCCTAAAACCAGCTTCGTTTATTTACCGCGAAGTTTCAAGCTTGCCACACTTAGTATGCCATCTCTGTGGCATCGCGGACACCGTAAAACTAATTACCATGGGAAATCTCACAAATTACACACCACTGTCATTTGCCAGTAAAGAAATAGGTTGAGATATCTCTTTTTGTTGATGCCGAAGAGATGGTCAAATGATTGTAATTGCAGATAAGAAAATTTTGAGGGTAAAGTTTTCTGCAGTCTGCTAGATACTTGCGCTACACAATATTTATTACGTTACTAGCTTTCCGGCCGCGGCTTCGCCCGCGTGGAGTTGGGTTATATCGCGCTTTTTAGATTTCCCTCGGGAACATCAATTTTTTCGGGGATAAAAGGCCTATGTTCTTTCTCAGGACCTAAAGATTGTCTGTGCCAAATTTCATCAAAATCGGTGGAGAGGTTTAAGCGAGAAAGCGTAACAGACAGACAGACAGATAGACAGACAGACAGAGTTACTTTCGCATTTATAATATTAGTATGGATTTACATTTTCGAGCAGACAAATTTTTCAAACACAAGTAGCGATGGATTAGCAATATCCGTCAAAATTGTTCAGACTGTTTTTTTTTTAATAATTATCAACTAGTGCTTGACTGCAATCCCGCCTGATGGCAAGCAATGATGCAATCATTGATGGTAAAGCGCACTAGTTTATTAAGCCTCACTTAAAAAACTTAGGAATAGGAAGGATGACGGCAGTTGAGCGAGGTGATGCAATGTTAAACCCAACAACACGACCAACGAACGATGCTGCGCCAGAGGGAGATTGATCTGGAGACTCTCCACGACCAAATCTCCGACACAACAACATTTGGCGCGTTGTACTAGGCACAGATCGCAACACAACCGCTCAGACCCGTCCTCCGTACGGCTTCATCAGACATCATCGAACACGACGAATCGCTTGGCGGCAAGACTTTTCTGGTGGGTGGTGATCTGAATACTGTGTTATGCAATTAGGATGTGGTTTCTGGGGGACCAGCCCACTTAGATATGTATCCTCAGGGCGATCCACTCTTCTTATTTCTTCGATTTCTTCCCGCCTTATGCTAAACAGGAAATTCGCCTGCTCCTGATGTGTCCATAATAGAACGCATAGACCAAAAAGCTTGTAGGTTTTGTGTCAATGACTCATCATCATCTCAGCGTTTATCCCGGTTGCATCCGCGGCTTTCGCGTTGGAGCCCGGGGTCCGCTTTCCTGCACATTCTCCTCACGATCTTTAGCGTCCTGTGGTAAGAGCTTGTTGGCATGCATGTCATCTCTTACAACGTCAAGCCAGCACTTCTTTGGTCTACCCCGCTTGTTCCGGCCCGGCGGAGGCGCCATGGCAAGACATTTGTTTTGTGTCAATGACTATTAACTTCAAAACGGCCGTATCTCCTCTCATTATAGCGTTGTTACGCAAGCTCTAACATTAAGCATTCTGAGGTATTAAGAGAATAGAAAAATGGAGTAAAAAACTGCGATTGTCCTGTTAAAACAATGGCTGGTCGCGCGTCGCTGGATGCGATTATGCGACCTTGGCAATCGACGTTTCCGTACAATGAGTCATGTCGCCGTGTCGCGCGACTTTTTTGTCGTTGAAATTGACGCTGGTTGATTTACGCGAAACGTGTTTTTTTGCTTGATTGTGCTCATATTTCCATTTTTACTTGTCAATTAATCCTAATTTAAAAGAATTTAAAAGAAAATTTTCGTGTTTGCAGTGTCTGAAACAGAATCGATTTAGTTTTTTAAGTGAAAAAATTAAATAAACACTTGATTTCATTAGAACAAATTATGATAAAGTAAGAAAGTACAGACGACAGCACAGCATAGTGGCAGCTAAACGTTGACTTTATTGAAATGCTAGCTTTAGTTTGGATTTGCTTGTTTTTACATAAAATGTATTCTATGGCATGCGGGGCATATGGTTCCTTATTCCTTCCAAATCTCCCGATTCATTAAAAAACGCAGAGGCAGAAATGGCGGCCGGTTCTTTTTTTGTATATTCGGTAGGTCTGAGAATAGGTTATAAAACTAGACTAGACTGATATACAATTATACACATTATTGTTTTTTTTTAGATAATTTATAAGTCGAAATAAAATTTGCTGGTAAAAATATTCAAATTATAATATTATTTTCCATAGGTGCGTTCTATTCAAGTAGCAAGACATATAAACACAACTGTTTAAAACTAACTTCTTATTACTTGTTTAGCAATATGTGGACGATGTCCTTTCATAATTTTAGTTATAACTAAGTCTTTAAGGCCCCATTGTTTATGTTAACATTGCCTCAGGAAATTCTACAGTTGGTTAATATTTTATTGCCGTTTCGTCAAGCAGCTTGTGCAAATCTAAATAAAAATAAATATTACTATGTATTAACAAATGTTTTAAATGTTAAACTATAGTTGGCTTGATGGTAATTATCCTATTCAATGTGCGGCCTATCCTAGACATTAGATTATTTTATTAATATTTAAAAGTATATTTGTAATTATTGTGAAGTAACATTGAATAACGTATATATGTATATAACATATATACGTAATAAGTGTTTTTTCTTTGTAACCATATTAATTGGTTGAATTTTTTTTTATTGGAGTCTAATTCTTCTCTTCTTCTTCTTCTCAGCATATAGAGGTCCACTGCTGGACAAAGGCTTTCATTCCATTAGGGTCTAACTAAATCATTGCAATAGCTACCATATTAGATACGTGTGAGTCAACAGAGGAATGACCGAATAAAAGGCAAGTATTTTATTATGTTCCTTTTTTAATTTTTTTAGAAGCCATCAAGCACAGTTAAAATCCTGACAGTATCCTGACAGCTTAATTTATCATCTGTATTGCAGAAAAAAAAAAACAAAGGAATGTTCGTTAAGTACCCGCAATTAGCACTGTGATTTTTTTTAATTACACCTGCCAGAGAGAACAGTCGTCTTGCATTCAACTTTGAAGAATATCTGCCGTTTTAATCTGTAGCGTGCATAATATTCTTAATGCCAGTTACAGCCATACAATCCATGTTTAATTCCTTCAATTATTGTCTTCTACGCGGCAATAAAAGCTTGCATTTGTGAAACAAGAAATAGTCGTAAAAACTCAATCCTTGCCAAGACAAAACTAGTCTAAGTAATCCGTCAGGTTACAAGCCAAGTCTAGATATATATCGGCTTTATACTTGGTCCTTTTATTAAGTTACTATGACATGAAATGCCCTCTGCTGCCAAGTTAAATTGCTGGCATGTCAGTTTGAAACTTTATTACAGTTTTTATTTTTTATTTGTGTGGTAGTCGGTAGCGTCGTCTGAACGAGACAGAATGATGGATGTCGACGGGATATCCTAGATAGCGGCTATTAGTTGCAAGTGCATTTAAACTTAATGTTCCTTTTTGATAATTGGATTTGTTTAGATGTTCTAGTCTGTCGGGAGTTGTATTGTGGTCATTTGTTTCTCTGTAACAATGTCAGCTAAGTTAAATGATGACTGCATTTTTAATAGAGCTTTTTGAGTCTATTTTGCTTCCAAAACAGGCGTGATATCATGATATGATGCCAGTAAGGAAAGAAAATATAAACATTTTTCTATGTCGTCGTGTTCCGGCATGATGTCTGGTGAAGCCGTACGGAGGACGGGTCTGAGCAGTTGCGTTGTGTGGCGAGTACATTGCATCACCTCGCTCAACTGCCGTCATCCCTTTTTAAGTGAATAGGCTGAATAAACTAGTGCGCTTTACCAACAACGATTGCATCACTGCTTACCATCAGGCGGGAGTGCAGTCAAGCACTAGTTTATAATTATTAAAAAAAAAATGTAAACAAGGAAAAGTAAAACTGTTCTGTTTATGTCCAAAATAAGTCGATAACAAAACTTTACCCCTCTCACATCAAAATTCTCCCGTAAGATCAGTCGCAACCAAACTTAAAGTACCTAAGTACAGTCGACACACCAGGCAAGTCAACGAACTCCTGAAAATTTCGACCATAAACATCTGAGTGGATGTAAAAACTTCCGCGGTAGGGTGTACGCTGATTATTAAATTCCTGGCTGCCCCATGCAAAGGGAAGCTTCAGCTCAATATTTTGCATACGTAAACTGTTCTTTATAGTATTAAGTTTTGTTATTTGACTGTAGGTAATTCAGGAAAAAATATATAGGTAGGTAACTATAGTATTAAGGCTCTTGCTTGTCTAGAAGTTTTAAATGTAGTACTGAATTAATAAGAATTTAAAGTAAGTTTTGTTATGAAGGACTCATCGTCTTGACTTCTTAGGTGCAGATTTATCTATACTAATATATAAAGCTGAAGAGTTTGTTTGTTTGTATGTTTGTTTGAACATGCTAATCTCAGGAACTACTGGTCCGATTTAAAAAAAATATTTTTGCGTTGGATAGCCAATTAATACAGGAAGGCTTTAGGCTATAAACCATCACGCTGCGGCCAATAGGAGCGGAGCATAACTAACTCCACGCGAACATGTCGCTGGCGGCCGCTAGTGTTTAAATAAGGTTAGCATATTCAAAGACATGTTCAAGGTTGTATTACCCTTATTATTTTGTTGTCATTATCAATTTAAGCCGATAAATAAATTTGTTACAAAATTCGACTGGTGAATTTTGGAAAGAAAAAAAAAACAAACATTTGTATTGCATGATGTTATGCATTTATTTACTTAAATATGTAAACCAAACTTCGAACAAAAATGTAATCCAAAGTTTTTATAATAAAATATAGTACATTTTAAGTCAGCAAAAGCATAAAATCTTGGCGTTCGTAAGCGTTCAATAAATCTTGCAATAAAATAAGTTGAGTATTATGTGGTGTTATAAAACTTTTATGATTAAAGTTAAGCAAACATGAAAGCAGAAAATCTACAGCAGACTAGTTATTGCGTACGTTACGGAGTTAGCGAAATTCTTGCTTCCTAAGATTTCTAAAGATTTATACAATAAATAAAGAATCTATGTATAAAATTTCACAAAGATATCATGAAAATCCATTATGTTATGAACTTGTTATCTTACCTGGTTGTATTACCAAAAATATGGTAAACGTACCGCTCGCCCTGCCGTGCCGGCAGCGGCGCATCGCCGGGGTTCCCTGTCTCACGCGTTTAGTACTATGATCTAACGATATATTAATTAAAATATAAATAAATAAAACTTAAAAAAAAAGAAACTTATCCATAAGTTTCTTTTTTGAAGTTTTTTAAACATGGAACGACACATTTCAAAATGATGCCAATGCCATTTATAAAAAGAGATCGCATGCGTTTATTTTTTATCGAATTAATTCCTTATCGATGTAGTGTATATTTTTATTCGACTTTCTCTGTCGTATTAGGTGACATGATAATATTGATAATGTCAGATACGCGTTATGATAAAATAATTTATTTAACTAAGTAGGTATCTATGTACTTTCTGTACACAGTTGCTTGACAAAAAAGTCTATTAAAAAATAAGCAGTATTTATGGTTTCTATAAAAGTATTAAAAACGTGATCTGTGAAGTAAATTAATTTGTAGAATAAAACTAGGTTTTGTGAAATATAGTGGTCGGTTTCTGAATAACATGCGAGTCACGCGTGCATTATGAAGTAAGTAATAAGCATATCTTTACTTATTTCATTTCGATATTAGGTTTGTACATGCTAGAATATTAGTCTATTCTGTGTTTGGAAAAAAAGCTAGAACGAAACGAGGTACGAAGATTTCTAATAGATTTACCTGAAACTTTTATTCAATTAAGAGGTATATGTGATGTATAGTAGATCGTTAAACTAGGGTCGAAAGAATCGATTCCCGAGGTATTTAGACCATATGTGGTCCACTGGCTGGCTTTAGCCAGAGTAGGAATTGATTCTGTTACCCGTGTTAAACACTCTACTTTTCATTTAAAATAAAACTAATTGTTTATTACAAAACAGATTAGCATCACGCCAATTTATGTCGCCTTTTTAAACTAAATATGGAACTCAAGGCGTAATTGTTGCGGCTTATTCCGCTCAAAGAAGTTTGCGAAGTTCATACTGGCTGTCTACAGACTCACATTGCCGCAGCATCTTATTAGTTTTATTTATAAAAAAAAAAAAATCACTGCTGTCAGCCGTTCCATTTTTAAAGTTCATTCAGGCCTTTTTCAAAAATAGTTATGTATAAAATCGTAAGCATCATTCTTCCTAAACCTAACGTTGTTTAACCTCAAAAGAAATCACCTTATACAGAACCAAACAAACCACTCAACTTTCAACCATCGATACAAACTAGTCTACGAAACAGGTATTAAAACACTTTTTCTAATAATTAATTAAAATATTCACGCTAGTCGCAACAAGTGTGCCGTAGTAGATCGAGTCCTTGCTTTTAGTTTTGACATTGACATTCAGAGCGCCACCGCGGTCGGATGTACCTGTAGCGGTGTTGTGTCCGGTTGCGCAGACGGCAAATACACACATACACACCCCACAAAGTCATTATCAATAGCACACACACATATAGGAGATGTTTATTAAATGTATATTTTACCCTTATTTGGGTCAGTGTTGTATGAGGAAGGCAGAGAGGCAACCAAGGCAGAAGAAGTCACGTCCTTTAATTTTAATGTAGGAATATAATATTGAAGTCATTGTGATGTTTGCACGTGAATTGGATGATTTCGGCGAATTGAAATGTAACCAAAAGGCTTCGACAGGAAGAATACCTACTATTGTTTAGCATTGTTTGTCTATGAATAGAAAATGAAAATTTGTGCACCTATCTAAGTATACATAGCGTCTTTATGTCGTAAACAAAGGGGTTAGTTTTTTTTTTTTTATTATTAATTATAAACTAGTGCTTGACTGTAATCCCGCCTGATGGTAAGCAGTGATGCAATAGTTGGTGGTAAAGCACACTAGTTTATTAAGCCTATTCACTAAAAAAACTTAGGAATAGGAAGGATGACGGCAGTTGAGCGAGATGCTGCGCTAGAGGGAGATTGATCTGGAGACTCTCCACGACAAAACTCCCGACACAACAACATTTGACGCATCGTACCCGCCACACAACGCAACTCAACTGCTCAGACCCGTCCTCCATAGTTTGTTATGTTTTATATGACATTGTAAATCTGCACCCTAATTTCGTCATACACTATTTTCTACTATCAATTGGAATCATCGGGTCGTCCGATGATGGAACGTAGATTGGGGAATTAAGTCATGCAATTCCCTAGAACACTCTCCTAAATGCATCCTATAGAACACCGACAGGCTGGCTACTCTTCGCCTGTGCTCCAGGCTTTGGAGACAGTTTTGAGCTAAATCTGGGTCGCCAATTATCCTCTTCGCACGTCTCTTCACCGAATCCAAAGTTGCTAGGTGGCATTTTGCAGCACCGGCCCAAATGTGACAGAACTACTATTTTATCTTATGTCCTTTTCTTAATGAAATTGATAGAAAAGGATGCACTGAACTATTTAGTTTAGTGTTTAAACTAGAGAACGGTGTCTTTGACGTAAGATTGACACTAGAGACACACGTTGAAATAGTATCTAGGTTTTTGTAGTAAGACCCTTAAGCTTTATTATTAGTTTTAATTAAGTGATACAGTGAGAGAGAGAGAGGGAGAGTAGAGCACAGGCGTAGAGTAGCCAGCCTTTCGGTCTTCTATAGGATGCATGTTGGGGAGTGTGCGAGGGAATTGCATGATTTAATTCCCCCATCTCCGTTCCACCATCAGACGACCCGTCGTACGGCAAGTTTACACCCTTACGTTGTACGATCCGCACGAAGCGTTTCGCCTCCTCCTTTATACCGCGTACATCGAGGGACTGGAACTCGATGGTCGGGCTACAATTTGAGTGTCTTCAAGGCTAGAGTGAATGGCCTTTTAATAAACTAGCGCGCTTTACCATCAACGACTGCGTCACTGCCTACCATCAGGCGTGATTGCGGGCAAGCGCTAGTTTATAATTTAATAAAAAAAAATACATTGCCTAAAGATAATTTTATCACACAAACTCACTCACACAGACACATCCATACATTATTACGTTGCGATATAATAATATATACGATAATAATAAATAATCTAACGGTATACTACCTGCGTTAAGTACGGATTAGTATTCTAGACTCAGTTTAATGCTCCTTTAGTATCCGTTTACGAGGTACACAGGAACTTAAGTTTAGGTTATAAATTTAATACAGATGTTTATAGTGATGACTGATGAGTCGTGATGAGAATTACCTGTTTATTTACAAAATGTATATGTTTGTTATTTTGTTGGGAGCAACAATGTTATGGAGAAAGATGTAAAAAAGCAGTTTTTTCGGACACAGGTATTTATTTTACACTTATTTTTTGTAAATTATTATAAAAATACTGCTCTCAAATGGGGACGGAATATATCGTGGGGTGACCAGCACCATAATGATGTACCGGGTACGATGCACCAAATGTTGTTGTGTCGAGAGTTTGGTCGTGGAGGGTCTCCAGATCAATCTCCCTCTGGCGCAGCATCATTGGTCGTGTTGTTGGGTTTAACATTGCATCATCTCGCTCAACTGCCGTTTTCCTTCCTATTCACTAAGTTTTTTAAGTTAATAGGCTTAATAAACTAGCGCGCTTTACCATCAACGATTGGATCACTGCTCATCAGGCGGGATTGCGGTCAAGCACTAGTTTATAAATCATCATCATCATCCCAGCGTTAATCCCAGTCGCATCCGAAGCCTTTTCAGCTTTGGAGTCTGGGGTCCGCTTTACCAGTCCAACTGCTGATATGGCTAAACTTCGACATTTTCCGTGAAGCGACTGCCGTCTGACCTCCACAACCCGAAGGCGACATCGAAGCATTGCAGTTAGACCAATTGTTGGACTTTTGAGGGCTCCAACAACCCGTAACGACTGCCACTAGATGTTCGTATGGCAACCGGGACCAACGGCTTAACATGCTTTCCGAGGCACGACCAGACCAGTGCAAATATTCATATTCATGCATACAAATACTTGCACTGTGCGGGGATCGAACCTGCGCCACCTTGCGCAGCGGCCGCGTCCGCTACCGCTACGCCACGGAGGCTGTCCACTAGTTTATAAATATTAAACAAAAAAAAACAAATTGCATAACACACTATTACTATCAATTGGAATCATTTTGAAGCATATTGCTATTCCATTGCTTCATATGTTCGAAATTATATCTGCTAAACAACGTAAATAACGCAATGAATGTTGCAGAACTGTCAAAATGAAACCCTTAGACTTTTACTGAGTAAAACCCACCCGTGTTCCTTCACTTGCCTGTAGGCCAGGTTCCACGGTTTTCAGTCCGCAACTCTGACCAAGGAGGCATCGATCTTCGTGAACCTCGTCACAATGTGCTGACATCTCTTTGAGGCGCGCGTGAAACACAACGCGCTGTCGACTCGGGTCTGGTCCTTACTGGGCAGCGAGCTGTCCAGTGCTCACCGCCCGCAAGCCCGCGCCTACGGTGGCCGGGAGTTCGATGTTATCTCCCGATCAGGGCGTCTAGAGGCGGCTAGAGGCGTGAGGGCGCTGAGATACCCGCTCCCTCACACGCTCCGCCTCCCCTTTTCTAGCATCACTGCTTCACAGAAGGAGGAGACGGTCTGCCACGCACTCTCGCTCCAGACCATGGCCTGGACCGTATGCTCCACCGTGTCCTCAGGGCTCCACACAGTGGTTACCAAATACCCGTGGCCCATAATTTCACTGATTCATACCTACCTGCATTACTTCTTACTACCAATGGAATTATAATCAAGAACATGACCTCAGTATCAAGTGAAGTGTAACAACCGTTATTTTCATAAAAAATAAACATGAACATCTTTACATCAATATTCAATAAACGATGACTTTCAGGTTACAAAGCAATATTTTTACAATACCCAAAAACATACAAGAACTGCTATAATTTGACCCTCCGTTATATACAACTTAAACCTTTTTCAGAAGCCGATGTAAACTGGATGTTTTTTTTAATGCAAGGTGTGCAAAGAAATGTTACTTAGACATATATAAGTGATTGCGAATACAGTAAATTGACACGATTATACTCATTCTTTATGAATGAATGAATGGGTACACCCACGAGGTTCATTCACATAGTGTGATGGACTCGTCGGCTATTAAAGCGTGTTCACATAGTTGCATACGATACGGGATTTTCACTTTCACGTCATTTTTGGATCAGCTGATGAGAGATGAACGCAGCTTTTTTAACTTTTAAAATTACGTATTTTGTACTCACGGTTAAAACCTAGTGTTTAAAACCGATTAGATGCCAGATCAGGCAAGTACCAATGTAACTTTTCTAATATGTACTTTCTACGTGTATCTTGGAATGACTGATTACAAGGTGAAGGAAAACATCTTGAGGAAACCTGAACTTTAAGCCTGAAATCGCGAAACCGCATTCAGCAAGCGTGGAGATGACGCTCAGTCCTTGTCTGTATGAGAGGAGACCTGTGCCCAGCAGTGGGACGGTAAAATGTTGTTGATGATGATGTTGATTAGCACATATTGATGCCGTGTTTGTGTGTATAATGGAAAACAACAATGAATAGTAGATACTCCATAAATGAAAAGATATACGTATGTCGCCCACGACACCTCTGATTTACCGCTGACTCTGATCTAGATTAAAACGATTCTACTATACCAGTTACACTAGCGGTATCGACTATACGAGTACGTTCATAATTTATGCAAATTCAGTTATCATTTCTTAGAATCTTTAACTTTAATTAACAAGGTTGTTTTGAACCGTAACTTAAATTATTGATTAAAAATGAATATCCTATAATATCGACCAATTTATTGATACATGTTTTGAGTTCAATTTTTTTTTAATTTGTTTTATTTTAAGCCAAGATGACAATCTTTGATGGGTTAAAGAGTGAACGCCATTTGCAGATGTGTGTCTAAGCACTGACGTTTAAACTATGTTGCTGGCCTAATAAAATACTTTAAAACTTGTTTTTTTTTTCATGTAGATCTGATTAATAACCTTCCTCTTAACCTTAACCTTCTTTTTGTTTTATAAATATTTTAATAGTTTTATAGTACAAGTCATCATCATCATCTCAACGTTAATCCCAGTCGCATCCGTAGCTTTTCAGCTTTTTGGAGTCTGGCGTCCGCTTTACCAGTCTAACTGCTGATTTTGGCTAAACTTCTTTATTTTCCGTGAAGCGACTGCCGTCTGACCTCCACAACCCGAAGGCGATATCTAAGCATTGCAGTTAGACCAATTGTTAGACTTTTGAGGGCTTCTACAACCCGTAACGACTGCCACTAGATGTTCGTATGGCAACCGGGACCATCGGCTTAACGTGCTTTCCGAGGCACGACCAGACCAGTGCAAATATTCATATTCATGCATACAAATATTTGCACTGTGCGGGGATCGAACCCGCGCCTCCTTGCGTCCCGGTCGCATTCGCTACCGCTACGCCCCGGAGGCTGTCAGTTTTATAGTACAAGTCTGTGATAATATTGCCTAGACCAAACATACTGACACATTTGAAACTAGATAAGAATGAACAGTAACCAGCCACACAAGTACCTCTGTTATTGTGCACGTCTTAGCAGCATTCTAACGAGTATCATTTACATCTCGCAACTTGAAATTTCGTACCATTTTTAAGTAAAGGTCAAAGTATTTCGGTGGGAAAACATTGTTTGGTCAACGATGTAGATGAAAATAAAGCTTTTGATAAGACCACCGTTTGACAGTAAACTATGTTTGTTCAAAACGGTAATATACTTGGTTAAAAGTAACATTAGACACTTAAGAAAACCTCTTTTGCTGTCTGTTCAACCGATTTTGAGTTTTATTACGTCGGTGAAATGGGAAATGGCGGCAGCATTAAAAAGTTGGTTTTTCATCGACTTTTTGCTTATAATGCCTTCCTTATGTCTACGAAATAGAGGTTAAAATCGGTTGAACATAAAAAAAGGCATCTTTAAATGTTTAATCTCAACACGAATAGAGTATAACATTTTGACTTCGCATTGTTTTGTTTGACTGCCACTGTTCCTCACAGCTATTGTGCATGGGTATTTACAATATGTCAGGTGTTATCCGCATCTTGCCCCACGACAGTTTCCTTGAATACCACTTATATGTCAGCAACATTTATCAGTACACGTAGTAGCAACTCGCTGGCGCCTACGATAACTATCAAGTAACCCGATTCCATCATTTGACACCAGCAACCCGTGTGGGTTGATAAAAAGCTGACAACAACCTCCCAGATCTATTCCCACGTTTACACGAAATAAAACAACACCGTTATTTGCGATTCGGTGAAACTAACCGAATAATTTCTATACATAATGTGACGATGTAGGTAAACATGTCAATTCTATGTTCATTATTACATGGTCGATTAAACATAGGAGTATACGGGTAGGTGAACGACTTTATTATCGAGATACTAAATAAACACTCAACCCTATTATTCTAGATTGCTGTATTGATATCAATAATACACGCACACAATATAACTTCTTCAATTCAATTTGAAAATTTAATTTCTTTTGGTTCCTATTGATATTACAATTTAATTTGAATTTTACCTAATTCTATAAGTGTGCTACTAGTATCCTTGAAATTAAATAAATTTTAAAATTGTACTTCCTAAGCCTTACTTAGGACTGCGCCGACTGAGGTACCTATCTAATTCCTACCTATCTACTGGTAAGTGAATAAGTACCTAAATTACATAACTTAATTAATAAAAATATATTCATAAAAAATATCCTGCTACCTAGCTACTACAATTTTTGCGAGCTTTGTGCAATTTTGTTTTAAAATTAGAGAAATTATTCAAAACATCTCGAGGAATCCTTATATCTACATATTAAGAACAGAATAAAACACAATATTTTTATTAACATCTGAAAGCGCCAAGCCGTTTTTTGCAAGCATGATTAATGCTTCGTCTATTCATAAGCAAAGATTTTGATTGATTTAATGAAGAACAATGCATAGAACTGTTCATATTGTTTTAGTTATAATTATTAGTGGTTTTCGTAGTACATTACATAATATATTACAGTTTCATGATTGATTGTCTGACAACACACGACCTACAACTAATTATTTGTAAGATATTTTTCTTAAAAAATAGTTTACACAGTAAGCAAAATGAAACCGGCATGTTACGTGGGTAACAAATGTCTTGCCTTGGCGCCACCGCCTGGCCGGGACAAGCGGGGTAGACCAAAGAAGTGCTGGCTTGACGTTGAGATGACATGCGTGCCAACAACCTAACACTACGGGATGCCAAAGATCGTGCGAAATGGAGGAATAATTGTAGAAAAGCGGACCCCGGGCTCCAACGCAAAAGCCGCGGATGGAAACGGGATTATATGCTGAGATGATGATGATGAGTAAGCAAACTGAAATGGCAGTGGACTGGCTATGTTTGTTGAAGGAATGATGGTCGCTGGAGCAGGCGAGTCCCGCACCCTAATTACGTAACATACTATTACTAACTTTTGGAATCATTGTGAAACATATTGTCAATCCATTGCGCCATATGATCGAAAAATGTGTCTGTTCAACGAGGTAATCACGCAATGAAGGCTCTTGAACTGTCAAGTACCATGCCGGAGTGAAGCGCCGCTTATCGGCAAGTGATGTGTGGCCCTTCCAGCCAGATGCACGGATGGTCTAAAGAAATAAATGGCTGGGGTAGACTGGATGGATGCGGAAGACCGAGGACCTTGTGGTGCAGTCTGGGAGTAGTCTAAGTTCAGCACTGGACTGCGATGAGCTGAGTTGAGATTGATTTTTCTTAAAAGGAAAAGTACTTTCTAATTTCTTTACCCTCCAAATTTACAGATAGAAGCTAACGATCGTAGTCATATAAATGCACTTACTCTTTCCAGCAGAAATAAACATAAAATATCAAAATACATTTCGGCTCATATGTAAACGAAGGTGCATAGAGATTTATATTTTATGGTGTAAGGATTATAACATCGAAGCTGTTGTTCATGGTGAAAGTTATCTGAATGAAAGCAGAAGATTTATGAGTTAATGGCTATGTTTGATGGCGGATAGAACTGGAGCGACGTATTGGAATCGTGTGGGATATGGGTAGATGGGCTGCGTCGGAATTAAATAGAATGTACATAAGTCAAAACTTGTTATGGAGAATTTGTCTTGAATATTTGTAGACCAGCATATTATATTATATTTGAGAGTGTCATCCTGTCAAATCTAAAAACTTCTAATAAAATACGACACCAATTCAACATGTCAGACGTTCTGACATAGTGACACTTAGTATAATGGATTCAAAGAAATTATATTTCTTTTCTCGTATAATAATAATAATATAGCCCTTTATTCCGAACATTTACAGTGTTTGTGTTGCTTTTATAAAATGTCCCTCAGTTCGGTGTGTCTTTTGACATAGGCCTCCTCCAACTGCTTCCATTGCACTCTATCTGTTGCTACTCTGGTCCAGAAAGGCCCCAAGGCTAAACGAAAGTCATCTTCCCATCTTCTTGTTGGACGTCCCAGTTGTCTGCTTCCGTCTCTTGGGTACCAGAGTGTTACCTGTCTACTCCATTTTTCTGCCTTACAACGTAGCATGTGACCTGTCCAACGCCATTTCAATTGGTCCGTTCGGGTAAGGATATCGGTGACTTTGGTTTTGTTCCTTATTTCTGCTGAGGTAATTCTGTCATTTAGTTTTATTTTGAGCATGCTTCTCTCCATTGCCCGCTGACACTTTACTAGTTTTTCTCTGTGGTTCTGAGTGAGGGACCAGGTCTCGCTTCCGTATGTAATACAGGGGAGGATACAGGTATTGAAAGTTTTTCTTTTAATGGACATGCTGAGTTCTTTACTTTTCATTATTTCCTTTAGTGACCAGTATTTTCGCCAGCCACTAGCAATCCTCTTGTTTATTTCCTTTGACATTTGGTCTGTAGGGGCGATTATCTGGCCCAAATACACATACTCTTGTACGTACTCAAGCTTATTTCCATCCAGTACTATGTCGATCTCTGTTGAGTTGGTCATTAGTTTTGTTTTCATTTTATTAATTTGAAGCCCGACATCATTACTCTTATTGGCTAGAGAGATTGTCATTTTTTGGATTTTACTTGGATCCTCTTCAAGCAGGATAAGATCGTCTGCGAATCTCAGATGGTTGAGACGGCAGCCATTGATGTTGAGACCATATTCCTCCCAGTCTAGACTTCTGAAGATATTCTCCAACACTGCAGTAAACAAGTTAGGTGACAGTGGGTCTCCCTGTCTGACGCCTCTGTTTATGGGGAAGGGGTCTCCAGTCGTTTCGAGTTTTATGCAGCCTTCGCTTACATTATAGATGTTCTTAATGATATTTATGTAACTGCTATTCACTCCTTGCTGTTCCAGGGTTGACCAGATGTAGTTGTGATTCAGGCTGTCGAATGCCTTTGAATAGTCGATGAAGATCATATAGACTGGTTTTTGGTATTCGCTGCTTTTTTCTAAGATTTGCTTGATGGTATGAATGTGGTCGATTGTACTATAGTTTTTCCTAAATCCTGCCTGCTCTATAGACTGATTCTCGTCTAATTGCTGAGTAATTCTTCCCAGTATAACTTTTGCGAAAACTTTGTAGATGTTTGAAATTAAACTTATTGGCCTGTAGTTGTTAATGTCTTCCTTAGATCCTTTCTTGTGCAAAAGTATAATGTTAGACTTTCCCCACTGGTCTGGAATTATGCCTGTGTTAAGAATGTTGTTGAAAAGTTTTGTTAAGATAGGACACAGTTCTTTAACTGGGCCTCTTATAATTTCGTTTGGTATGTTGTCAGGTCCAGAAGCTTTTTCCATTTTTTGTGAATATATGGCTCTCTGTATTTCTGCCTGGAGTAGGGGCGGTGTGTCATTATTTATATTTTTTGTCTTAAAGTTGGTTTCTGATTCTTCTTTTTTGTCTGTCTTTGAATAGAGATGTCTGTAGAACTCCGTAGCTATTCTTTGGATTTCTTTACGTTTTGTCTCAATGCCTGATTTATTGCTTTTCAGCTTGGGAACCCATTCCACTCCTTGGTCTCTTAACTCTCTTAAAGCCTTTTTGGTACCACCAGTTTTTTTGATTGAGTCTTCTAATTTTTTTATTCTTTTTAGCTTCCTATCTTTTCTCATACTTTCCCGTATAAGCTTACTAAGTGTGGCAATATATTTCCTATCTTTATTTTTGTTTAATATTAGTGTTTTTCTTTCCTCTAGTAGCGTTATTGTTCTGTCACTAAATTTATTGTTGTCTTTTCTCGTATCTGTTTTCTTCAGTTCTGACATTTTTTTATCTAGGAAATCATATTTTTCGCGGACACTTAAATCAGAGTTCACAATTTCAAGAAGCGGTTTGATGTCAGATGGGTTGATTATTTTTGTGTACTCTTCTGGTGGCAATGTTTTGGCGTTGGTTATAGTCTTTCTTGAGTTTTTTGCGGGCTGCATCTTAAGGCAGCTGCGTACCATACGATGATCAGTATTAAAGTTTAAATTTTGTATGATGTGAGTGTCGTTGAAGTGTTTGGCTTTGTTAGTAATTATAAAATCAATTTCGTTTTTGTTTTTTCCGTCTGGAGATATCCAGGTCCATTTGTTTTTTGCCTTATTCCTGTACATTGAATTGAGTAGTGCTAGGTTATTTTGTAAAAGAAAATCAATTAGCCTGTGTCCATTAGCACTCCTCCCTCCGTAGCTAAATTTTCCAAGTACATGTTCTTCCCCTACTTCTCTGGTGCCTATTTGTGCGTTAAAATCGCCCATGACAATGAGATTATTAACATTGTATTTGTTTATTGTGTCTGACAGCTGGTTGTAGAAGTCTTCAATGTCTTGTTTAGCGGCTTTTTCGGTAGGGGCGTAGATTTGAATAATGGTCCATGGGTTCTTATATCCAGGTAGGTTTATGTTAAGTACTGCCGACCTGTCTGAAATACCTCTTAGTTCCAAAATGTTTCCTTTGAGGGATTTCTTGATAAGAAATCCAACTCCTCTCTGGCCTGCGGTAATTCCTTTTTGAAATAGTATATAACTCTCGCGTTCCTCTATCTTTTCGTCTAGCCTTCTCATTTCACATATTCCTAAAATATCATAGTTTATGTTTTCTAGTGATTTTCCTAGTTCCATTAAGCTTTCTTCCGTTCTCAGAGTTCTAGTATTAAGTGTGGCAATTTTTATTGTTTTGCGATTTTTTGTTGGAGGGGTGTGGTCTAGTACTCCCGCGGGGACCGGCCGTGTTGGGAGACATTTGGTTTGTTGTGATGTAAGTTGTTCTTTTCCGGTCTTTCCGGTTGTTGTTAAGTTTGGTTCGCTTGAAGTTGTTGTGTTTTTTATGGTAACCTTTAAGTTGTTGGTAGCTTCTGTTAGTTTTTTGAAGTCTCAGAAGTCAGCGTGAGCGAAGCGCTTCTGGAGCGGGACATAAGTTCAAACGCGTTCTTTGCAGCAATTTTCTTGGAACCCATAGCGTGTGATGGGTGGTTCTGTGCGTTGGATTCCATGTAAGGGGAGAAAGACGGTTCTCTCTTTCTCTTTTCTCTGTTCACCCCTGTTGGTTTTTTTACAATTACTTTATCGCCTCGAATGTAAGCGATGTTGCCTTTGTTTCTTTCTTCCTCTAGTTTAGGCTGCAAAGATTTTCTTATCTGTAACATTTCTTTAGTAAAATCATCTTTTATATATGTTCCCTGGGGAAATTTGTTTTTGTTTTTGAAAATTATATTCCTTCTCCAGTTTGATGTAAAAGAGATAAGTATGGGTCTACATCCAGTGTCTTTCTTGCTGCCAATTCGATGAGCTTTATCGATTTCGTGCTCTTGGAGGTTTATTGAGAGGTGGGTGTTAATTTCATCCATCATAAATTTGACCGTATTTGATTTTTGTTCGCTTCCTTCCTTTATACCAAAAAATATTAAATTGTTCTTCTTTTTCTGTGCCTCTAATCCTCTAACTTTTTCTTTCAGCTCCGAAACTTCGACACGTAGTTGTTGATTTTGCTCATCTAATCTTTTGAAATTTTCGCCCATTTGCTGCATAATATTACGAGTAACGGACTTAGTGATTGTTATTGTTTGCTTCTCCATTTGTTCTTGAATTTTTTCCAGTAATGTTTGCATTTGTGAGTCCATTCTTGATTTTTAATTCCGAACGGATTTAAAAAATAGTTCCTTTTTATTGCTAGGGTGGCGCCACCAGTCGTAAGTTCTACCAAATCAGATGATTTTTTTTTTGTGGTATTATTTTAAGTTCCACTACTTGACACTCGAAGAAAATATGGCGCTGGTTGTTCGATAGAAGCAGAGATCAAAGTCCGACTTTTAAATATTTTTTCTTAACTGTTTTTATTTTAAGTAGATATTTTCCACTACAGTATGATATTCACTAGCAAAACTTGTTGATATCCTCACTTTTTGTAACTGAGATGTCCTTGAGTTTTTATGATTACAAAGTTGCTCATAATAACGTAGAATAGGCAGCTGTTTATGTACATCCACACCTATCACAATTATCACTTATCAGTATCACACAGAGTTGCAAATATAAGCGCGTGTAAGTTGTTGTTACTGCACTCTGTAGCACCACTATTTATGCAATTTCAAACGTTTATTTTTACTTTTGAGAATTTAAAATATGTAGTTAGATTTCGCTCGGCCAGGGTTGCCAACCGACCATCTTCTCTCGTAAGCTTATCCTTAATGTGCCAAGTATGTGTAATGTTTTTTTTATAACAAACTAGTGCTAGACCGCAGTTCCGCCTGATGGTAAGCAGTGATGCAATTGTTGATGGTAAAGCGCCTCTCGAATGTTAGTCCTCTATTGCGCAACACCGCGGATCTGACAGAGTGCGCCCGACCGAAATTGTGTTCACTAAAACTACGATAGCTCTGAAATTAAAGAGTACAGCTCGACACACCGTATGTCACTGAAATCGTTATGAAATAAGCTATAAGATTTTCTATAGTTTTGTAGAGTTTTATCGTGGAATCTATTGTCGATTCGAAATTGAAAGCAGGATTAGCTAAAAGTCGTAAAGACGTCATTTTAAAAAAATAAATGCATTTTTTTTTACCAAAGTTATTGTTTCATTTACATAATAATCAATCAATCTGTTTATTGTACAATAATCAAGTAAAGTAACAGACATTTCTATCCATATTTTGCATCTGCAAGCTGAACAAAAATAGTCAAACTGGACACCTGCCGCGTCCGTTGACATAACCGTTTTTTTTTTTTAAATTTCGATAAAAAACTTTGTTAAATGTTTAGCATGTGATGTTTTATACCTTTCTTATTCTTTCTATATTTAGTCTGTGTAAGTTAGAGTAAGAAAGGTATACTCTACACAGGCAATATTTGTCATTTAATCCGACCCGTTCCACGAAATCTCCAGGAAATTCCTAGCGGATGAAAGTGTCTAAAGATTGCCTGTGCCAAATTTCATCAAAGTCGGTTGAGAGGTTTAAGCGGGAAAGCGTAACAGACAGACAGACAGACAGGCAGAGTTACTTTCGCATTTATAATATTAGTATGGATCATAGAAAATACCAGAAAACATTTGACGTAAGTTGTATCTATAACTAGCTGCGCCCCGCGGTTCCCCGCGTAGGTTTCGATATGTTATTTTTTATCTATTGGTCGCAGCATGATGTTATAGAACTTATTGCCTAAAGCTTTCCTGGATTAATGGGCTAGCCAACGCAAAAATAATTTTTCAAATCGGACCAGAAAGTAGTTCCTGAGATTAGCGCGTTCAAACAAACAAACTCTTTAGCTTTGTATAGAGTATAGATTTTTACATAGGTATCTGTAACTGTAACGAACCACTGACGTCTGCGTTGCAACACTAAATACAGGAAGTGTAGAAGAAACGAGAGGACTATGAAAAATTGCACGATTTTCCTCACAGCTGGTAGTTAAATTACGTTTATCTATAAAAGGTAACGCGGTATTACGAACCACTACATTCAGTTTTCCTGCATTAAATCACTCGTTCAATAATATTACAAAAAGATAACTACCGGAACTGTGTCGAAGCCTAGAATCTTTTTGTTTTAGGCTTTCTAATTTTAGTGCATTAAAACGAGGTGTCAACAGGAGTTAAAGTTGCGTATGAGAAACCTGAGCCTGTAGCCAATGTAACATCGCTTCATAGCGAAGCGAAATCGAACACCAAACCAACCAATGGCGGGAACGACTGACCACGCGACGCGACAAATCACGTGGTCAATCGTTCCCGCCATTGGTTGGTTTGGTATTCGATTTCGCTTCGTTACGAAGCGATGTTACATTGGCTAGGGCCGCTGGACTTTAAGTCTGAAATCGCCAACCCGCATTGAGCAAGCGTGGTGATTACGCTCAATCCTTCTCTGTATAAGAGGAGACCTGTGCCCAGCAGTGGGACGATAAAAAGGATGATGATGATGAAAAATGTCCTGTTTTGTTGACACTAAGGTCCGTATTCCAGAAGGAAACTCAAGCATTGATCTCTGTTTAAGCATTACTTAAAACTAGTTTCAACCAATCAAATGGCTTGAAACGAGACTTAAGTAGAGCTTGAGTTTTGAGTGACGTTCTGTAATACGGACCTAAGAGTTGGCATCGATTTTTGATCGCTCGCATGTTTTCCTTTTATGCTCTCGGCCGTATGTATATGCTTGAAGTATTCAATAAGTAAATTAATATTCTAATCAGGTACCATCTGTCGGTCTATTACGCAAAAATCTCATCCTAAAAATTTAAGTGACGTGAGCCTACAATCCACGTGATACTCTTATTGACAGACTAGCGACCGCCAGCGACTTAGTTCGCGTGCAGTTAGTTATACTCCGCTCCTATTGGTCGCAGCGTGATGTTATATAGCCTAAAGCCTTCCTGGATTAATGGGCTACCTAACGCAAAAAGAATTTTTCAAATCGGACTAGTAGTTTCTGAGATTAGCGCGTTTAAACAAACTCTTTAGCTTTATATATTAGTACAATGTGTAACATAAAGGGTATATATATACATACCAAGGACATGGCATCTTTACATGATATCAAACGATATTGGAATGGTTTTTTAATCCTATATCTTTATGTTATTAAGTTATGAGAAAAAAACACCGCCTGTGATAGGCTACTACCATACTAGGCGGACAGAATTATTGAAGACATGTATCGTGATTTTGGCAAGTAACGTGACATGTAACGAGTAGTTATTAACGTATGTAGTGTAGTGACACGTTTTTTATGATTAGAATTTAAGAAATGCACGACACCGAAAATTTGGTATCAATATTTTCAGTATTTTATTTTGAGATGAAACCCTTCCGATACCGTTTGATATCATATAAAGATGCCATGCCCTTGGTATGTATATACCCTTTATGTTACACCTTGTATAGATAGATATTTTAAGATCACCTAAGTTCACGGTGATATTTTAAAGAATTGACCTGCTTTTAGGTGTGCGTTGTGGGTGTGTCGAACATAGAAACTAAAAAACAACCAAAAACATAAATAAAAATATAATAAACATGTTAGCATTGTTATCTAACCCGTCTATAACAGCTCAGAACGCCGACCAAAACAGTACCAGAGAAATAATAAAACAATTCTCACAACACAAATTATTTCTTTTACTAAACACTCCACAAAACAATACGAAGACGATCTAAGCGGTGACGTAAAATTACATTCGTAATAAAAGTAAGTTACGCAACACTGAAATTGGCGCTGATGCCGTTATAATGGCGCCAATGGACATTGTGGCACGGCCTTAATACCTATTCCAAAATGGAGTGAGTGCGATTCGTTTGGTGCGATGTCGACACGCGATCTTTTGAAGGAAATGGATATTTTGTTCTCAATATTTTGAGAATAGTGAACATATTGACGTCACGCAAATTTTGCATCGCCCATGCGGTGTGTAACATACATACAACTTCCCGACATCAGTCGTAGTGTAGTTGCCTGTCAGACTCTGCACCCGCCACCCGAGAATCTTCGCTGTTTAAAGGATGATGGATGAACTTTAAACCCTCTTTCTTATACCTTTATAATTCCTTGTGGGATTTAAGCTAAGAAAACGGGTGAGAGGAAGATTGATGGCTCCACCACGTGGCAAGAGCCTAAACAATAGGTAGCTAGAGAAAGAGAGATATGACATATCAATTTAATAGAAATATATATATATATATATATATACAACGTGTAACATAAAGGGTATATACATAACAAAGACATGGCATCTTTACATGATATCAAACGATATTGAAAGGGTTTTTTAATCCTATCTCTTTATGTTAGGAAGTTATGAGGAAAAACACCGCCTGTGATAGGCGACTATCATACTAGTCGCACAGAGATATTGAAGACATTTATCGGATTTTGGCAAGTAACGTGACGGGTAACGAGTAGTTATTAACGTATGTAGTGTGCTGACACGTTTGTTATGATTTAATTTTAAGAAAAACACGAAACCGAAAATTTGGTACCAATTTTTTGAGTATTTTATTTTGAGTTGAAACCCTTCCGATATCGTTTGATATCATCTAAAGATGCCATGCCCTTGGTATGTATATACCCTTTTTGTTACACGTTGTATATATATATATATATAATTATGTTACTTTTTATTGTTAGATTTTATGTTAAAGTATAGTTTAACAAGTTTGTATAACAAAGTTTAGGAATACTGTAAGATGCTGTACCTATTTGTGTGAATAAATAAATATAAAAAAAATATTTTCATATTCGATATGGTTGTGATACGCAATTATCCCACTGAATCATAAAAGAACAAAATACTTATATACTTCGAAGCTCTACAAGTAAGTACTATTATCTAGAAACACAGCTCGAACAATAAAACTGCAATAAATGAAATGTTTCAACCAATCCAATACCTACACAGGAACCAATAACCAGCTCCAATTTTCAGGAAATCGAACAACTTTTCCATTATTTATGTCCCAACCAATAATTCTGCGTTATTTACAACGAATCAACTAAAAACACTTAAATTATATCTCTTCCCGACGTGCTAAATCATTTACATAATATGATGTAAACGTATTGTGTACTTGCCTCTGAGTTTATCATATACTTAGCTATATACCAATATAAATTGAAAACTGAAACGAAGGAATATAAGCCATAGGTCGTAGAAGTAAGGTTCTGTAGGATTACCTTTTGTGTTTGGCAGCAACTGTATGAATATGGTAATGCTTTCGCTAAAAGGTGTTAGTTTAGAAGTTGGGAATTGCTTCGGTTATATAATTACTCCAGTTCTTGTTAAGTGACAATTTCAGGGCATATCTCAGCAGTTAAATTATATTTTATTGTTAGACGTAATTTTCTATTAATAATTTACTGAAGTGTATATTTGAAAGTGTGGAGAGCAGCGGCATAGTGGTATCGGCAGCGACTTTTAAGTTGTAGGTCGCAGGTTCGGACCCCATCAGGCGCTTTCATCATCAACCTTTTTATCGTCCCACTGCTGGGCACAGGTCTCCTCTCATACAGAGAAGGATTGAGCGTAATCGCCACGCTTGTTCAATGCGGGTTGGCGATTTCAGAGTTAAAGGCTAGGTTTCCCCAAGATGTTTTCCTTCACCTTAAGTCATTGGTGTCCAATTCAGGCGCTTTACTTTGTGTAAATTATTTCATCACCACTGCTCTCAAAACGGTGAAGGAATACATCGTGAGAAAACCGGTATTTCCTAGAACCAAAAACTTAGAACACATGTGACATCTACCAACCCGCACTGGGCCAGCGTGGTAGATTACGGCCCACTTCCTCTCAATGAGAGGAGGCTTGATTCCCAACAGTGGGAACATTATACGCTGATAATATATATTTGAAAAGTAAAATTCTGTTATTTATTAGTAAAAACAGATATGGAGTATAACACTCTATAATTGTTTATGTAATTAAATCTGATCGAATCAGAGAGTTAAAGAAATAAGAGTTTATGGAAAAAATGACTTTAGTTCCTACACAATATGCCTCAATTTAATAAAAAATTGGACGTTTTTCAACAGTGCAGTCACTCTGTAATCAACTTAATTGTCATTTAAAAAAAGTTGTTAATTGTTTAACATAAGAAAGCACTTACGAAGCATTGTCAAAATGTCATACTAAGTGTCAAGGATTAACTTGTTGACCTGGTAAACTTACCTTGTTTTATAAGGTAGAAAGGTGGTTAAAAATAAGTAAAAAGCGCATCAGAAAAATCTATTAATGTCTTAACGATGGTTTTGAGGAACATCTATTATATTCTAATAGGTACTGGGCTGAAAATCACTTGTCTAAAGCATCAGAATTTCTATTGCAAAGTTTCATCGGAATTTATTATTAATTTATTCTGTTAAGACTAGAATGTTAAAAAATAAAATATTTATTCCTTGGCTTTTACAATAAACCTAGGTACATTCCGCATATATGTAAAACAAACACAAATAGTCAATGAAAACTAACCTAATATACCTACAATATTTGCATAGATAAATTGGCCAGTTCGTAAAAAGAATAAATTAAGAAAATGGAGGCAATTCAAAATAGGCACACTCGCGAAATAAGAAGAAACTGTAAAGTTGAATAAACCGTTATAATAAAGGTAACTTTCTTTTTAAAGTTTTATATTCGTAAATAGCAAAAGAGTGCACAATAATATTTTCATGAACCACAATGTCTTAATCTAATGTTACATAACAGTTTAATTCTAATTTTATTCACTGATCTTTCGCGCCGAAACTCATTCACTACGTTTATCTGATACCCTATTACGTATCCGGTATTAAGGCAACCGCAAATGCTATTTAAAGGACATTGTAAACAATACCTAATGTCACCTTGTTCTCAAACTGTCATGTCAAGGGTCTCATACTGGCGATCAGTGTTATATTATTAGTAGTGTATTCTTTCCATAGTATTGTTTAATTACAACGTTTAGTTACGCTGGTTTAAAAGACAAGTAAGGTAGATTTAGAGGACGTTTTAACATTTTTTAGGTTAAATTATTCGTGATTTTATTTTTGGTGGCTAACGTGCGACTTAGCTGTCGACATTGATCTGTCTTGTCAATATCTGTTTAGTGATGTAATCTTTTAAAATTTTTTTTGGGCCTCAGATAATCCTATGTCATTTTATCTAAAGTTTGATCGAATACCGGAATTTTCAATGTCAATAATATTCAATGAGAGTTTCTTTTGCGTAGTAAAATGTATTTGTTTACGATATTTGAGGTTATACGTAATAAATGACTTCTTTTTTTTCTTTAGAAAACTTTTTTTTAGATATCAAAGAGGTTGTCTTACATATTCGTTTCTTAGAAGTTTTTGTTTGGTATGTCAAGACAATGGATGAGACAGTCTCTTTAGATGTCCAAATTAGTAAAATAACACTATTGGGCCAAACTTAAAACAAACAAACAAGTTTAGAAAATAAAGCTGTGGTAGGTCTGTGAGCGGAAATGGGTTATAAACATTTATTTTATTGGGTGCATGTTAAATACTACAGTAATGACGATTTGGTGGTTGTGTAAAATTATTATTGATATTACGCTGTAAGCCTATGTTTAAAAATTAACAAGTTTATATGGGCAGCGAATCAATTAGATTTTATTCGAATATATTTAAGCATGATGTAACAATTATACCGGTGTAAAATGACAATGGGTAAAAAATATTGTAATTTTTTATTTTAGATAGGTATTGATTATACAATTGCTTTTACCTCATTCTTTACCTACTTTCTTGGTTTACACTGTTTTCTTTTAAAGAACATTTCTCAATCCTTTTTTCAAGATTTTTATTGTCACGAAACCGACTTTATGACGTTTGCCCCGACTTTAGGCAATTACTTTACCATAGACAAGAGTTAACCTTTGTCTTTTTTTTTTCCACAGAGCATGCCGCCGCCCGTGTAAGGCATGTCCGGTCGCGGAGCGGGGGGGCAGCGCTGCCAGCTCATTCTGCAGCGTTGCCTCGCGATTCAGCTCACTAAGCCCGGCAACGCGCCCGATGATTTCTGGATGTACGAGTCTGGATATCTGCTGTTTCAGGTATGTTCGATTATTTGTCTATTGTATTTTGACAATTTAATTTTGTTAAGATTGATGATCCTTAGAAATTGTTTACTTACTACAAGCAGTGGAATAGATGTACACTGTATCCGATCTTATCACCTCATTTCATGTTTTTGAACGAGTGTCGCACAGCACAGATGAAACAAAGCGGATGTTTTCCTTTAACACAATACACTACACTGTGCATGAAACAAGTGATTGAAATAAAAACAGTTAATATTAAAAAAAGGTATTAAACACTACTTGGAACCTTACCCTTTGTTATGGAACCGTTGTGAAGCTTGCCACTTCTTATATGATTTATAATAGTCTTATATAATTTTCCCCGCTGACAGTGCCACCACAGCTCTACAACACCAACAAAGCATGTTTACATTTCGATCGGTTCCCAGCTGATGCGACGCGAGCCGCCATAACTCATGACGGTCTGCCATCGATGGCTTACAAATGGTTACCATAGTTTACCGACCGGATTTAATCTGTTGTACGGATAACAGCAGGCCAAGCTAACCGAAACAGTCAAATATTCCCAATCAACCTTGAGCCTTAATGCTTTAGAGATAAAGTTGAAAATCTAATAAAGAAATCTGACAGATTGTAGTAGCTTGATGTGCTGTCGTCTGTACGTGCGTATGGAGCTTTGGCGTTTGTTTCGATAATTAAGCATCGTCGGGGATTAAGGTTTTTGATGTAAATGGGCAAATTATTAGGTTAGGATATCGATTTTAATTGAAAAAATTACAAATAACTGTAGGTAAAATTAACGTTACATGGGTATTACAGTTGGATGGTTAATTTCTGTACCTACTTAAAAACATAAGAGTAAACACTTGTAGGGACTAGGGACTTATGTATAAGCAGGGTAACGGAGAGGAATCTTTTACTAAAATGTACAGTATCATAAAACACAAATATTGGCGTTTGTAACATTAATGGTAGTAGTCTGCAAGCTTCATGCTACCAATAAAAGAACCATCAAAACCACAAAAAAACTAACAAAAATTACTATAAAATTATAACCTCGCACATAAAACTCACAGAGGCAAGTTTAAGGCCTAATAAACAACGGTTAATTGCATTACACAGTGGTCAGATCGCTTCCTTATCTATGGTGATCAAAGCATAGACTAAAATACCAGACCATATTAGGGTAGAGTTGCCAGACATTAATTCAGATCGAGTGAACTAAATAACTAATTCAACTACTCTACTTTGATGTCAAGTTACGGGCGGTGGCGGGGCCTTGAACAATGAGCAATTTATGGCGCCATTTTAAAATGGCTGCTAGCGGATGCGGGTCAATGGCCGCTGCTCGATTTGTCTTATTACTAATCCTTATTTGGATATTGGAGTCAAAGCTTTATTTATGCGTGTATAGGAATTGAATTAGTCGGGCAGAAATTGTAATCATAGAAGTAAGCGATAAGAATTTACTTTTTTCATTTGATTGTTATTATATTGCTAAATAAAAGATTTGAATATTTCCAACAGAACAATGAAATTTTTTATAAAATTTCTTATTTTTTTAAATAAATTTTCGTTTAAACACAGTTAGGTACTTAAGAATGTGTCAGATAAACACTCAATGTAATTTAACAGCCATATTTTATTAATGATCGTATTTTATCGTGTGACGTTCCCGCTACCACTTATGCCTTAAAATATATGTAATCATATGCAAAGCTGAAATGCGATATTGACCGGTCAGCTGCGACAAAGTTCACACAGTTACACTTATTGTGCTAATTTATGCCATAAAATGATGCCAGTTAAGTCCAGTTTCCAGTGTGTTATGTAGACAGACTGTGATATCAAGTGTTACTAGCCTACATTCAGTGATAGTTTACTGACCCTACGTATAAGTTTCATTACTTGGTCATCCTTTTTTCTTACTAAAATGTAAAGTAATTCATTGCCATGACCTGTATATATTTCCATTGTTTCTTGTTTTCAGACCAGAAATACAAGTTAGAAATTTTGAATACTTTACGGCAGAAGATGCTTGGAATTTAGAAACTTGTCCTCTCTTTTAAACTAGTACTCAAGCAGTGATCCCAATTGCGTCACACATAATATTTCACAACCTGGATAATTTAGTTGGAAATTCCTAATCCATTGCATCAAATGTTTACAAAATTGTCAAAATTTCTGGTCGATCAAGTAAATAATGCAATGAGTTTTGTCTAATTGCCAAAATGCAATTGTTATTGTGTTACGTAATTACTACACTGGAGTCGAGTTACTGTAAAGATAGGGTTATGGGGGGAAATTAATAAATAATTATGACGAACTGTACTAAAGCAGAAGGACTTCCATTTCGGAATACTCGTATGACCTACAAATAGTTGTTCTGGATGTGGTTGCTTGTGTGTTGAATATTTCCTCTGATTTTGCGCTCTGAGTATGCGGTGGTAGAACGGAGCGCAACACGATGTCACCGTGCTTCCGCGTATCCAAGCGGGGAGCGGGGGGCACTTGCTATGAAATTGGCAAGCTAGCAAGTCATGGCCACGTTCTTTTAACAGTCAACAAATTTATTAATAAATATATTTCACCAGTAACCTACGGGGGATTTAGGTGATTGTGTATGTGAGTTTATAATTATGTTTGTAAACGCACCCACAATATAGGAGAAATTCCAAGTGTGGGCCAACGTTATAAAAAAAAATCAACAAAAACGGCAGCTTTCGAGCCCTCAATTATGGACTGAGAAAACACCAACTATTTATAGAGAGTGTAACAATCGCCACTTTTAGCATGAATATGACATGAAGATTCACAATGTGTCTAACACGTGTAGGTTGCATACAAGTAAGTTTCACACACACCCACACTATCACACAACTGATAAGCATCTTAAGGCAGTAGTTTTTAATTTGACCCATAAATTATTGGCAAACATGTATGACCTCACGTCGGTAGCTGCCTCATAGAAAGTTCAACCTACCGTACGGGTCAGAGGCGGTCTCTTTGTGAGTCATACTCAGGAAGATAAGAAGTTTAGCTTTGTTTTTAAATCTGTAACTTTAATAAGCACATCAAATTATTTTGAAATAATCAAGGGAAACGATGCTTTGCAAAAGTGAGTGAAAAGTGTGTTGAAAATGTACAGGTAATGGGACATTTTTTAGCAAATAGTAATCATCGATTCTACGCATACAAAAACCAATGCATACCTAGACATTTTTCGCCCGGTTATAAAACGAAATGCTAACTGCGTAGGTAACATTTTTTTTTTTCTGATCAAAAAAATCGTGTCTGTATATGATGATCATAAGGGCAAATGTCAGTATTTGAGGTGGCTGAAATATAGAAATGTTTTGATAGGAAGGTTAGGAAATTGATACGTGTAATGGAAGAAGCCCACTGATGAGCTGATGACGGTACCAATTGGGATAATATAATTTATTAACTGCTAATTATTATAAATTACTCTAACAACAGATTCAATTTTCAATTGCCAGTTTAAACGTCAATCATTTAGCCTAGAAAAGTCCTTTAACCCAAACCCAAAAAGTAAACGTTTAGAGTGCAGTTTAAGGAACTTACGTTTTAACGGAGTAACTCTCCAGAAACGCTTACCCTTCCCTAGTTTTCTAAAGTTCAAGTCGAAGATAGAGCGCAGCAACAAATTTCCAAGCAACACATGTGTCAGCCTCCGCGGCGTAGCGGTAGCCAATCCCCGCGCAGTGTAAATATTTGTATGCATGAATATGAATATTTGCACTGGTCTGGTCGAGCCTCGGAAAGCCCGTTAAGCCGTTGGTCCCGGTTGCCATATGCACATCTAATGGCAGTCGTTACGGGTAGTTGAAGCCCTCAAAAGTCCAACATTTGGTCAAACTGCAATGTTTCGACATCGCCTTCGGGTTGTGGAGGTCTGACGGCAGTCGCTCCTCGTAAAATATCGAAGTTTAGCCAAAAATCAGCAGTTAGACTGGTATTAACGCTGGGATGATGATGACAAGTGTCTGGCTTGTCAAAAGTTACACGTTCTTCTTAAGCCCTTATTTTAACCAGAGCATCAATCCAGTGAAGTTCTCCAAGCGTGGTGGTAAGGTCGTATTTCTCACGACTGTCGGGTTCAGTCAAGCGATCAGTGAGAAGGCCGGTGTTATGCAGAGCGTGGAGTGTCTAGTGTATGTTTTGTGATGAATGAAGAGGAAATGAGAGATCAATGAATGGATGGACAAGTTGTAAGAGAGATGATATGAAAAAAAAAGAAAGAAAGGGACATTATCTACAAAAAAATAGTTTTTATTAATATAGCTGCAATTGATTTTTATAATTATAAACTAGTGCAATCCCGCCTGATGGTAAGCGGTGATACAATCGTTTATTTTATAGCGCGCTAGTTTATTAGGAACCTATTCATAAAAAAAAAACTGAGTGAATAGGAAGGAAGAATGCAGTTGAGCGAGGTGATACAATGTTAAACCCAACAACACGACCGACAATGCTGCACCAAAGGGAGATTGATCTGGAGACCCTCCACGACCAATCTCGCGACTCCCGTGTTATTTTGGAAGTCGGTTGTTTTTTTGTAAACATTAAAAATAATTACCACTTTGTTTTAGCTGTCATAGGCAGATTTAGTTTTCAGTACATTTCTATATTTTAAACATACTTAAAACGCCTGTAGACATATTATCCGGGCTTATTATACTTTCAGTAGATGGAAAAATATGATTTGGAATTCTTCCAGAACTCCAAACTTTTATTCGTTAGCCGACATGAACTTCAATATTGAGCCAACTCTGTCGTTACATAACAAAATATTTCTAGATTTTATTTTCCAACTTAGCTAGTCTTACTAAGAGGCTTCATAATAGTTAATAATTGATTTATTGAGGTTAGATAGGTAGTATTTTCATGTGTTTTTATAATTATAAACTAGTGCTGGACCGCAATATCGTCTAATGGTAAGCATTGAAGCAATCGTTGATGGTAAAGCGCGCGAGTTTATTAAGACCTATTCACTCAAAAACACTGAGTGAATAGGAAGGAAGACGGCAGCTGAGCGAGGTGATGTAATCTTAAACCCAAAAACAAGACCAACGATGCTGCGCCAGAGGGAGATAGCTCTGGAGATTCTCCACAACCAAACTCCCGACACAACAACATTTGGCGCATCGTACCCGGCACACATCGCAACACAACGGCTTAGTCCCGTCCTCCGTACGGCTTCATCAGACATCATGCCGGGAACATGACGAATCGCTTGGGGGCAAGCCTTTGTCTGATGGGTGGTAACTTCTGCCGGCAGCCGATGTTATAGCCTACCACTGAGAAAGAAGGTATTTAGCTGCATCTAGTGAGACTGGAAGCTGACCCCCAACTTATGTGGAAAAGGCAGATGATTCTCCCATATACTTCATACTAGTGGCCGCCAGCGACGTCGTCCGCGTGGACTTAGTTATGCTCTGCTCCTATTGGTCGCAGCGTGATGTTATATAGCCTAAAGCCTTTCTGGATTAATGGGCTATCCAACGCAAAAAGAATTTTTCAAATTGGACCAGTAGTTCCTGAGATTAGCGCGTTCAAACAAACAAACTCTTCAGTTTTATATATTAGTACTAGCGGCCGCCAGCGACTTCGTTCGCGTGGTTTAGTAATGCTCCGCTCCTATTAGTCGCAGCGTGATGTTGTATAGCCTAAAGCCTTCCTGGACTAATGGGCTATCAACAAACAAACAAACTCTTTAGCTTTATATATTAGTATAGATATAGATTATATATTAGTATAGATATAGATTAAAAGTAAGACTTCTGCAGTCATCTCTTGTACCATTACCATGTTGTCTATTATGATTTATTACGTAGATTTTTCCCTGTCTAAGAAGCTGTGCTGCCTTCTTACGTAAGATATGGTCACGGAAAAAAAATGTTTTCAATATCACTTACATTTCATCTTTCATACTAAGTTATTTTAAGATACAATATACCTAGATATGCTGTGGACTTCTGAACATCCATTTATCAATATCTATACTTATACTAAAGCTATTTCTATGTTTTTCTTTACTAGTGCCTGACCAAGAACCCTCCTGATTGTATATGTATAGTCATGCAATAGTTATGTAAAAGCGCACTTGTTTATTAAGAGCCTATTCACCCTATCTTTGAAGACCGCTGCAGGCATATTGTTCCAGTCCATCGATGTACGCGGTATAAACAAAAAACATATTAAAGGCTGCTAGAGTTTGGATAGAATATGTATAGGACGAGACGAAACGCTTCGTCTAGACCGTAGCTGTACAAAGTAAGGATGAATACTCGCCCCGATGATGGTACGGTGCTGGATGTAATTCCCGCGCACTGTCCAAAATACATCTTATAGAATACTGAAAGGCTAGCTATATGTTTTTTTTTTTTTTGGATGTGCTTATCTCTAGAACCACCAGTCCGATTGTGTGTGTGTCTTCACATAATCTTGGTCAGAATTAATTGCTTTCCTTATTGCGATAGAAAATCTATCTTCCATCCTAGGAAATAAATCCTGTTTGTCAATCAAATCTGATTGCCATAAACCATACCTATCACTTTGCACATAGAAAAATATTCTACAAAACTTGTCTTTAACGAATGAAAGAATAGAAATAAATCTATTACCCTTTGTTGTAGACAATCTCATCGCCGCCTGGGGTAGTAATTTCCGTACCAGACGTTTGGGTTATGAGTAAATCAAATGGTAAAGTTGTTTCATATGACCCGATGGAGATTGATGGCGGAATGTGAGAACCGAGCTTTATAATAGATATAGGATAGATCTGTGTTAGAAAATAATTAGTGGTGAATAAGTTTTTATTACTAAAGTATATTACAGCTTTAACATCGGTACTATATCTAAAGCTAATAATCCACTCTCCCTCGCAAAAACGAAACTCAACTAAACACTAAGGGCGAAATCCATAAATGTTACTGGTTCAACATGTTTCTGTCTTTATCTTGCACTTTGACAGTTCTGCGTAAGTGACAAAAATAGTTCCTAAACTTTGGTTTTATTAGAAAGCCGTAAACGATCATAAATAATGGCTTTCCAAATGCAGAGTGTTTTTGACTCCTTAATGTCTTAAGTACTTGTGAAAATTGCAGATTTTCATTAACCAGGCATAGAGTAGCCAGCCTTTCGGTGTTCTATAGGATGCATTTTGGGGAGTGTGCGAGGGAATTGCATGATTTAATTCCCCCATCTCCGTTCCACCATCGGACGACCCGTCGAACTGCGAGTTCCACCCTTACGTTGTTAACACTACTACGATCCGGACGAAACGTTTCGCCCCCTCCTTTATACCGCGTACATCAAGTGACTGGAACAACTTGCCGGCGGCGGTGATTCCGTCGGAGTACAGTTTGAATGTCTTCAAGGCTAGAGTGAATAGGCTTTTAATAAACTAGTGCGCTTTACCATCAACGATTGCGTCACTGCGTACCATCAGGCGGGATTGCGGTCAAGCGCTAGTTTATAATTTAATTAAAAAAAAAAACACCTTTTTTGCGGCAACAATCCGAGGCCCTGGCAGGCACCCCATTGCGATGTGCTGGCATCTCTTTGAGGCTCGCGTAGAACAACGCGCTGCAAGCCCGCGCTTACGGTAGCCGGGAGTTCGATGTTGTCTCCCGACCAGGACGTCTCCTGCAGAGGCTCCGGGTGTGAGAACGCTGGAATTCCCGCACCCTCACGCGCTCCGCCTGCTTCTTTGATGAACCACCTTTACTTGTTCACCTTGGCTTGCCAAAGCTTTGTTCTTGGTGACCAAGAACTACGTATTACTATCAAACTATAAGTGCAAGGAGACGACACCATGTCGAACAGCAAACGTTTGTAGATTTCGGCTTTGGTGTTTAGTTCATTTCTCTATTTACTTTAGACAATGATGTTTTTTGTAAACTATGTTTTATTCCTTTGTTTAATTAATTATTTCCTCCTCCCACTGGGGCGCCACTGGTAAACTATATCCACGTTTCTAAAATTCCACCTTTGCACTTTAACCTTTATGTACGTATTCCAAGATCACACGTAACTTTGCCAAATTTAAGAGAGCTTACAGCTTGTAAGGACCCAATTTTAATGATATTATCAATTTCATCATCATTATCAACCTTTTTATCGTCCCACTGCTGGGCACAGGTCTCTTCTCATACAGAGAAGGATTGAGCGTAATCACCACGCTTGCGCAATGCGGGTTGGGGATTATTATCAATTTAATTATTAATCATTAAATCATTGTACGTTAATAGGAACATTGCGAACGTTAATAAAGTTATATTTCGTAACTATTCGTGGGATATCCAGCTGACATTGACATTGGTGAGACGAAGTGAAAATGTTCAATAATTAGTATTTAATCGAATTAATTTAATAGAACTGTGAAGGCAATTAGGAATTAATTGAGCTTGGATAATGCTTGTTGCTTAACACAACGTTGGAGAGATTTTTGACGTTTTTTAGACGTTTACCGGTTCAATTTAATGTTTTAAAAGAGATTTGATTTAATTTTCAAAAGTACCTATAGATTATTTGATTTTTGAAAACTCTATGAAGCTTATTATAGTCTTTTCTTTTTTCTTAGCTTATATTATGTCCCACCGCTGGGCAAAGACCTAGATTCTTTTTCTTTCCAAATCTCTGTGTTTTCCCTACAATCGTTATCAAATCATCATACCACCATCTCCATAGTCTCGACAGCAACGTCTTCCCGCAGGCGTAAAAGAGTTTCTCTGTGTGTTTATTCGTGAGACGTGTCCGGCTTACTCTCTTCACTCTGAGTGTTATTTTTCTACAACATCCGCTTCTTAAGCTATGAAGCGGTAGTTTTTCTAGCTCGATCTGTAAGCTTGACATCTATTATGCTGAGCTCAATTTCCTGCGACACATAATGGTGATTACTACCCATCATAGTGATTATTGAAAGTAATTTTGTGCGTAGATGATAAGCTCATCCTTAAAATAACAAGGCAGTTATCATTGTTTAAAAAAAGCAACAGAGGCCAGGCATAGACAACATTATGTCATCGATTACGAATAAATCATAACCTCTTTCACTTTTATTTAAGCAAAGATATCATCTTATACAGCCTATCATTTAATCGATAACGACACTTCCATAACTTAGTGTATTTAATCGTTTCATTCTTTTATACACAGAGAAAGAATAACGTCTCGATAACGATCTCGAGTAAAGGTTAAAGTAAAATTATTGTAAAAGAGTTAAAGTCGATTTGTCATAGTTTCAGTTAAATTAACCGTGGTTAATGATGTATTGTGTGAACGTGTCCCTGTATATGAGTAGCTGCACTTTCCAATGTTTTATGCGTGAGAACAGCTCCGTATTTCTGAAGAGGTTGACAACTCTATTAGTGTGCTTTGACAGTGATATTCAAACGATAAGTGATGTGCCAGATTTCGATTTTTTATATTGGTACCGGTTTTTGTAAAGGGCCGGTTTTATAAAGAATCATTTTATAAAACCGGCTCTTTACAAAAACTTAAGGAGGTTTGTTAGGGGTAGAATAGCTGCCGCAGTCGGAATATTATGGGCTGATTATGCTATGTTACAATACTCAAACGCATAAGTACCGTTTTGCAGAGCTTCCTGAGCCTTATATTGAATTTCAATGCGTAATGAAGTTTTGGCATTTCCATTGTAATGAAAAAAATCGTAAGATCATTCCACGAAGTTAAAGCCTCTTGTACAGCTTGTACGTGTAACATCATAGCTCAAGTGTGAATTGTAGGAATCCTACGCTGATACTTCATCAGAATCCCAACTAACACGTATCAGTAATCCAATATATTTTTAAATAATTTAAATGGACATTCTGTCCACAATTTAAAGAGGTGTCCACTTTTACCGTAAGCCATAAATGGCAGGTATGTAGGCAAAGATAAACTTCCATACGGCCTTAGCAAATACTTCATGGTCAGTCACACTATAATTGATTTAAACTATCGAGTCGGCAGTACCGACGAATTTACTTTCATTACATATTTTACTTTCCATATTGATACTAATAAAACCTTTAAGAGCCTGTAGTTACAATTACGCAATTGCGATAAATACTTAGCGATATAGATTTAATCGGGCCCATTTAAATCGATTATTTTTCGCCTTAAGCACTCGTATCGGGGTTGTTAAGGGCATGTGATTACTCGTTATAAAATGTTATCGATTATTATATCCATTACCAACACCCATCTTCCGGCGATGGTAGTTGATGACTACAAACTTTCTTTACTATTAGTAAACGTTTTTGCTGTTGGAATTTGGATCTTATTTCTTTAACATAAAGATCATGGGAATATAATTTCAAGATTTTCGTGTTGCGTCTCCCGCGAAAACCTTTTAACGCAATCAATTTGTTTTCAATTACGTATTTA
This sequence comes from Sesamia nonagrioides, assembly GCA_017933935.1. NCBI lineage: Eukaryota > Metazoa > Arthropoda > Insecta > Lepidoptera > Noctuidae > Sesamia > Sesamia nonagrioides. The sequence goes on from JADWQK010001968.1 coordinate 163,727, forward strand.
AGTTTTTATATCATTTCGTGTATTGTTCAATAGTAATAACTAGAAATTACGTAAGCAGCCCTTTCTAATAAAATAACTCGTTTGGTTGTCTTTGGAAATATCTGGGAACTGTAGTAACTTTCATTGAAGAAGATTTAATGTGTAATTTCCAATTAAAATGGCGGCTGCCACGAGTATGTTCGTATCTACGAATGCGAGCTAACTTTCCTTCCTTTTCGAGTAAATTAAAGAAAATAAGACTTTTCACTTCTGTTCGACTGTTGATTGGTCTAAACTTGTTTCTAAGTTATTTTGTTATTTATTTGTTTGTGGCAAAAAAGCGTTTGATCTCTTATCCGGGCTTTCTATAGAAACTAGTGCACCTAATTGTCTATATCTGCTCTATATGTCTTTTTGAATTATTTATTTATTTACACTTTAGCACACAAAATATACAGAGACGGATTTAATGCCTGAGGCATGTCTACCAGTCAACCACGGGCGGTGAAGAGGTAGAAATTACGAAAAAAAATTGATTTAGATTAGATATTTCTTTATTAGTAGAGGTTTATTCTGTGAAATACACACATCAAAAGTGTCTAGGGATCAACATATATTTTTGCAATAACTTTTCTCCTGATTGATATTAATTAAAATTTTCTTTAAGGATTCATCAAATAAAGTGTTTTCGTTTGTCACAGTAACGATAAACCAAGTCACCTTTGCATTAATAAAGAAATTTGCCATTTTCCTAATAAAGGGATATTTGACATTTGAACCACTAACACAAAAGTTCGAAAAAAAGACTGAAATAACAGTTTTCTCTAAAATTTTATTGGGTAACTTAAACAATTAATAATCCGTGTTTCTACCGCGAACACTAACAACACAAGAACATCGGTTTGGCATACTCAAAATGAGTTCATCCAAATCACGCTGTGGAATGGCCGCCCATGTTCGTTGCAACAACAAAAAAAGGTCTTCTTGCGACTGGATACCCTCCATATTCGGCAGAGCTCTTCTCTGTAGCATATCCCATGCATGCTCAATCGGGTTCAAGTCTGGCGACTGAGCAGGCCAGGGCAGGACATTGATGTTAGCTGCGGCGAGAGTCTGTCTTACAACTCTTGCGGTGTGCGGTCGTGCATTATCATGCATTAACTGAAATAAGGGACCGATTTGCACTTGTAGAGGAACGATGACGTCTGATACAATCGTTTCAGCATAAATTTGAGCGTTGAGGTTGCCTCTGATCCAAATCAACTCAGTTCTTCCGCCGATCCAAATACCCGCCCATACCATGATGGTTCCACCACTATAAGGATGGACTTCCTGGCAGGATTTTAATCGCTGTTGGCGTCCAGGGCTTCTCCAGTGTCGTATACGTCTTGTATCCGGTCTCATACCAAAACGAGACTCATCAGAAAAGCACACGAAACGCCATTGTTCTTCTGCCCAATTTCTGTGTTCAAGAGCCCATTGATATCGAATCCTACGATTGTGCATTGCTATAGGTGGTACCCGTAGCGGTCTTCGGGAATGAAGGTTCACTTCATGCAAGCGGTTTCTGACTGTTTGGTCGCTAATTAAGTTCCCTGAAGAGTGATGAAGCCTCACGGCTAACATCATGGCGGTTATTGTTGGAGCTCTTCGAGTTAAGATTTGAATGTATCGGTCTTGTCTCCGTGTGGTGCAGCGATACCGTCCTCCATGGCGCTCAGCCACGGTACCAGTGCTTCGGTAACGTGTCCAAAGTCGACTGATAACACTCTGACTTGTATTCAGAGCTAAAGCCACAGTACGTTGCCGGGAACCAGCTTCTATCATTCCCACGGCTCTGAGCATTTCTTCCCTGCTTAAATGACGTCGCCGCTCCATAATAACGTTGGTTTTAATCAGTAGTAGGGAAACAGTAGCACTAATAATGTCTTCAATGCGTTGTATGTTTTTATAGGGAAAATATTGACAGCTGATTTTCATCTTTTACTCGAATTTGATTCACAGTTCCTGATTCAAATTATGAAATGCACCAAAAAGGATCCATATAAATTTATAAAATCATAAATTTATTACAAAGCCACATCTCAATCTCAAGAAATCCGCATAAAAATGCTTGATCCCTAGACACTTTTGATGTGTGTATGTATAGCCATGAGAATTACGAATATTATTATTTAATATTTTTTTATAATCTTTGCCTCGGAAAGCATTATAAACCATTGGTCCTGTTTGTCAATCGTGAATTTTTGACAGTCGATACAGGTCGCCAAAAGTTTGCATGGCGTATCATGTTACCCAGTAATAGGATTGTGGAGGTAAGTTAGGCTGTCGCTGTCGTTCTTGGGAGCCGAAAAAGCTTGGTAGATTATGACTATTCTTTTATTTTAATAGATACTAAATAGCCTTTTGACAGCCTCTGTGGCGTAGGGGTAGCGAACGTGGCCGTTGCGCAAGGAGGCGCGGGTTCGTTCCCCGCACAGTGCAAATATTTGTATGCATGAATATGAATATTTGTACTGGTCTGGTCGTGCCTCGGAAAGCACGTTAAGCCGTTGGTCGCCGTTGCCATACATACATCTAGTAGCAGTCGTTACGGGTGGTTGGAGCCCTCAACAAAATCTAACAATTGGTCTAACTGCAATGCTTAGATATCGCCTTCGGATTGTGGAGGTTAGACGGCAGTCGCTTCACGGAAAATATCGAAGTTTAGCCAAAAATCAGCAGTTAGACTGGTAAAGCGGACCCCAGACTCCAAAGCTGAAAAGCTATGGATGCGACTGGGATTAACGCTGAGATGATGATGATGATGATGAATAAATAGCCATACGTATCTAACCTCGAGATAGCATAACTTCTGATTGGTACTAGCTTCTCAACGGATAAGTTACAATCTTGCAACCAGTCACACACATTGTTGCCAAACATGGTCGTCATTACAACACCAACCACAGAAGCGGAACCATTTACATCCTATCCCGATTTGGTTACGTACGTCTGTTTGCCTATATGACTTCAACCACGTGGGCATCATAATTATGCTCTTCAAGTCCACAATACGCAGTAGCAAAACAATGTATGTTTTCCATTAGACATAGTCGATATAAATCTGTAACGTATTGCGTGAGATTAATAGTATGTACTCAGCCTTAATGACCTAGTTCTTGCCCCTTTACCTACTTTTGTAAAATGTGCCGATGGAAAAATTGGGTTAATGAGAAAATATTTATGGAGGGAAATTATATTCTTGAGGGAAATACGTGCATGCACTTATCAACATACGGTCTATATATCAACACATAGTTTTGGTTTATAATTTATTTTCAGCCGGTGTTTCTCCACTACAAGTCAAAGGTATTCCTTTCTTCATTCCACGTTTCCACCGGTGCGATTCTTCAACCATCTTACTGCAAAAAGCTTAGGTGAGATGAGTGTGGACGTCATTTCAACAATTTTTTTTTTTTTATAATTATAAACTAGTACTTGATCGCAATCCCGTCTAATGCTAAGCACTGATGCAATCGTTGAAGGTAAAGCGCGCTAGTTTATTATGAGCCTACTCACTGTAAAAAAAACTGACTGAATAGGAAGGAAGACGGTAGTTGAGCGAGTTGATGCAATGTTAAACCCATAACACGACCAACGCTGCGACGCCAGAGGGCGATTGGACTGGAGACCCTCCACAACCAAACCCACACAACACACACAGCAACATTTGGTGCATCGTACCCGGCACACATCGCAACACAACTACTCAGACCCGTCCTCCGTAAGGCTTCTCCAGACATCTTGCCTTAACACTACGAATCGCTTGGTTGCAAGACTTTGTCTGGTGGGTGGTAACTTCTGCCGGCACCACCGAGAAAACACCCGAGAGTTAATCCTAGGGACTGATAGTATTGACTTCTTTTTCACTTCACTCTAACTTTTCACGGTAACCGGTTCGTATGGTAACTGAGACCAACGGCTTAACGTGCTTTCCGAGGCACGAACAGACCAGTGCAAATACTCATTTTCACGCTTACAAATACTTGCACTGCCCGGGGATCGAAACCGTACCTAATTGCTCAGCGGCCGCGTTCTCAACCGCTATGCCACGGAGACGTTAGTATAAGCTGACTTCCGATTGTCCGTAAAATTTACCCAATACTAGGTAAGCAGTCAGGATGTGTAGTCATATATGTTGGGGAAATGTTCAAAGAAATGCCCAGTACTTAATATCTTTAACCTTTCCACAGCATCTAGTAACATATCTCTACGGAAAGATTCATCTTCTAACTATTAAAATATTAGGAACAGTCGAATTGTTGAACCGTAAAATTAAAATGGGCGCCGACAGCCGGAAGACAAGTCGTTAACATTCAGAGGAATAGGGTTGCCTCGCCTCTCCTTCTGCGTTGAAATAATAGATAAATATATAGATAAACATCCGAGACCCAGGCCAATCAGGAAAAGATCTTTATCCATCATGACCTGGCCGGGGATCAAACCCGGGGCCTCCACGTCGTAGTAAAACATATTTAATTCAATCTGTGAACACTCTCTTGACCCATTGGAAAATATTGAAATCTGGCTCATTCAACCCTGAAGGAAACTGCATAATTGAAAAATATGGGTGTGTTTTAACTTAATAATTTGATTATTTATGTAAACGCAGTTTTAATTGTTGAAATTATAATTTGAATACAAAGGTACTGCTTACTTCGAAAGAATTTTATTCCGGTCGACCTGCGAAAGGTCAATTGGAAAAGAAATGTAGAGAAAAGTATGAATATAGTATTCAGTAGATACTTATTGCTCGGGATCGAGCTTGTTGGCGTGCCATGGAAGAGGCCTATGTCCAGCAGTGGACGAGTAGAGGCTGATGATGATGATATATTGAATGTAATATATATTATACTTACTAGCTTTCCGCCCGCGGCTTCGCCCGCGTGGAGGTCGGTTATATCGCGCTTTTTAGATTTCCCTCGGGAATATCACATTTTTCCGGGATAAAAGGTAGCCTATGTTATTTCTCAGGGTCTAAAGATTGTCTGTGCCAAGTTTCATCAAAATCGGTTGAGAGGTTTAAGCGGGAAAGCGTAACAGACAGAGTTACTTTCACATTTATAATATTAGTATGGATTTATACCTTTTGTTCTCTTCTTCCATCTCCTTTTTTTCTCTTATTCTTTCACATCATACATTACAACTCACCTTGCCTTTCTTCACGCCAGCCCTAAGCTTATGTTTTCTTATCGATCTCACAAAGACAATTACAAACGTTTACTATCGTAATTAACAAAGTTAAATAACAAATGCATAACTGAACCGTAGTTATGGTCAATTACAATATATTGAATAGAAAGCACCTGCCGGTCACGACGCGAGCCTATTAACTAAATATTAATTATCTTGTAGTAATAGTCTAGTTATCGAGTGTGGGCTTTGGTCTTGTTTATGGCTGTTTATGGTACCAAAATAGTTATTAGTTGAATGGTCTTATCAATTAGTCCGCCTTTTTTGGGTGGGAAACCATTAAATAATTTCTCCCGTTCTTCTGAAGGCGCGTCAGACTTTTAACTAAAACTCACCCGTGTTTCTTCATTCAACAACCCGTTGCCCTAGGAGGCATTGATGCAAACGGACGCCGACGATCGAGCAACACAATGCTCCGTCGACCTGGGCCTGGTCCTTTCCGGGTAGCGAGCTTCCCATATCTCGCCGCACATAAACCCGCGCCACGAGGATACGTCGGCGCTTCTCCTAAGCCGGACAAACCTCAACCGTATGCTTCACTATGTCATCAGGCGATCATTATACTCTATGGGGCTATAGTATGAGGAGTCACCTGCTGACTCATAAGCCACCTCATACTTGTCAGGGTCAGCGTAACCATAATAGCATAATCAGCCTAACCTTTCCATTTGGTGAGAGGGACTAACCCGAGAGGAAGCTAAGACTAGCCCACACAAAAATAAAACATTAAAAAACATTTAAACATACATTTATAAACTCCTTAAGCATATTTTCCAGTTACAAAGTGTGCTTAATATCTACGATTTCACCTGTGATTGAAATTACTCTGGAAGTATGAAGTCAAGGGAAACCACGGGCTGCCATTAGCGCCTTGTTTAATTGACGTATGAGGGGACCAGCAGGGTAATTGCCAAACACACTATCAGGAGCAATGGGTATACTTATGATAGTTCAACAATATTCATTGCGTTGTTTACATTGCTTAGCTGACACATTTCACCAACATATTAAGCAATGGATTAGCAATATGCTTCAAAATGATTCCAAGCAGCCCACACACATATTATCATTACCAAATTAAGATCGATCCTTTAGTAGATATTTCGATATCTGACCTTTTTGGAAGTTAGTACTTGGCTGCAAGCAAATTCTTAGTACCTATACAACATGTAAAGAAAACCCTGTCCGACCCATAAGGATAATATAGGTTAGGTAAACACTTGACCAAATATAATATAAAATTTTACATAATCATCATAGTAACAATACTAATGAATTTTGAAATAATCTATTTTTCCCGGGAATTAATTCCAATTTCCCCGAAAATTTATAATTTTAAAAAAAGTGACAACACTGGTATCATTATGAGCGAATAGTGATGCGACCACGTGCCGTGTGCCTGCGCCCCGTCGCCCGCGGAAGGGTTGCTTACCGCACATGTATTAAGTTACCTCTTTTTGCGAAATAATTAATAAAAAAAGGAGGATTTTTTTTCAGTTTAGCCCGGCTTTGTATCCATTAGTAGAATCAGTTATCGATACCTAACACTACCTTCACGGATGGGACAGGGTTTTCTTTACATATTGTATGTATGTCATTATCATCATTATCATATGTAGGTATATAGCTGGATTTGACATTTTTCATCACAATGTTACTAAAGATTTAAATTAATTTAAGTAGTAAGTAAAACGAGAAACTTGAGCGGAAGGTAACAGCAAAGTAATTATATCATAATGAGCTTAAATCGTGAGATGAGTCTCACGATGGGGATTAATAGTTATTTCCAACACACCATTCGTATTCATAAATTATATTGCTAGTAGCTGCGCCTCGCGGTTTCACCCGAATAAATTGCTAATATCCGGATAAAACTATCCTGAAGTCAGGGATGGCGGATCTCTATGCACCTACGTGCCATTTTCCAACCAAATATTGGCTGAGTAGGTACTTACTAGAAAAACTATACTATACTTGCATATTATTTTAATTTTAAATCTTTCTTGACATTTCACGGGATCTTGCGGTACCGAGCCTTTGGGAGGCGAACATAGGGGCTAAAATCGACTTGGAAGGCCCGTTGTTCGCTTTTAATGAAATTTTTGAAATTATGCCATTCCTAAATTGTTTTGTTACGCCTCTAACTACTTACATACGCGCCATTGGTTCTCCATCCCTGCTATATGTTAATCGTATTTAGGTTTTAGCCATCCGTATGCAACATTTTATCTAAATCCGCACCCTGATTGCGTAACACAATATTAATTTCAGTTGTAATCATTTTGAAGCTTATTGCTGTTTCAATGGCTCTCTATGTTCGAAAATGTGTTCGCTCAACAATGTAAATAACGCAATGAATGTTGTCAAACTGAAACCCATTGCTACTGATAATGTGTTACGCAATTACCCTGCCGTTCAGTAGTTTTTGCGTAAAACATACACCATTCACGTAGAAGATATGTAGGATTGGTAGGATTAATGTCTTATTAAAGTTATAAAGTGAAGTGAATGGCAATATTATTTTGCAATAAGTAAAGATGAACTGTTGAGATTATTATCGCCACTTATATAAGGGGAATGCGCAAAGGTAGTTAAGTGCAATTTGCAGGTCAGTACCGGGTAGTGTGTTCATTTAAATGGTTTGTGTTTATAATACATATTTATACAATATGTAAAGAAAACCCTGTCCGATCCGTGAAGGTATTGTTAGGTATCGATAACTAATTCTACTAATGCCCACAAAGACAGGCTAAACTTAAAAAAAAAAATCCTCTAAAAAAATAAATATTTTTTCGCAAAAAGAGGTAACTTAATACATTTGCGGTACGCAACCCCTTCCGCGGGCGGTGGGGGGCAGGGCACGCGGCACCTGTGACGTGGTCGCGTCGCTATTCGCTTATAATAATACCGGTGTTGTCACTTTTTTTAAAAATTACCAAATTGCGGGGAAATTGGAATTAATTCCCGGGAAAAAAGGATTATTTCAAAATTCATTAGTATTGTTACTTTTTTTTTTTATAAGTTATAAACAAGCGCTTGACCGCAATCCCGCCTGATGGTAAGCAGTGATGCGATCATTGATGGTAAAGCGCGCTAGTTTATTAAGAACCTATTCACTCTAGCCTTGAAGACACTCAAATTGTAATGTGACGGAAACACCGTCGCTGGCAAATTGTTCGAGTCCCTCGATGTACGCGGTATAAAAGAGGAAGCGAAACGCTTCGTCCGGGTCGCAGTGGTATCAACAACGTAAGGGTGGAAACTCGCCGTACGACGGGTCGTCCGATGGTGGAACGGTGATGGGGGAATTAAATCATGCAATTCCCTTGCACACTCACCAGAATGCAACCTATAGAAGACCGAAAGGCTGGCTACTCTACGCCTGTGCTACAGGCTTTGGAGACCGTTTCGAGTTAAGTCTGGGTCGCCAATCAGCCTCTTCGCACGCCTCTCCACTGAATCCAAAGTATCCAGGTGACACTTCGCAGCACCAGCCCAAATGTGGCTGCAGTACTCCACACACGAGCGGACCTGTGCTTTGTACAACATTAGAAGCTGCCCCGGTGTGAAGTACCGCCGGACCTTTGCGATAACGCCAAGTTTTCTAGCAGCCACCCTGGCCTTGGACTCAATGAACCGCCCAAAGTTAAGGTTCGAGGAAATCTCTACTCCCAAAAGCTGAAGGCGGTTGGTGCACTCCAAGGATACATTCTGAAAAGTAGGAGCCAAGGTGAACGGGCTCCTTTTGGCGGTGAAAAGACACGCCTGTGTTTTGGCGGCATTGAATGCTACAAGATTGGCTTTGCCCCATTCGGAGACTGCCTGTAGTGCAGCACTCGTACGCTCTACCATAGCCTCTCTTTCGGACCAGATTGCTTCCTTACTAGCCCGAGCTTCCGGCAGATATCTCTCCACAACTGTGCTGTCATCTGCATACCCATAGATACCGGGCATCAGCAGATCATTAATATGCAGCAGGAACAGAGTTGCAGAGAGAACAGACCCCTGAGGAACACCGGCATTGGTCGACATGGGCTCCGATGAGCATCCGTCGACAACAACTCGGAGGGACCGTTCAGTCAGGAAGTCTTTAACCCAGCCAGTCAGGCCAGCGGAAACGCCGTACGCTGGAAGCTTACTCAAAAGGCCAGCGTGCCATACCCGGTCGAAGGCCTTCGAGACATCAAGGGAGACGGCAATCGCTTCCCCATTTCTCTCGAGGGCCTCGCCCCACAAGTGAGTGGCATACACTAGTAGGTCCCCAGTTGACCGATTGCGCCGAAAACCGTACTGTCGGTCACTGAGGAGATCGTTACCTTCCAGGTAAGCCAAGAGGCGCGAATTCAATACACGCTCCATAATCTTGCAGAGTATGGAGGTTACCGAAATCGGCCGATAGTTGGTAGGATCGGCACGACTACCCTTTTTGGGCACGGGCTGCACGTTGGCAAACTTCCAGGACTTGGGCACTATACCAGTCCCAAATGAGAGGCGATACAGGCGCGTCAATACAGGAGACAACTCGGGTGCACATGCCTTAAGAACAATCGCTGGTATACCATCTGGACCACTAGCCTTATTCACGTCCAGACGACACAGTGCTCTCAGGACCTCCTTGTTCCTAATGCGAACCTCCGGCATTGAAGCTCCGCAATGAGGTAAATTAGGTGGAGTAGCACTGCCAGTATCAAGACGCGAACTATGGGCAAAGAGAGATGCAAAGAGACCTGCTTTCTCTCTCGCCGTATGGGCCAGTGTTCCATCAGGCCTCACCAGCGGAGGCAGTGTGGTTCGACAGAAGTTCGCCTCGACCGATTTGGCAAGGGACCAAAAAGATCTGCTACCGGATGGCTGCGCAGATAGCTTGTTGCCAATATGGGTAATACGGTCGAAGCGAGCCCTCTTAAGCGCCTTTTTGTAGGACTTGGCAGCACGGTTAAAGGCTCTCTTCTTTGAGCTTAGATCCGGAGCTCTGCGGTCACGAGCGTCAACCCAGGTGAGAAATGCCGCGTGCTTATGCTGTTCAGCTTGGACACAATCGGCATTGAACCATGGGCGAGCTGAGCCACCGACGGGCACGTCGCTGAAGGGGATAAAATACTCCATAGCTTGACGCACCACATCGGTTATAGCGTCCGCACAGCTCGACGGATTGTCAGAAGAGAAGCAGACCTGCTGCCAAGGATAAGACGCAAAGAAGTGGCGCATCTCATCCCAATCTGCTGACTTGTATCGCCACAATCTCCGTTCACCACGAGAGTCGTGATCTGGAGGGGAGAAGGATGACACAGACTTCACCAGACAGTGGTCTGAAGTTCCCAACGGTGAGGAAACTGTTACAACACAACTGTCCGGATCAGTGGTCAGCAGAAGGTCCAAACAGTTGGCTGTGTGGCCAACTACATCAGGCACCCTAGTCGCTTGCTCTACCAGCTGGGAAAGGCCCATAGAAAGCGCGAAGTTTCGCGCTTCTCTCCCAGCGTGGTCGGTCCTCTGGTATGGGAAGAGCCAGTCCTGGTGGCAGGCGTTGAAGTCCCCCAGAGCGACGAACTGAGCGTCAGGGTGCCGATGCAGCGCATTGTCAGCAGCCTCACTGAGGTGGTCGAATAACCGAGTTGTCTCCTGATCACCGCTGTGCGATCGGTAGACACAGGTGTAGACAATTTTGTCTACACCAGTGTCAACCAACAGCCATAAGGTCGATAGATGAGGGTCTTCGAGGTGACGGAGACGCCGGCAACAGATGTCATTGCGGACATACACACAGACCCCAGCACGCTGCAGGAAATGATGCTCCAAAGAGTATCCCGGGTAGTTGAGGTATGCCGCATCAGACGGACATCTGATCTGGGTCTCCGTCAAGAAAAGTAGGTGAGGCTTTTCAGTCTCAAGGTGGTGGTGGACTGCATCGATATTGGAGTGCAGACCTCGAATGTTTGAGAGGTGCACTTTAAACGAGAGGACGTGCGCCCGCTGTGCACACCTACTTTTCTTATTTGTACTTTTCATCTTTGATTTTAAATTGAGTGAATAGGAAGGAAGACGGCAGTTGAGCGAGGTGAAGCAATGTTAAACCCAACAACACTACCTACGATGCCGTGCCAAAGGGAGGTTGATCTGGAGACTGCGGGGACGCCCGAACCCCCCCAGGGATCGCCATCGGGTCCTCTCGTCCGGTCGCCAACCGGCACGATGGGGCCACCCTGGGATTTTTCGCAGTTGGCGGGGCAGCCTTTCGTATGTGGCTGGCACACTACTTGGGCCCCCAACTACCTGCGGTCGGCCAGCGGAGCACCGTGCTTCGGATCCCGCTACCCTCCAGGACCAAACCCCCGACACAACAACATTTGGCAAATCGTACCCGGCACACATCGCAACACAACTGCTCAGACCCGTCCTCCGTACGGCTTCACCAGACATCATGCCGGAACACGACGAATCGCTTGGCGACATGACTTTGTCTTGTTACTATGATGATTATGTAAAATTTTATATTATATTTGGTCAAGTGTTTACCTAACCTTTATTATCCTTATGGGTCGGACAGGGTTTTCTTTAAATATTGTTTATGTATAATAATATAGTAATTATGTAAAAATCATTTAGGTATACTACTCTCTAAGGTCGTGTTACACTATTGGATGACTATTTCATAAAATCATCACAATTGAGGCCAATTCTAACTCAAATATTGGAATTTCTGATTCTAATGATTATGATTTCGTAACGTCATATTTGTTTTAGTCTCCTGACACTGATTAGCAAATTGTAAAAAAAAAATCTTAAATACAGAGTCGGACTTAATGTCTTAGGCGTTGTAGGTAACTATGGGTGGTGATGAGATTAAAAGGCAGGTGCTTTGGTTGAAAAGAAAACAATGATAAAAAAAAGAACTCTTAACACTAGTTATACAAATACCCAAATAAGCTGTGTACACATACCTAGACCTACATACAATTACCAAAACACATACTTTTAATATAAAATACCTTAGTGTAAAAGCACATACCCTTTTATTAAAACCCTAGCTTTATTATTCATTTTCAATTCACAACAATTGCCACCAAAATTTCATATAGTTATTTCCTTGACTGCCTAATTCCCAAGCCGCCTCTAAATTACATAACTCCATAGTACGATTGGTATCGGCTTCATCTGACATTTGACTTACTTGCCCAAACGTCAACCGTGACGAATCTCAATTACAGCTGTTATGTACTTGTGTCATGTTATAGGTAGTTACACCGTGAATGCATGGAATTATACACTTAAAGAATTACGTGGTAGCGTAATACAAGGTGTAGAATAATTAATTAATTTCGGTTTGACAGGATTAATGTCACATCCTACTTAGGCCGTGTGAATAGCGTTTTAAAGTATGGCGCCTGGGGGCCAATTTCATAATGAGCTGTCAAATCGCCGTTGGCCTCTTGGAAGACATCTAATTGGTGTTTGTGGAAGTTCTCAAATCAACCTGACTTTCAATGGGATGTCAAAATTTATAAAAGTTATTAGTTTGGTCTAGATTAGACTAAACTCTTCTTTCTTTTATTCATGATTTTGAACAATCAGAATCATAGTATCAAAACCAATAGTCATATTTCTTCAAATTAGACTGAGAATCAACACTTCTTGAATGTCAATATTACATAAGATAGTCCCCCAAAACGTCCGCCTTTCGCCACTTTCTAGTGCACATTTCAATCATTCCAGAAGCGTGGTGATTACGCTCAATCCTTCTGGGTATGAGCCCTGTGCCCAGCAGTGAGACGATAAAAAGGCTGATGATGATGATGATTATTATGTACTAGCCGCTAGCGACTTCGTTCGCGTGGAGTTAGCTATGTTCTGCTCCTATTGGTCGCCGCGTGATGTTATATAGCCTAACGCCTTCCTGGCTAATTAAGAAGATTACGGACGTAAGCCACTACGGACTTCATTTTAAGCAAATTATGTTTCCATCACCAATTTTGGTTGCTTTTTCTAACGAAAATTGAAAAAAAAAAACGCTACTCAACCTCAATAAAGACAACTATGCAACACCACAGATAGTGCTTTTTTTTTAAAGTAGCGAAGCAGCCAACTCCGAGAATAGTGACAAGTCTATGGTAATCAGTGGTCTCGAACGTAAAAGAGCTAGATCGGTAGAATTGCCAGTAAAAATCGGTATATTAGTACCTAAAATCGGTATGTCTAAAAAAACTCGATATTCAATTACAATCGTTTATTTATTAAAACTTTGGCCATGGCCGCCGTCATCCTTGAATCATGTAGGCACTCTTTAGAAAAAGTCACTGATACTCTCTCTTCAGACTTATGAAAAAAAAAAAACAAGTTCCTGTTTATATAGAGTTTTGGGGAAAGCCCCTTATACCATCGAGATACAGAACATTAGGGTGTTCTTCAAAACATTTTGCCGTAATATTTAACAGAAAAAAAGAGGTAGGTTCATGCCAGAAGCGTAAGCAAAAATAATTTTTCACGTCGGACCTGTAGTTTCTGAGATTAGCGCGTTCAAATAAACAAACAACTGCCACCTGCATCCCATCTCCATTACCCTTAAAACCAGTCACATTTCACTAAAACTAGTCAATACATGTCGGAATCCAATCTTTTCAAACCCCCTACCGCACGTTGGCACGCGCGTTCAGTAAAAAACTAAAGATATTAATCATCAGCGTTTAAGGGGCTATCACTTTCTCATGAAGGTGTTATGCATGACTATTTGTTTGTAAGTAATTATAGCGAGATTTTCAATTTTGTGGCCATAGGTCAGTTACTTGGTTATTTTTTTATTGTTTTTATCGGCAGCTTGAGTAACATTCTGACTGTAGCTTCACAATATATATTTGAAAATCTTATGTATGTTCATAAAAATATCTCGAATTTTAAGAAAACAAGCGATATTCATAATATAGATACCAGGAACAAACACAATCTTGCTGTACATCACACTCGTCTCCACAGAGTAGGCAACTCGTTCATGGGTCAATGTATACACTTTTACAACAGGCTTCCCATGGACATTCGAAACTTACCCATTAAACGATTTATGAACCATATAAAGGCCAAACTTTGCAAAAAGGGGTTTTAAAAAATCACAGATTATTTAGAAGACAAAAAAGCTTGGTAATTATAAGGTAAGTAAATTATTGTAAACATTTTCATTTTTAATGTCTGGACTTGAAAAAAGACGATGATCCCTGAGTTTGTTTCGGCTATTTCTTCTCAGAGGTAGTCAGTTAGGAAATGCCGGCTTCAACTAGTTAAAAAAAAATAAAATAAAAAATAAACATGAAGTGTAAAAGTGATCAGTGATCCTACTTGCTTAATAAACGATTTCAGTTCAGTACCTAATGTTGTTGTTTATTATGAATGTGTTTGGACTTTTAAGCGAAATTCAATGCGAAAGCTTTTATCAATGTAAGCCAAAGGTTTATAATATAGACTAAGATTTTGTTACACAACGTTATGTTTTGTTTATCATCATTATCAACCTTTTTATCGTCCCACTGCTGGGCACAGGTCTCCTATCATACAGAGAAGGATTGAGCGTAATCACCACGCTTGCTCAATGCGGGTTGGCGATTTCAGACTTAAAGTCCAGGTTTCCACAAGATGTTTTCCTTCACCTTCAGTCATTGGTGTCCAAGATATACTTAGAAAGTACATATAACTTTAGAAAAGTTTCATTGGTACTTGCCTGACCTGGAATCGAACCCGCGCACTCATACTTGAGAGGCTGGTGTTTTAACCACTAGGCCACCACGACTGTGTGATTTTGTTTATGTGAAACCCGAAACACGTGTCCAGTATTTTTAAGTAAAGAATCTAAGTACAAAATTTCAAAAATACACACATCAAAAGTGTCTAGGGATCAAGCATTTTTATGCGGATTTCTTGAGATTGAGATGTGGCTTTGTAATAAATTTATGATTTTATAAATTTATATGGATCCTTTTTGGTGCATTTCATAATTTGAATCAGGAACTATGAATCAAATTCGAGTAAAAGATGAAAATCAGCTGTCAATATTTTCCCTATAAAAACATACAACGCATTGAAGACATTATTAGTGCTACTGTTTCCCTACTACTGATTAAAACCAACGTTATTATGGAGCGGCGACGTCATTTAAGCAGGGAAGAAATGCTCAGAGCCGTGGGAATGATAGAAGCTGGTTCCCGGCAACGTACTGTGGCTTTAGCTCTGAATACAAGTCAGAGTGTTATCAGTCGACTTTGGACACGTTACCGAAGCACTGGTACCGTGGCTGAGCGCCATGGAGGACGGTATCGCTGCACCACACGGAGACAAGACCGATACATTCAAATCTTAACTCGAAGAGCTCCAACAATAACCGCCATGATGTTAGCCGTGAGGCTTCATCACTCTTCAGGGAACTTAATTAGCGACCAAACAGTCAGAAACCGCTTGCATGAAGTGAACCTTCATTCCCGAAGACCGCTACGGGTACCACCTATAGCAATGCACAATCGTAGGATTCGATATCAATGGGCTCTTGAACACAGAAATTGGGCAGAAGAACAATGGCGTTTCGTGTGCTTTTCTGATGAGTCTCGTTTTGGTATGAGACCGGATACAAGACGTATACGACACTGGAGAACCCCTGGACGCCAACAGCGATTAAAATCCTGCCAGGAAGTCCATCCTTATAGTGGTGGAACCATCATGGTATGGGCGGGTATTTGGATCGGCGGAAGAACTGAGTTGATTTGGATCAGAGGCAACCTCAACGCTCAAATTTATGCTGAAACGATTGTATCAGACGTCATCGTTCCTCTACAAGTGCAAATCGGTCCCTTATTTCAGTTAATGCATGATAATGCACGACCGCACACCGCAAGAGTTGTAAGACAGACTCTCGCCGCAGCTAACATCAATGTCCTGCCCTGGCCTGCTCAGTCGCCAGACTTGAACCCGATTGAGCATGCATGGGATATGCTACAGAGAAGAGCTCTGCCGAATATGGAGGGTATCCAGTCGCAAGAAGACCTTTTTTGTTGTTGCAACGAACATGGGCGGCCATTCCACAGCGTGATTTGGATGAACTCATTTTGAGTATGCCAAACCGATGTTCTTGTGTTGTTAGTGTTCGCGGTAGAAACACGGATTATTAATTGTTTAAGTTACCCAATAAAATTTTAGAGAAAACTGTTATTTCAGTCTTTTTTTCGAACTTTTGTGTTAGTGGTTCAAATGTCAAATATCCCTTTATTAGGAAAATGGCAAATTTCTTTATTAATGCAAAGGTGACTTGGTTTATCGTTACTGTGACAAACGAAAACACTTTATTTGATGAATCCTTAAAGAAAATTTTAATTAATATCAATCAGGAGAAAAGTTATTGCAAAAATATATGTTGATCCCTAGACACTTTTGATGTGTGTATGAGTTATGAGCTTGTTATCTTACTTGGTTGTCCCGACAAAAATAATGGTCAACGCACCGCTCGCCCGCCCGCGCCTGAAGCGGCACGGCGCGGGCGTACTCCTAGTACTATGATCTACCGTCAGTTGTGGTATTCGCTCGGTAACCACACTGCAACAATTTCTAAATACAATATGTATAGAAAACCCTGTCCGATCTGCGAAGGTATTGTTAGGTATCGATAACTGATTCTACTAATGCCCACAAAGACAGGGTAACTTTAAAAAAAAAATCCCCCTAAAAAAATAAATATTATTTCGCAAAAAGAGGTAACTTAATACATGTGCGGTGAGTAACCCCTTCCGCGGGCGGCGGGGGGCAGGGCACGCGGCACCTGTGACGTGTTCGCGGCGCTATTCGCTTATAATAATACCGGTGTTGTCACTTTTTTAAAAATTACCAAATTTCGGGGAAATTGGAATTAATTCCCAGGAAAAAAGGATTATTTCAAAATTCATTATTATTGTTACTATGATGATTATGTAAAATTTTATATTATATTTGTTCAAGTGTTTACCTAATCTTTATTATCCTTATGGGTCGGACAGGGTTTTCTTTACATATTGTATATTTGTGAAAAAATATAACATGGTGTAAAAATGATTGGAATCGATTCAGTTGCTTATTCTGAACAAACTATATTTAGGTTTCGTATAAAGTAAAAATAACATTGTATATTTCATCATCATCATCATCATCAGCCTCTACTCGTCCACTGCTGGACATAGGCCTCCCTATTGTATATTTAGGTACTTAAAATTAAAAACTAAAGAGTGGTGGACACTGGTAATCAACACTACTGCTCTTGAAATGTTGAACAAAAACATCGAATACAAACCATATCATCATCAACCTTTTTATCGTCCCACTGCTGGTCACAGGTCTCCTCTCATACAGAGAAGGATTGAGCGTAATCACCACGCTTGCTCAATGCGGGTTGGCGATTTCAGACTTAAAGATAAACCATATAAACTACTATAATCAAAAATTGTAAAGCAAGTGATATTTGTATACCGTACTGGGTCTGAGTGGTGGATTATGGCCCACATTCTTTCACAGAGGCAAGTTTACCAACAATGGTAACGTTAATATGCTAATTAAAAACTTAACCAACCAAATGCATGTGAGTAAGTGAATATTTTATTGTATTTCTGCCATTGATGCAATCTGCAACGTATGCAACCACTATAGCTAATCCGTTGGACAATGCAACATATTGTTAATGTGTGAACTAGACATAACATGTTACATACAATTATATACATATGTTACGCTAGCTACGAAACTGACTGTCCACAGTAATTAAAGATAATCTTGGTTTAAGTTAATGTTTACATCATACATACATAAACAGCCTCTATTTTCCCTCTGTTGGGACACAGGCCTCCTCCCGATAAGAGGGAGGGGGCCGTAATCTACCACGCTGGCCCAGTGCGGATTGGTAGATGTCACATGTCTTCGAAGTTTTTGGCTCGCCGGTTTTCTCACGTTAATGTTTGCAATGTTATAAATGTGGTTTAATTGACTGTAATAAGCAAGACTATTATTCAATTAATATCATTGCATTAATAATTTATGAATGTGATAATACAATTTAATAAATAACACTTACTATAATAAATGTAAATTTAAAGAATTTCCAAACTTAAGAGGATGTGGGCAGAATGTTATGAGGTCGTAGAAGAATATGAGTCCGAAATATTTTGGGGTGACGATTGCGTACTAGAATATGTATAAGATAATAAAAAAAATTCAATCATTTTTTAATTTAGAGTATTAGATAAAATATATATATAACCTGCGACAAATCTAAATAAGAGGTGCTATAACTGTTACATAATTAATCATTATAAATTGTTAATTCCCAAGTCAAAAATGCATACCTACATAATCGTTTGTTACATAATGTAGTTTGCGATATTGCAAAGTAAATTTTAGAATTCAAGTTGACAAGCATTATCGCCATTCCAGATATTTCTTCAAAATGTTCAGAACTAATAAAATTATCTAATTAAAGTATCAATATTACGCGCGTGCGCTATCCATTCATCGCTGAGTTTACAACATGAAACTAGTTGGCAACGCGATGAACTAACGGTATTTACCTAATTTTGACCGTTACTCCAGTATTGTTGTAGGTTGTAAATGATTAACACCAAACAATTAGTAAATCTGAGCCGCATTAATTTAATATTGACACCTTCCCGCGGACGGATAGTTACACTAATTAAAATTATTGTGTCCATTGTGCAAAATTCTTTTTTTATTATTCGCTAATATATCTGGTTAGATAAAAAGACCTTATTAAATACAACGTGTAACATAAAGGGTATATACATAACAAAGACATGGCATCTTTACATGATATCAAACGATATTGGAAGGGTTTTTAATCCTATCTCTTCATGTTAGGAAGTTATGAGGAAAAACACCGCCTGTGATAGGCTACTATCATACTAGTCGCACAGAGATATTGAAGACATTTATCGGATTTTGGCAAGTAACGTGACGGGTAACGAGTAGTTATTAACGTATGTAGTGTTCTGCCACGTTTGTTATGATTTGATTTTAAGAAACACACGATACCGAAAATTTGGTACCAATTTTTTGAGTATTTTATTTTGAGTTGAAACCCTTCCGATATCGTTTGATATCATCTAAAGATGCCATGCCCTTGGTATGTATATACCCTTTTTGTTACAAGTTGTATACCTTTGAGTAATGACGTAAATATAGCAAAGTTAGCCAAGCTATTCTACAATACTTATTTGTTGATAAAATAACAATTTATAGTACTTATGTAGTAAATTGTAAGCATAGTTAGGCGTCGTCGCTTATAATCTGTTATTGGCAACGTCCACTTGACTGCTTAATGAAATTGCATTACAAAACTTATTACCTACATTACATAATGTAATGTTGACAGCCTCTGTGCCGTAGCGGTAGCGAACGCGGCCGCTGCGCAAGGAGGCGCGGTTTCTATCCCCGCGCAGTGCAAATATTTTTATGCATGAATATAAATATTTGCACTGGTCTGGTCGTGCCTCGGAAAACATGTTAAGCCGTTGGTCCCGGTTGCCATACGAACATCTAATTTCAGTCGTTACAGAGTATTGGAGCCCTCAAAAGTCCAACAATTGGTCTAACTGCAATGCTTCGATATTGCTTTCGGGTTGTGGAGGTCAGACGGCAGTCGCTTCACGGAAAATATCGAAGTTCAGTCAAAATCAGCAGTTAGACCGGGAAAGCGGACCCCAGACTCCAAAGCTGAAAAAGCTTCAGATGCGACTGGGATTAACGCTGAGATGATGATGATGATGATGATGAATGTGAATACTGTTGGGATACAGGCCTCCTACCGGTGAGAGGGAGTGACTATATATATATATATATATATATATATATATATAGAGAATATATATCACAGTTATATATGTAATGTAGAGATTTAAATAGATACTCTTTTTAATTGACATCTGCGTCTATCTGCAATGCTGAAACTAAAGTGACCTTTAAACTTTATTTTAAAATAATATAATACTTTTTAATGATGGCCACCACCTGAGGCGACTCGCCAGATGTGAGTCAGGAAGTTTCTTATTTTAAAGATATTTTCAGAAATCTATTTTAGGTTTTTTGCTTTTGAATTTGGAGAGAACAAAGGAATTTTGTTTTGCATTCGGAAATGGAATGAGGAACAATGTGTTTGAAATTTTAAATATAGAATGAGGATTATTTATTCGTTTTTTAAAGATCGGCAGTACCTAAGTTAAAAATATGCAAGAAGATGATATTAATTAAACATTTAATGGAGATGTTTCAATTTGGGCCACCACTATGTACGCTATATAGATAAAAAGGAAAAAAATAGAAGATTTTCATAAAAAAAAATACTACTAAATTAATTTGATAAAAATACAAGTATATATAATTAATTATTTGAAACGTATTTTAGTGAGATAACCCTTTATTAAGGTAGCCATGACACTTTTTATGACGTTTGATTGGCGACTTTGACAGTTCTATTTTCCCGTTGTGTTCGTGTCGAGTGTTGATTTGAGTTGATTGTGTTTATTTAATGGGCCGTATGTTCGGAATTCATGTTTTGTTTTTTTTTCGCAGTCATATGGTGGATAATATAGATACGATAGCCTTAGATACATGACATTCCAATGAAATGTCACTGTCAAAATTTTATTTTGCTTATTGCTGACCACCATATTTATTAGTAGTTGTGTTGCACTCCTTGGCCGAGTTAAATTGAATCTGTATAAAAACTAAGCCAAAATATAGGAAATTAAAACTAAAAACAGTTAACTATAGCGTAAATATACCTAGCATTAAGTGTACAATGTGCTGGCCCAGGCTCCATATATTTCTGAAACATTTCCTTTAGTAAGTTTTTAATTTGTTACATAATAATTGAGACTCCAAAAATACTCATAACCTTAATTGAATAGAAAATATGAATGACATTTTATTGACAGCCATTTTGTATGAGAGAGGGAAAGTTATATATATAAGTATGAGAGGGAAAGAAAAAAAAACACAATAGCTTTCTGGCCAAGGGCGACAAATTAATTACCTAAAAAGTAATACGAAATGATGATAAAAAAATAAATACGTTTAATGAAAGTTCTTTTTATTTGAATAAATAAATACGGTCGGTAGATAAATTTCGCTAGTCAAAACATTTTGTATGACTGATTTTCAATTGAATATCTAATGGTGGACGGATTGGTCGGTTTTTTGTTGGAAGTGAATGAAAGAATTCATGATTGATGGCGTGTTGATGTACGGTTATGAACTATGGGACCCGCCTCGGTCAGTGGTCAGTGAGTAACAGTTGCATGTCATGTCCATCTCAAATCGTTTAAGAAGCAATAATAGTTTTCTATTATTGATTTGGACAGGATTCGTGAATGGAATGTTATATGAGCCTTTCTTTGTTAATGAACTGTGAAAATATTATTTACCAATACAATTCTTTATTTTTTCTGCTTTTAGTTTTACTATTTTCAGCATACGACCTTTTTTATTGTAGCTAAACGCCTGTGGTTAAACCTTTCGTTTGGATGGTTCGTGTTGGGAGGATGTTTTTTATTAAACCCTATGTTTGAAAACTGAAATCTTCAACCACTGCGTCCTACCCGTCATGACTTACGGGCCGAGACGTGGACACTAACGGTCAGACTAGTCCATAAGTGTAAAGCCGCTCAGCGAGCTATGGAGCGGTTTATGTTGGACGTCTCTCTGAAGGACCGCATCAGAAATGAGGTGATCCGACAGAGGACCAGAGTCACCGACATAGCTGGGAGGATTAGCAAGCTGAAGTGGCCACAAATGCCGCAGGACCGACAATCGTTGGGGTAAACGAGTCCTCGAGTGGAGACCGTGTCTCGGCAAACGTAGCGTAGGACACCGTTGGGAGAGATGGAGCGACGACATCAAAAAAGTGGTTGGTAGTGGTTGGCGGAGAACTGCTAAGGATTGAGCTTTTTGGCGTGCCATGAAGGAGGCCTATGTCCAGCAGTGGACGATCTACTCGTCTGCTGACGATGATGATGTCAAATCTACTTATTTTTAAAACCACAAACATAAAATTTTTTATGGACATAGACATATACTTAAAAGCCACATACTTATTGTGATATAAAAAAAAACTGTTACCTACTTTATATTCAGCCTTAGCTGCAGTCTTATTAAGTGCAACGATTAAAAAATAAACTTAACAATGCCTCGTCTTATCACCTCATCACTGCTGCAACTTCACTTCCATCATTAATTCCTTTATTTATTAATTATTCCTTGTGAAACAGTATTTGATAGTGCATTAAACAAACGATATATTTCCCACCTTTACAACTTCCTTATCGATCATTCTCATGTTAATCTTGACACTTGAACGCAAAAAATAACGCAATTTCCGTGAGTACTGCAATGTATGAGGGACTGGCGGTACTTATTAGAATTGACGACTTGAAATGTTGTTTAGTGAGTAATTTTATGTAACATAACATAACACCATAGGGCAGCCTCCGTGTCGTAGCGGTAGCGAACGTGGCCGCTGCGCCAGGTGGCGTGGGTTCGATCTCCGTGAAGTGCAAACATTTGTATGCATGAATATGAATATTTGCACTGGTCTGGTCGTGCCTCGGAAAGCACGATAAACCGTTGTTCCCGGTTGCCATACGAACATATAGTGGCAGTCGTTACGGGTTGTTCGAGCCCTCAACAGTCTAACAATTGGTCTAACTGCAATGCTTAGATATCGCCTTCGGGTTGTGTAGGTCAGACGGCAGTCGCTTCACGGCAATTATCGAAGTTTAGCCAAAATCAGCAGTTAGACTGGTAAAGCGGACCCTAGACTCCAAAGCTGAAAAGCTACGGATGCGACTAGGATTAACGCTGAGATGGTGATGATGACATACCTACACATTATGCTATACATATGTATATCTCGCTGTAGCGATCACGGTGTCGCTTCGGTTACGATCGCACGAATTCAATGTTTTTTCTCCATCCAACAAAAGCGTTCAATGTCGCTTAGGACGTTTTCAATAAAAAAAAAGTAAAGAAAATCTATCAGACTTATCTTTCTGTGCCCTTTTGGGAATGTACTATAAGTACTAACATTTGTAAAAACAGTTTTCTAGTACTCAGACCCGTCAGTCTGGTTTCAGGAACGATTTTATCGAATCCATTGTTAACGCAAGCTCTATCAATCTAAGTCGGGAACTACCTATGATTGCAAACGTTCTAACGTATTCAGGAAAACGGTAGTATTCCGACAAGATGTTACAATGTCTGTTATTTTATTTTTATTTTGTACTCTATTTGCTAAAAAAACATCGCGTATTCTATACCGATATCAGTTGCATCTAGAATTGATTCGATTTTACAACAGGCAATTAAAATTTTCACCAGACTCCTCATTTAAAGACTTCGTATTAACCTCATTGCACCGTGAAACTAAGGAAAAGATATGAATTTCGTACATACCAATAAATATTGAATAGATAGATAATTTGTACCTTACTAGACAGAAGAATACAGAATCGATTTTTGTGAAGATTATGTTGAAATGAGCTATGATTCGACCATATAGTTAGCAAATATAATAAGCATACTGATCCATACGTCATGTTCGTGAACGGACGCCGTCAGTGGGAACTGGTCATCTCTTAGCTGCCATGGCGTATTTTAATTTCTGAATTGATTTTTGTGTGTTTTCTATGGACGCTCTCAGCGTACAGTATGTTTCTGCCTCGTTCTCACACGGTTGATTTCAACATGAATGATGTAATCAAATATTTGTAACAATAGCTTGAAAATTTAAAAGAGTGTCCATGGAGTTTCTTGCCCGTTCTTCTCCATAAGTACCTACTCTGTGGAATGGGCGACTAGCTTCATCTTATTGACTGACCGACCTTCTGACAATTCAAAAGTACCTGTAACTGGTTTATTTGAAATAAATGATTTGATTTGAAGCCTATGTATAATGGTTCCACTCCTGGGACACAGGCCTCCTCTTGATGAGAAGGAGTGGGCCGTAATCTACCACGCGGGCCGAATGCGGGTTGGTAGATGTCACATGTCTTCGAAGTTTTGCCTAGAGGACACGTTGGTTTCCTCACAATATTTTCCCTCACCGTTTTAAGAGCAGTGGTGAGGAAATATTTACACAAAGTAAAGCGCCTGACCGGGTTCGAACCTACGACCTACAACTTGTAAGTCGCGGCCTATACCACTAGGCCACTAGGTACTGCTCCTGTATCTATACTAATATATAAAGCTGAGTTTGTTTGTTTGCTTGTATTAAATATAATAGCGGCTGTCTGCGACTTCGATAGCATTTTTGTTATATGCTCCGCTCCTATTAGCCGCAGCGTAAAGTCTTTCTGGATTGATGGGCTATCCAACGCAAAAATAATTTTTCAAATCGGACGAGTAGTTCCTGAGATTAGGGCGTTCAAACAAACAAAGAAACTCTTCAGGTTTATATATTAGTCTAGATATATGCTATTGTATACACGTATTAAACAATCTGATAATCTCGCTGTGACTTCCCGATAAAATATCGCCGATTTTAGCTTTAAATTTGCTGCTGACTCCATTCAACTTTCCCATCAACTCCTACTTCAAATAAATTAAGAGACCCATTCCCGTATAATATCCACATACTAATTGGCTACCAGCAGAGCTATCGGTTGATCCATAGAAAACGATGACTGGCTTCTAT
The DNA here is from genome assembly GCA_017933935.1 of Sesamia nonagrioides. NCBI lineage: Eukaryota > Metazoa > Arthropoda > Insecta > Lepidoptera > Noctuidae > Sesamia > Sesamia nonagrioides. The sequence continues at coordinate 188,634 of JADWQK010001968.1, forward strand.
GGCTCATGGTGTAAGTTAAACTGGTTTAATTTCAATGCATAATAAGGTATGTTGAAAAGGGTTAGTATGCTAATTAGAAAATACTAACACCTGACGATTTATGCAATTCGTGATGGCGTGTGCTGTTCTTGCATTAGTATCTACTGATTACCATCCGGCGCACCTTGCTCTCTGGCCAGTTTAATATTTATTTTTATTAATATCATGCAAAGCGCTGCTCTTAGTGTATTTACTGGCTAGACGCCGCGGTTTCAACCGCATGAGGTCAGGTTTTCTCGGTGGTAGGCCATAACATCAGCTGCCGGTAGAAGTTATCACCTACTAAATAAAGGCTTGCCGTTAAGTGATTCATCGTGTTTTTATTTTTTTATATTTAATATGTAAAGAAAACCCTGTCCGACCCATAAGGATAATAGAGGTTAGGTAAACACTTGTACCACCAAATGTAATATAAAATTTTACATAATCATCATAGTAACAGTAATAATGAATTTTGAAATAATCTTTTTTTCCCGGGAATTAATTCCAATTTCCCCGAAATGTGGTAATTTTTAAAAAACTGACAACACCATTTGTGACGGAGCGAATAGCGATGCGACCACGTGCCGCATGCCCCGCCCCCCTTCACCCGCGCATGTATGCCTATCGGGTTGCCTGCCGCACATGCATTAAGTTACCTCGCTTTTTCGAAATAACATTTATTTTTTTTGGGGGATTTTTTTTTTAAGTTTAGTCCGGCTTTGTAGGCATTATTAGAATCAGTTAACGATACCTAACAATACCTTCACGGATCGGACAGGGTTTTCTTTATATATTGTATATTATAAACTAGCGCTTGACCGCAATCCTGCCTGATGGTAAGCAGTGACGCAATCGTTGATGGTAAAGCGCACTAGTTTATTAAGAGCCTATTCACTCTAGCCTTGAAGACACTCAAATTGTAGTCCGACGGAAACATCGCCGCTGGCAAATTATTCCAGTCCCTCGATGTACGCGGTATAAAGGAGGAGGCGAAACGCTTCGTCCGGATCGTAGTGGTGTTAACAACGTAAGGGTGGAAACCAACCGTACGGCGGGTCGTACGCTGGTGGAACGGAGATGGGGGAATTAAATCATGCAATTCCATCGCACACTCCCCGAAATGCATCCTATAGAACACCGAAAGGCGGGCTACTCTACGCCTGTGCTCTAGGCTTTGGAGACCAACTCGAGTTAGATCAGGGTCACCAATCAGCCTCTTTGCACGTCTCTCCACTGAATCCAGTGTTCCGGCATTATGTCTGGTGAAACTGTACGGAGGGCGGGTCTGAGCAGTTGTGTTGCGATGTGTGCCGGGTACGATGCGTCAAATGTTGTCGTGTCGGGAATTTCATCGTGGAGGATCTCCAGATCAATCACCCTCTGGCGCAGCATCGTTGGTCGTGTTGTTGGGTTTAACATTGCATCACCTCACTCAACTACCGTCTTCCTTCCTATTCGCTCAGTGTTTTTTAGTGCAAAAGCTCATAATAAACTAGCGCGCTTTACTATCAATGACGAGGCGAGATTGCAGTCAAGCATTAATTTATAATTAAAAAAAAAAGCAATAAATAAGTTTTGATCCCGCGGGATTATAGGGATAGTTATTCGATATCTTCATAGCTAAACATTAATTACCAAAACAGGCCTAAAGATTGACAGAACTTGGGCAAAATTAGCAAGCCGCTTACTACATTAATATTAACTTGGTAAAACACAGTTAGTTTGTAACTTGTTGTAACTCGCTATCAGTGTAATTTGTCGGAAAAGTGGTATTACGGTGTAACCATTGATAAAATATTAAACAGATACGATATATTCTAACAAACTGACCAAAAAAAATGTGCCGAGCACAGCAGCAGCACACATGCATATTTTTATTCGGCATACATTGGTACAGTGTGAGTGAGATGGGGCGCAATCTAAAGTAGAGAGAAGAAAAAGATGGCTAGTGTTTGTCGTTTGCGCTGTTAGTGTTTGTCGTTTGTTTTTACGAGTGTATCGAGAGTGACTAAAGCGAGATACAGGACTTACTTCCTTTTGTACGCTTCATTTTTAGTGCGCTAGTGACATATCTACCTTAGTTTAATATTTTATCAATGGGTGTAACCAAGAGTGGCTATAATGGTACCCGAGAAATTTAAGGACAATTCAACGGATGTTTACCTATGTACTTTTTAAAGTATCCGCTTAGGTTTTGATCCCGGGGCATTTTTTTTTAATGAATTATAAACTAGTGCATGACCGCAATCCCGCCTGATGGTAAGCAGTGATGCAATCGTTGAAGGTAAAGCGCACTGAGCCTATTCATATAAAAAAAAACTGAGTGATGCAATGTTAAACCCAACAACATGACCAACGATGTACTCAAATTCTCAAATTGTATTCCGACGGAAACACCGCCGCTGGCAAATTGTTCCAGTCGCTCGATGTACGCGGTATAAAAGAAGAGGCGAAACGCTTCGTTCGGGTCGTTGTGGTGTCAACACCGTAAGGGTGGAAACTCGCCGCACGAGGGGTCGTCCGCTGGTGGAACGGAGATGGGGGAATTAAATCATGCAATTCCCTCGCACACTCCCCGAAATGCATCCTATAGAACACCGAAAGGCTGGCTACTCTACGCCTGTGTTCTAGGCTTTGGAGACCAACTCGAGTTAGATCAGGGTCACCAATCAGCCTCTTTGCACGCCTCTCCACTGAATCCAAAGTGGCCAGGTGACACTTGGCAGCGTCCGATGATGAAACGGAGATGTGGGAATTAACTTATAGTTTTTAGACTGAAAGTTAAGCGACAAACAGTCTATTTCCCCTTGCATTTTATTGCGCCATATCTGCAACGTCTATACCAGCCAAAGTTGATACGAAAATATGTATTTCCGATAACAAATTAAGAATTGTAGGGCATCTTCTCAGCTTCGAGTCTTACCTCGATGTGTAATAACGTTCGGATACTGTACTGCATAATTAACAACACATAAGTAATTACATAACGCCGTATAACTAAACACAATACTACAAACATTTCCTTCCGTTCTGCCCAGAAGGTCATGACAGAATGGATTCATTATCATATAGTATTAATCACAGAGCACTGTACCACAGTAGACAGAGAACAGTAGATTATCTAAGGCCGCCCGCAGAGTTATTTGCCTACTCTTGCGTTGAACCCTAGGGTTGTCACTTTGATCTAAATTTATAGAATAAAAAGCATATTATGATTGAATATTTTACCAATTTATAAATTTACTAAAAATAAAAAGCCTTTATTCACATAACATTTATTATATTAAGTTACAAATTTGATACCGACAAAATTTTTAAGACTACTTAAGTGTAACACTAAATTATATTCTAAAGCTCGTAAATAATGATAAATTTTAAGTGATGTGTGATATGGGAAATCGATATAACTGGTTCTTATCAGAGAAGATTGTAAGTGATGAGTACTTAAATGTAACACTAACACAATAATATTCACAAGCTAATAACTAATACTTAAATGATTTAAAACATGAGAACGTAAACAATAAATATGTAGTTCTTATGAAAAAGTAGACATTAGTAAAGCTAAGATTATGTATGGGTAGCGAATATTTAACAAATGATACCTTACTTTAATAAAACTACAAAACCTTTTTAGCCTCATTAGTTTCTGAGGTACAATTATAATGATTGTTTATATGGGTACTGTGTAATGTTTGTTTATATAATCGGATAGCAACAGCTAGCTAAAATGTAACAAAGGCGCCGCTCGCTTACTCGCTATTAAGAGCACCTCGCGTTGCTGTTGTCGAAGCGCGCGTCGGAGGGATTAAAGGTTATAATGTTATAAATAAAATTCTACGCAACCCTAAACATTAGTTGGTCACATTTTACTATAATTTTATTAACTTAATATTATGATTAAGACGCCATATTTGGATCAAACAACACATAAGACAATAGAAAAAAAAAATAATAGTAATTTGCAATATTGATTATTGTGAAATTGTCCCTATTACACTATACTCGACAAATACGTTTACTTAAACGATATTTCGTACTCAATCCTCTGTTTTATAGTAAAACTGGGCTTCTTAAAATAAACTTAACTTTAAACATAGTAGTCAGGAAGTAAATCTGGGAATACAATTATATGGAAAAATGCGACTCAGGTACGCTCTTAATAAAGCAAATAAACTGTGAAACAAACAATACATATATCACATTTTCTAATAAGATTTAAGTTGTACTTACATTTCTGGTTCAGTAGGAAGTATGAAGAATGATAAGTCCGGATTTGCGAAATCATTATTGAGGCACCCGAAAACACTACAATATTTTTTCCCCCTTTTGAAGTCATGATACTCGTAATAATTAATATTACGGTAAGTGGCTGGCGAGAATTGACGAACGCGAGCGGTCATGTAATTTACGCGCGTGCTCACAGTCACGCGGCACAGCCCGTATTGCCGCCATCCTATACCATCCTATATTATGCCAGCGTGTGCGTGAAATCGCGTACCGACACGGCGCTCGGCGCGCACGCATACATTCAAACCGAGAGCGGCTCGTTTATATGAAGATGTTTTACTGTTCTCTGTCTATTGTGACTGTACTGAGGTCAGGGAATGCTGACTCATACTTGTACAGTAGCTAAGCTAGTCTAGTGGGACGTTTGAATAAGGCATCGTTTATTTGGCTATTGTAGTTTTAATGACAGTGGCGCCGAAACTGTCTGGCAAGGACTAAACTAGCTTTAACTGACAGAGTTATAATAAAAAGTAAAAAAACTAAAACCCAACTACGACAAAAAACGACGCTGAAAAAGTATAAAACAAGATTTTCAGAATACTGCACTAAACAAAGTTGCTAGTTTTCATGTTTGGAAAACCGCAGTCACACGTTGTCAAAGTGCTACGGTAGGTATATGTAACGTGTGACTACGCCTTTCCAAACTTGAAAACTAGCAACTTTGTTTTTCAGTATTGAAAACTAGCAACTTTGTTTAGTGCAGTCTGAAAATCTTGTTTTATACTTTTTCAGCGTCGTTTTTTGTCGTAGTTGGGTTTTAGTTTTTTTACTTTTTATTATTTGTACTATTTTGGTGTTAAAGTGTATTTGTGACGCATAATATTAACAAAAGCTAAATTGATGAACTAAAAAGCATTCCTGTAATTATGTACCAACATAAAGTACTCGTGAAGCTCTTTCAATTGATGCCAAACACGGTATATTTATTTTAATTTTATATTTACATATAACTTTTTGTCCGCTAGAGGACGCAATACTAAATTTGGTGACAAGCTATATAGCTCATAACCAACAGAATATTAAGGCCCTTCTAATGGTACTGCAGTGGTCTTATTCTGATAAGTAGCAAAGAAGCTATGAACGAAAAGATGTAAATTATATGCAATCAGCCCATGAATACAGGTAAAGTCACAAGCAAATGCTAGTAATATATATATATTCAAAATGTACAAGTAAAACGCTTTAAAATGATACCAAACACGGCATATTTATCTTAACTTTATTTTTTTACTCTGTATGTTTTGTCCGATAGAGGGCGCCACATTAGATTTTGTGAAACCCCATATAGCCTATAACCAGCGGACAATTAAGACGCTCTAATGATATGTCATTTGTCGAATTCTGATAAGTAGTTTAGAAGTTACGAGGGAACAGATGAACATACATACATACATACATACATACATACATACATACATACATACATACATACATACATACATACATACATACATACATACATACATACATACATACATACATACATAGCCTGTGAAAATCATAACCCTCCTTTTGCTTTGCCGTAGTCGGGTAAAAACGGGACTCTAGTGCCGAGGAATTTGGAAAATAGGTAGTTGAAGAAAGTATTGCCGTTGCGATGCTTCCAACCTCTCCCGGTAAAGAGCGGAAAGGATAGTTGCAGCTCAGGCTGATTTTACCTACAAAAACGTTGACCAAGAGACGTTTCGTATTCCGCTGTTTTCTTTTTCAAAACACAACAGATCTCAATTATCTTTTTATCAAAATTTAGAGAAAAGTATACCTATGCTTCTATTATTTTCTTTTTTGTCAAAAACTTATCACGTTTGTCTAATAGTCATCTGAACATCACGGTAAAAATTGGTAATTTTTCACGATTTTGAGGTATCATATTTCTTTTATTAATTTACTAGCTTTCCGCCCGCGGCTTCGCCCGCGTGGAGTTCGGCTATATCGCGCTTTTTAAATTTCCCTCGGGAACATCAATTTTTTCCGGGATAAAAGGTAGCCTATGTTCTTTCTCAGGGTCTAAAGATTGTCTGTGCCAATTTTCATCAAAATCGGTTGAGAGGTTTAAGCGGGAAAGCGTAACAGACAGTCAGACAGACAGACAGACAGACAGACAGACAGACAGACAGAGTTACTTTCGCATTTATAATATTACTAGCTTTCCGCCCGCGGCTTCGCCCGCGTGGAGTTCGGTTATATCGCGCTTTTTAGATTTCCCTCGGGAACATCAAATTTTTCCGGGATAAAAGGTAGCCTATGTTCTTTCTCAGGGTCTAAAGATTGTCTGTCCCAAATTTCATCAAAATCGGTTCAGAGGTTTAAGCGGGAAAGCGTAACAGACGGACAGACAGACAGACAGACAGACAGACAGACAGACAGACCGACAGACAGACAGACAGAGTTACTTTCGCATTTATATTATTAGTATGGATGTTTCGGAAAAAATCAAATGCTGTTCTAAAAGCATTAACCACGAAGAAAACAGCGGAATAGGTTTGTATAGAGAAAGCACCACTAGAGTTCCCTCTTAATAATGGAATGGATGCAAAGATATATGGGGAGTTGAACGAAGTCTATGCGATTCTTTTTTCAAAAGTTTATGTCAGACATTGATTCTACATGGACTTCATATTTTTTTTTTTTTTTTTTATAAATTATAAACCAGCGCTTGACCGCAATCCTGCCTGATGGTAAGCAGTGACGCAATCGTTAATGGTAAAGCGCACTAGTTTATTAAGAGCCTATTCACTCTAGCCTTGAAGACACTGACGTTTCATATCACGTGACCATGGAATAGATACGTTATCTGTTCTGTGGATGTATCCAACATTTTTTTTTAACATTGCCCCCACATTACGTATTTCTCCTGTATTGTGGGTGCGTTTACAAACATATAAACTCAGTCAACAATTATACGACGGTGAAACTTATTCAGTTGCAATTTAGCACTACGTTGGTTAACATCTCCAAAGAAATGTTGTGATTGAATCTATTTTACTAGTGATGGATTATATACTAGAAGGTATGTATATTTTTATTATATATATATGATAAAGTAATTTTAACTGTGTAAATTTATAAAAGAAACCTACCCTCATACGTCTTTCAAGGCGTAATTTTTCTAACTTTCAAAGGTTTCTACATGGACTTCATATGACGTGACCATGGAATAGATAAGTTATCTGTTCTGTGGATGTATCCAACATTTTTTTTTAACATTGCCCCCACATTACGTATTTCTCCTGTATTGTGGGTGCGTTTACAAACATATAAACTCACATACATAAACAGCCAGACCCAGAACAACTATTGTAGGCCATATAAATATTTGTTCCGTGCGGGAATCGAACCCGCGACACGCAGCGCAGCAGTCAATCGCTTAGCCACTGCATCAATTATGTACCTACTTTAAAAAAAGAATATGACCTCTGAGTTGATTTCGGGCTTTCTTTTCAGCTTAAGCGTTTTAGAAATATTTGTTCCGTGCGGGAATCGAACTCGCGACACATAGCGCAGCAGTCAATCGCGTAGCCACTGCATCAATTATGCACCTACTTTAAAAAAGAGTATGACCTCTGAGTTTTTTCAGCCTCTTTTCAGGATAAGCGTTTCCCATCTATCATAGGAAACGCTTTCTTCCATTCTCCCCAATGAGCCGTCAATAACTACTTTTCTTTCATAGATGGACGTTTGTGGGAGCCATCTCTCCCACAAACCGTCCAACTTCACACACAACACACAACACCAGGCGGGATGGCAGTCAAGCACTAGTTTATAACTAAAAAAAAAAAAAACTTTTTTACATGCTTTTTATTAGCTTCACTTGTATGTTTGCTTGCTTGCTTGCTTGTTTGTTTGTTTGTCCGTCTCTAACTCTTTGGACTATGAGTGAGCGGCTCATTACTGTTAAATGTCCCACCGTTTCCAATAAGTTCGTTCGTTATTATTATTATTATTTTTTTTATAGAATATTGAACCAAAAAGTTGAAAATAAATATAGTTTAAAAAACAAAAAAGAACATGCTTTTAAAGAATATCAAACTAAAAAGTTTAAAATAATTTTTAAAAAAGCGAGGCGCTTAATGTACAAAAATTATGGCACAAAGCGCCTCACGCTTTTTTTTTAATTATTTTTAACTTTTTAGTTTGATATTCTTTAAAAGCATGTTTTATTAGTTTTTTATACTATATTTATGTCTTCGTCATCACGAATAATACACGTGATGATAAATTAAATATTCGTATTAAGGCAGCACCGACGTGACTTGAATGATATCGACCACAGATTATCTAAATTCAAGCTAATCGTGCCGCCATTGTCACCTTAACGATTACTAACATGCTATGTAAAGCGATGTATGTAAATAATTCATATACGATAGCCAATAATGATTTATTACACTTGAAAGATTTAGCACGAAACGATACCATATCGGTACCATTATGCATAATTTGCAATTCAAATATTGGCCTTCGGAATTGCTTTTCATTCATCCAACCTTATCTATTGTGATAATGATTACCTGTTTTATTATTAGAGGGATAATGCAATTTTTTTATTCTGCGTACATTTCACACGTTGGCACAGTGTGAGTGAGATGAGGCGCAATCTAAAGCATAGAGAAGAAAAAGATGGCTAGTGTTTGTCGTTTGGGCGACTTGCTGGACTTACCTCCTTTTGTACGCTTCATTTTCAGTGCGCTAGTGACGTATCTACCTTAGTTTAATATTATATCAATGGCCCGATTCATATTATTGTGTTCTGTCGAGACCCCTTCTGACGCAGTTCTAGCCAATCAAAACTCTTTTGTATTTGACGTAGCCTTGAAAAAATTTTTTTTAATAATTATAAACTAGCGCTTGGCTACTATTTCGCTTGATGGTAAGCAGTAATGAAATCGTTGATGGTAAAGCGCACAAGTTTATAATACATATGTATATTCTCTTGATTGGTTCATGCCAAGTCACGATACAACATCCTTTTCTTCTTCTTCACCCTTAAGAGGTCCACTGCTGCACAAAGGCCTCCACCAAAGCTTTCATTCCCTTCGGAGGGGGGTTACCATAGTCCCCACGCTTGGCAGACATTTGATATTTCACAGGAGAATCGCTGCTGCCCGCTTCCCTGGTGCGAGTTCCCTTAGTCGTCTCTTGCGACACCCACGGGAGCATATGGGTTGGTACTAAGCCCGGTACCTACCACACCACACAGTGTAATCAAATAATGTGACTGTGGCTTAATACAAAGAGCGCGGCAAGTTTAAAAAACTTAATATACCTATAATTTTCCTACATTTGTGACAAGTTTTTTTTTTGCATTGATTGTGAATGAGATGCAATGGTAATTATAAATAGACGATAATTGACCCAGATATGTTTTTTAATAAACACTATACTTACTGCTTTAGTAAATGAACATTGAGAAGTACCTATGTATATTTTTTACCGTAATTTAAATTATAATATCACTGTAGCTTAGATTAGTCATAAGTCCAATTAAAATATATACTTATTAACATCTATTATACTTCCTTCGTTTGTTTTAACGGTAATTTAACGTAATATGTACCTACTTACAATTAACAACTTGATTTAACTGTTGACGGAGTTCAATAGCATTGCTTTTTTAATTACCTACTTATTTAGTTAGAAGATTATTTGGATAACCTCGCAGTAACGTAACTGAAAAATAGACGACATATTTAGAGATCAAATTAAAAGTGAAAAGTCCGATCTCATCAGAAATTAGCAAGAAAGCGACGAACACCACAGGTGATGACGTAATTTTTTTAATCATTTGTTTTGTACCTGCCGACTATGTTTATGGTTGTGACTTTATAGTGTTATTTTTTCACAATCTAGAATTGGCTTTGTCATGGATCGCGCCCACAGACTAAATAAATGAATTAGTATAGGTATCATTATTTTTTTTATGATAGGTAATGCAAATTAGTATTTACCAAATAAGACTTGAACTACGATTTTTGAAATAATAACAACACATTTTGTGCTTGGATTATGTGCTTGAGGAAGAAACAAATTTAATTTTCGCACGTAGGTGTATCTACAAAAAGGAACATTAACAAGATAATTCAAACATTTGTTTGCAAATATTTCATTAAAACATTTGCGGCCAATTCACACGTTCAAACGTTAACGTATGGTGTAAAAAGTATCGTGAAAAATATCACATTTCTGGGTCACTAAATATACTAATCAAATATTACCAAAAGTTTACGAAATTGTGACGTAATCATTCCCACGAAAAAAGCTAGTTAGTAGGTCTGGTCTTTGGTTATAACGATTAAAATCTTTTTGATTATCCATATCCATACTAATATTATAAATGTGGAAGTAACTCTAGTCTGTCGGTCTGTCTGTTATGCTTTCCCGCTTAAACCTCTCAACTGATTTTGATGAAATTTGGCACAGACAATCTTTAGACCCTGAGAAAGGCTACCTTTTATTGAAAAATTTGATATTCCCGAGGGAAATCTGAAAAGCGCGATATAACCGAATTCCACGCGGGCGAAGCCGCGGGCGGAAAGCTAGTTACTAATAAGGCCGGCCGGCCACGACTTTACTCAAAACTAGTCAGTCCTATGTGAAACGTTGTAGACCAATGAAGCATCAACCATTATTGATAATGCTGACGTGGGTATGTCATACGCAACCAGGGTTCCAATTCTATTATTTCCTGCTAAATCTTGCCAAATGGAAACCATGTCAAATATTGTGTCTTGTGCGTTAACAAGAGCGTAGCATGGAATGCAAATGTCAATTGCAATTGACAGTTGAAACCACGCCATTTTGTCATAGGCAATAGGTTAATAGCAGATGCCGTGATTAACTAAAAAATTGCCATATTTTTGAACTAATGAATCGTTATCGGAAATCTGAATCCGTAGATGTAGTTAATAATTTCAGGATAAAATTTCAAAAAAGTGTGGATTTTGTAAATATTTAGTAAAGAAATAAATAAGTAATCGTGTCGATATAGGACACTGGATAGTGGGCCTCGTTCCGTCCAACATTATCCTGCAACATGAGATAAACTCATCATCATCATCATCTCAGCGTTAACCCCAGTCGCATGCGCAGCATTATGCTGGGAATAATATTGTAGCACATGCAAAAATTACGACACAAATAAAGGAATATGAGTTAAATTATAAATATTTAAGTAGTTTATTATAATTAATAGTAATAATGTTAACCGTGCAATATAAAACTAAATTTTAACCAAATCACTATGTAAATACTACTATAAAATATAAATAAGTACCATAAAATTATAAAATACTGTTCGGTAATGATACCATTATAATTTTTACTTTTTTTTCTTCAACAAGAGCGCCTTCATCCTCTTTCCTATAACAAAAATATAGTTTAAAAAACTAAAGAAACATGCTTTTAAAAAATATCAGACTAAAAAATTAATAATAATTTAAAAAAAAGCGTAGGGCGCTTTGTGCCGTAATTTTTGTAAATTAAGCGTCTCACGCTTTTTTTTTTAATTATTTTTAACTTTTTAGTTTGATATTTTTTAAAAGCATGTTTTTTTTTAGTTTTTTAAACTATATTTATTTTCAACTTTTTAGTTCGATATCCTTTTTTTTAAAAAAAAAAACGAACGTATTGAAAACGGTGGGACATTTTACAGTAATGAGCCGCTCACTCGTAGTCCAAAGAGTTAGAGACAGACAAACAAACAAACAAGCAAGCCAGCAAGCAAATTTACAAGTGAAGCTAATAAAAAGCATGTAAAAATTAAACAAAACACTTTGCTGTACCCGAGAGGCTCCTTAATTGATTCTATACTTTAATATACGAACTAATTATGTAACATTATAGAATGCAATAAAGTATTGAGTAATAGGCATTAAAGGTTTATCATTTAAAGAACAGCAAATCCAATCTATCTTTCCGGTGATTATTCGGAACCGTATCAGTGACAATGTGGTAATACTGGATAAAGGAATATGAGTTAAATTATAAATATTTAAGTAGTTTATTATAATTAATAGTAATAATGTTAACCGTGCAATATAAAACTAAATTTTAACCAAATCACTATGTAAATACTACTATAAAATATAAATAAGTACCATAAAATTATAAAATACTGTTCGGTAATGATACCATTATAATTTTTACTTTTTTTTCTTCAACAAGAGCGCCTTCATCCTCTTTCCTATAACAAAAATATAGTTTAAAAAACTAAAGAAACATGCTTTTAAAAAATATCAGACTAAAAAATTAATAATAATTTAAAAAAAAGCGTAAGGCGCTTTGTGCCGTAATTTTTGTAAATTAAGCGTCTCACGCTTTTTTTTAAAATTATTTTTAACTTTTTAGTTTGATATTTTTTAAAAGCATGTTTTTTTTAAACTATATTTATTTTCAACTTTTTAGTTCAATATTCTTAAAAAAAAACGAAACAAACGAACGAACGTATTGAAAACGGTGGGACATTTTACAGTAATGAGCCGCTCACTCGTAGTCCAAAGAGTTAGAGACAGACAAACAAACAAGTAAACCAGCAAGCAAATTTACAAGTGAAGCTAATAAAGCATGTAAAAATTAAACAAAACACTTTGCTGTACCGAGAGGCTCCTTAATTGATTCTATACTTTAATATACGAACTAATTATGTAACATTATAGAATGCAATAAAGTATTGAGTAATAGGCATTAAAGGTTTATCATTTAAAGAACAGCAAATCCAATCTATCTTTCCGGTGATTATTCGGAACCGTATCAGTGACAATGTGGTAATACTGCCCTTAATTAATCATTTTCCAAGGGGAGGTGAGTAGAATCATCCATCCTGATAAAATCATTAAGGTCCTAAGGCTGGGGTAAGCTGGGGTTGCTGGTAATAGGGTAGGGTCTTCATTCAACTGCAGAAAGCTGGTCGATATGTTTTTTTCTTTATATTTTGGGACTGTACGGTTTGTGCGTAACTGAAACACAGATTTTTGCCTAGTTAGGTTACAGATGTCTAATCCGATTGTAAGAATAAATTATAGCCTACTAGCTTTCCGCCCGCGGCTTCACCCGCGTGGAGTTTGGTTATATCGCGCTTTTTAGATTTCCCTCGGGAACATCAAATTTTCCTGTCTTATGTCCTTTCTCAGGGTCTATAGATTGTCTGTGCCAAATTTCATTAAAATCGGTTGAGAGGTTGAAGCGGGAAAGGACATAAAACCTTTTATTAAAAAAAAAAATGATATTCCACGAATTCCACGCGGGCAAAGCCGCGGGCGGAAAGCTAGTGTATGAATAAAAAAAAATGCATACAATATTTTTATCCCGATATTCCTACAAGATTGTAATTTATGCGGGTAAAACCGTGAGGTGCAATTAGTACATCTGTAAATCCATAGTTCAGACGACAGCAAATTAAGCTACCCGTAACTTGACGTGCTGTCGTCTGTACAATAACAAAATATGCATCGATCTAAGTATTTCATTTTTTAATTATTTTTTTTATAAATTATAAACTAGCGCTTGAGCGCAATTCCGCCTGATGGTAAGCAATGACGCAATCATTGATGGTAAAGCGCACTAGTTTATTAAGAGCCTATTCACTCTAGCCTTGAAGACCCTCAAATTGTAGTCCGACGGAAACTCCGCCGCTGGCAAATTGTTCCATTCCCTCGATGTACGCGGTATAAAGGAGGAGGCGAAACGCTTCATCCGTCGCATTATTGCCCTGGGACTTAAAAGTCTTAATCAAATAATTGCGGACACCAGTAGCGTAACTGCATAATTAGGGTTAAACGTCAGTAGGGTTTTATTTTGACAGTTCAACGACATTCATTGCGTTATTAACGATGTTGTAAGACACATTTTTTTTAACAAATGGAGCAAGGGATTACCAATATACTTCAATAATATTCAAATTGAGAGTAATAAATAGTGCGTTGCGTAATTAGCGTGTACCAACAAAAAAAAAAAAAAAATTAAAGGCTTTTAAAGTTACTTATATTCTGTAAAAACTGGTTATTTGTCTCGGTACCTGCTAACCTATTGCGTCATTTTAATAATTACAATTTATCATGCAATATCGATAAAAGCTTAAAAATACTGCCAAAATTTACATTTTCAATACAATTGTTTGTTGTGATTTATGCAAAAGTAAAAATAACGGTTCGTATAGGTACGTAAGTTAAAGTTAGCAGAAAAAAATGCAAGAGTCGGCTCCAATGTGCAAAGACCGTTAACTTTTGAGTCAACAATTCATAAATGTTTAAGTAAAGGTGTATCACACTGACGTCGCGTTGTCGCACGATTATTATGAAGGAGCAATAACCGTAACTCTAAGAATGCATTGTAATCTGTCAGAAATGTCTTCAATTTACCGGTATTTTGACAAGTTTCTGATATTAATAATCGCTAAGAATGTGACTATATTTTTAGTTTTTATACAACGGTTTTTTTTTTACTTTATACAAAACCTGAATATAGTTTGTTCAGAATAAACAACTGAATCAGTTCCAATCATTTTAACACCATGTTATATATTTTTTTCCCAAATTCATTTAGAAATTTTTGCAGTGTGGTTACCGAGATACCGATATCTTTTTGAAATTTAGGACATAGATTCTTTACTTATAAATACTGGACACGTGTTTAGTGATTAGCGATTCTTTAACCATACATTTTTGACCTTTTAACGTCACTTAACTTTTATCATTTTTTATAAATAAACAATACAGTGTTTAAGGGGTTTATTCTTAAACATTGATTAAAGTTAAGTGACGTGCAAATGTCTAAAATTTATGATTAAACATATTTAGTATATGGTCGTGCCTCGGAGGTACCGGTTGCCATACGAACATCTAGTGGCAGTCGTTACGGCTTGTTGAAGCCCTCAAAAGTCTAACAATTGGTCTAACTGCAATGCTTAGATATCGCCTTCGGGTTGTGGAGGTCAGACGGCAGTCGCTTCACGGAAAATATCGAAGCTTAGCCAAAATCAGCAGTTAGACTGGTAAAGCGGACCCCAGACTCCAAAGCTGAAAAGGCTGCGGATGCGACTGGGATTAACGCTGAGATGATGATGATGATATTGGTTTAGTATAGTTCGGTACAATTTGTAGTGGTTAATTGAAATGCCCGTTTCCATAGACCCAACCTAGAAGGCATCTATGGCCTAAAATAAGTACCTACCTACATATTATGCTGTAACATGAACTCCAATTATTGACACCCTGAATTTTTTTATACGTTATTGACTAGTGCTTGATCGCGATCGCGCTTGATGGTAAGCAGGGATGCGATCGTTGATGGTAAAGCGCACTAATTTACTTGAAGACACTTAAATTGTAGTCATACGGAAAGACTGCAGCAGGCAAATTTTTCCAGCCCTTCGATGAACGCGGTAGAAAAGACGAGGCGAGAAGAAATATGAGCTTCTTTTCTGTATTTTCTTAAAGGATTGAGGAAAGGACGAATGAGAAGACCAGTCTTCGTCTCCACCTGTTTAATACATACCTACTCCTGTAGGTATAGGCCACATGTTTCATAGTCCGTGTTACGACTAACATTAACGTCAACATTAGGTACTTATTATGTACACTAAACAATCGCGATCGTGATATGATCCTCCTTGAGCTAAATCTGATCAGCATTAGACATGTTTAATTTAGTCTACTATTTAGTGTTGTGCTCACAATTTAGCAGTCTTGTAGGTGAGTGAGGTTTGGGGGAAAAATTTAGTCCTTTATCATGTCTCATTATGTTATTTGAATACAAATTACATAAGTCATTTGTGTGTGGATTATGAATATTCTATATATAAACCGTATATGATCTTCTCTCGTATTTTTGAAATCAAATCATATAATATACTTGTGAACTATGTTCCATTTCACAAATCAATTTCATTCAAAAATCGATATTTATTTTTTACTAATGTTTACCACTCTGTCTTCAACCATCCAATGACTACATTGGATGGTTAAAGTGGGCTGTTTTGTAAGACAAATAAAATTGCACGCTCTATAATATAATATTTTATTGCACATATTATATTATAGTATATATATATAGTATAGTATATATATAGTCTATATATATATATATATAGACTATAGAGCGTGCAATAAAATATAATAATAAAATAGGTAATAATAATAAAATAAAAAAAAAACTTTATTGTCGCAAGGTTTACAGTTCATTCAGGTTTATAGATTGGTACTTTATAGACATCTGTAAAATCTCCATTATACATATTATATTATTTGTATTTTAATACTTACTAAAAGTTAGTAGGCACAAATATTGGACCCCAACAGTAAACACCTACCCGTCTTTTGCCACCTTAACAACTACTTGACTTTGAGATAATTACTATAATTCACGTGTTACGGCACATTACGGCATAATTGCGCCTTTCATACGTTACCTCGAAAGGTCATCACTCAATAATGTTCTGGTGAGATGTTTGAGCGGTAATGACTTAATTTAGAGTAGTTTAGAGCCGTTTAGAGTAAGCCGGAACTCTATAGATATTGTTTGGTGAATGCTAAATTGTTGAAGTAGTTACTTCTGTGATGTAATGGGTTTTTGGCGGTTTTAAAAGTTTCATAACATTCCATAATTATCCTATAATTGGATTTGAGACATTTTGAAGATTCCGCTTAGATGACACCTCTAAAACGTGAAAGAAATCATTTTGAGGAAACCGGCATGTTCGGAACAAAAATACGAAAACATGGCCTTTGCCAACCTGCGCTGAGCCCGCTTGGTATCTTTCTGGGAATATTACTAGATCATTTTGTTATGCTATGGCTTAGATAGGAGACTATCAACCTTGTTCACCCTTGTTTCTGTGACAAAAAGCTTTACTTTTTGTCACAGAAACAGTTACTTTACAATGCTACGTTTATAGTAATATAGTGGTGTAATATTTCATCGTAATATAGGATATTATGTATGTTTTCAGTCTTCTACTGCTCCCTTGAAGCTCTCAAATGCCCACGACGCCACGCGTTATCGTCCAGGTTTGCCACACTGCAACAATTTCTAAATGTATTTGGAAAAAAATGTAACATGGTGTAAAAATAATAGGAATCGATTGAGTTACTTATTCTGAACAAACTATGTATATTCAGGTTTCGTTTAAAGAAAACATAACGTAAAAGTATATTTGTTTGTTCCTAAGGTTAAACACCGCAAAGTTGCAAGCATAATAACGTAATAAAAGAACAAAGTTGAGTGAATTGTGAGCACAAAATGTTATAATACTAAAGATTCTGCTGAGATAAGCAACGTCGTTATACAGTTAGCTGTTAAACGGGATACCTGAAAATTTATCATTTCTTATTAGCTATAAGCGTGCTCCGAAAAAAAGTAAATTAAGTTTTTGGTTATATAGAGCATAATACAACGGTTTATATTCGTTAAGCACGTTGGTCTGGACTGTCATTTATGAATAGGTATTTAACAGTCGTTACGAGTCGGAAGCCCGAAATTCGAACAAAAAATCTTACCAAAGGGTAATCCATACTCAGTAACTGGGTTTTGGAAGTCAGATAAGCAGTCTTCTTCTCAGCCTATAGAGGTCCACCGCTAGACAAAGGAATACCACAAGGTTTTCATTCCATTAGGGGGCCGGGGCCGGGGAGTTTCCATAATCCCCACGCTTGGCACGCAAGCGAGTTTTGATCGCAATAATCTGTTATTGCACAGGAAAAGCGCTGCTGCTTACTTCCCTGGTGAGAGTTCCCTTAGTCGTTTCTTACTACACCCACACGGGAGGATATGGGTTGGTACTATTCTAAGCCCGGTACCACACGGGCACAACACGACACAATAATGTGACATTGCCTTAACTCATAGAGCGGGGCGTGGGTAGGCCCCCGACAAGGTGGACCGACGACCGACGAAGGTAGCGGGAAACCGCTGGATGCGGGAGGCGCAGGACCGTTCGTCGTGGAGAACCTTGGGGGAGGCCTATATCCAGCAGTGGACGTCTTTCGGCTGAAATGATGATGACGATGATAGAGCGGGGCAAGGTTTAATCTAGGATAAGCAATCGCTCCTTATAAAATATTGGTATAATATTCAGCTTCTAGGTTAGACTAGAAGCTGACTGCAATATAGATGGGAAAAGGTTGGACTGATGATGATGATCATGGCGTTAATCTCTAGAAGGTTAGGCAGATATGTACGTATATTACGCCTACGTTCAGCCACTTGTGTTAAGTACTGTAGAATGGGGAGGAAGGCTGACCCTATTCCCCCTTATTCATAAAAGTTGTTTAAAGTTAACTGCTGATTAGTGAATATTTAACCTTATGTTTTGGACGGTTAAACGTCACATTACTTTAATCATAGTTTATAAATAAACCCCTTAAACATTCACACACACAGACACACAGTCAGTCACACACAGTACAATCTTTATTCATAAAACATGATTAAAGTTAAGTGACGAGCAAACGTCAAACGCAAAAATGTATGGTTAAACAATCGCTAATCACTAGTTAACTTTAAGCATCGTTTATGAAAGAAAGAAAGAAAAATGCATTTATTGACATTACAGTAAAAACATAAATTTAAAACTATAAAACTTGACGTGTAATGCCAAAAGGGCCTCAGCTCAGCATAATGCCAGATGACAACACAAAGTGTAGGGGAGACCGGGTACAAAAGTAACGGCGGGTCAGAAGTAACAAATGCTCTCTAGGTATATTTCTTGGGCCTACGCCCCTTTGCCGCCGTCAGGCGATAGCGGGGAGCGCCCCCCTCAATTTCATTTAGTCGCCGCATACGCTTCGCGCTGTTTCGTTCTGTGACAGGACTTAATGTGTTTTCACAAATCAAAAGTAAGTTTTTTGACGTTTTATTATTCAATGTTTACATAGTCTTAAAATTACGATAGTAATCTGAATTTTTGCATACGAATTCTTGAATAAAGTGATTCTACAATGCTTAAATTCATTTTTGTGTAGCACGTTCTGATTTAAGGTTATGTTGCACATTTTAGCAAAAATATGTACGGGTACAAAAGTAACATAGCCCTATGGGTACAAAAGTAACATGTTACTTTTGTCCCCGTAGTGATTTAATTAACTGTCATATTTTTATGTGAGTTGTTACTTCAACAGAATGCCACGATAACGTATAAGAACCACTGAACGAGGGACAACTGACACGGAAGTGTACCGAAAAGCGGCTGAAGTGCATTTCAAAGATGGTGCAAAAGTATTACATTAGAAAGACCTGTAACCGATAGAAAAGCAATTGCTGAATTTACTTGTACTGCTATAAGGCCATTTAATAGAAATATATTTACTGCCAGTGATTACGCGCCATCATCTGTGACTGACCGGCCGTTCCAAGTTAACAGACAAATTCCATCAAATGATGAGTTAACTGCTTCTGACGCAACGTCAACCGTTCGGGTCGTTGACAATTCAAGTACTTCAGTTGGTGATCTTCCAACATCAATTGACCGGACTATTCATCGTAAAGATATCAATGAATTGGCAAACGAATGAAACAATAATGACCAACCACCAGCTGTTCAAAATATACCGGACTCAATCTGTACTGATACTGATCCTCTGTTAGCTGACTCAATTTTTGATCAAAGATCCAAATCGCCAGTGCCAGGACCTAGCGGGCTGCAGCAAGTAAATTCTACCCAGCCATTTAATTTCTCTCCTAAAGATATTAGACCTTTACCACCGAGGTCCGAGAACTGAAACAAATAAAGGTCGTAAAAAACGTAAGACTGCAATTCTGACGGACACTCCCGAAATAAACTTAATTGAACAAGAATACCAACAACGAAATAAAGCCAAGAAAACGGTACTGCAAACCAATACTAAAGAACGTAACAGAAAAAGGATGTCTGCAAAAGGAAAGGGGAAAGGAAAAAATACAAAAACACAAAAAGAAAAGGAAAATTAATCTGACGATGAAAACTACTTTTGTCTTGTCTGTTTAGAAACTTAAAGTCGACCAAATGAAGAATGGGTACAATGTAGAATGCGTGGATGATGATATTAATTATGTGTGCCACCGTTGCGATTCTGATTAAGATAATGACTGAATTATAAAAGTCTGATCATAAACACTAAATTGATCTAAGCTAAAAATATTTTTGTTAATTTGTTTGAAAGTATATCTATAATTAATACCTACAAAGTCTTTAAATAAATAATTTGTTGATTTACAATGGATAATATTGTTTCATTACAAAACCTTTAGTCGTGTTACTTTCGACCCACAACGTGTTACTTTCGACCTGCCTACGTGGTCGAAAGTAACAACTTACGATTTTTTTAAAAACGTCTTTTATTCATATAAAGCACATCACAATTTAATTAATCAAGTTACGAGAGTAAAGAACATTAACTGAATTTATAAATAGCTATATTCATTTAATGGCAACAGTAACACTCTTTCAGAAATCAAGGTAAAAGTACAAAGTGTTACTTTTGTACCCGGTCTCCCCTACCATCTGACGCTGATTTTCAGCTGCAACCCACGAGTGCCATATGCTAGAATTACAAAACACAGTCCGCAATAATATAAATGATGTATTATAATAATAGTTATCCAAATGATAGAAAAACTAAACAGAATCTCATGAAAATGTTGTGACATGCATAAATGAGTGTGTGTGTATATATATGTTAAATATATTGTAATTAATCAAATATAAAATAAGCATTCAATTTACATTAATTTTATAAACAAATACGTTAGATAAATATTAATACCTAAATAAATACTTAAAAACATTAAAATTCAATAAATAAATCCGGAAAATAGAAAAACCCCCTCCCCACCAAACATCCATACTAATATTAGGTATACTAATATTATAAATGCGAAAGTAACTCTGTCTGTCTGTCTGTCTGTTACGCTTTCCCGCTTAAACCTCTCAACCGAGTTTGATGAAATTTGGCACAGACAATCTTTAGACCCTGAGAAAGAACATAGGCTACCTTTTATCCCGGAAAAAATTGATGTTCCCGAGGGAAATCTAAAAAGCGCGATATAACCGAACTCCACGCGGGCGAAGCCGCGGGCGGAAAGCTAGTAATATTATAAATGCGAAAGTAACTCTGTCTGTCTGTCTGTCTGTTACGCG
Source organism: Sesamia nonagrioides (assembly GCA_017933935.1). Lineage (NCBI taxonomy): Eukaryota > Metazoa > Arthropoda > Insecta > Lepidoptera > Noctuidae > Sesamia > Sesamia nonagrioides. The sequence continues at coordinate 210,052 of JADWQK010001968.1, forward strand.
TATGAATAGAAGGCATTGTCATTAATTAGGCATAAATTTGGTTTGAAAAGAACTTTACACCTTTCCTCATTATTATAAATCTTTTCAAACGTAGTGAAACTGTTAATTTTTTATCATCTTGTTTTATCATCGGACGACCCGTCGCGCGTCGTCGTACGGCGAGCATTCATCCTTGCGTTGTTGATTTAGCTACGATCGGCGAAGATATGAAGTGCTCCGTATCGTCTTTCATACCACGTACATCAAGGGTTGGAACAATATGCCTATTGTCTACTATAGGTCTTCCAGCCTGATTACAATTTATGCGTATTCAAGGCTAGGCTTTAAAACAAAAAAATCAATAATCGCCTGCTCAAATATTGCGTTCGCTCCATTAATTTACTATGTGCATAAGTACTTAAGTATATAGTAGTATGCAAATATTAATAAAGCTTAGCCTATTTATTTTGACGTCTAATATGACATAGAACATGATTATATTAACTCGAAGGTTACTATACAATATGTAAAGAAAACCCTGTCCGATCCGTGAAGGTATTGTTAGGTATCGATAACTGATTCTACTATTGCCCACAAAGACAGGCTAAACTAAAAAAAAAAATCCCCCTAAAAAAAATAATATTATTTCGCAAAAAGAGCTAACTTAATACATGTGCGGTAAGCAACCCTACCGCGGGGGGCGGGGGGCAGGGCACGCGGCACGTGGTCGCGTCCCGATTCGCTCATAATAATACCGGTGTTGTCACTTTTTTAAAAATTACCAAATTTCGGGGAAATTTGAATTAATTCCCGGGAAAATAAGATTATTTCAAAATTCAATAGTATTGTTACTATGATGATTATGTAAAATTTTATATTATATTTGGTCAAGTGTTTACCTAACCTTTATTATCCTTATGGGTCGGACAGGGTTTTCTTTACACATTGTATATCAGTTGTTCATCACTGCTTCCAAAACGATGAAGGAAACCATTGTGAGGAAACCGTCATGCCCTAGTGCAAAAAAAAAGTGTCTAAGACATGTGACATCTACCAACCCGCACTGGGCCAGCGTGGTAGGTGACCCACTCCCTCTCACCGAGAGGAGTACTGTATCCCAACAGTGAGAACATTATGAAATTATCTATACTAATATATAAAGCTGAAGAGTTTGTTTGTTTGTTTGAACGCGCTAATTTCAGGAAGTAATAAAAAAAAAATATTTTTGCGTTGGATTGCCCATTAATCCAGGAAGGCTTTACTTCCTGGATTAATGGGCTATCCAACGCAAAAATAATTTTTCAAATCGGACCAGTAGTTCCTGAGATTAGCGCGCACAAACAAACAAACTCTTCAGCTTTATATATTAGTATAGATAATTTCATAATGTTCTTTTGGCGTTAGGTAGCCTATTAATCAAGGAAGGCTTTAGACTATACAGTATGTTAAATAACAGAGGGCGTTCCCTTAAACTCGTTAATATATATCATTAATAGATTAAAATAAAATTATCAGCATAGAAAAATAAGCATAAAAAAATCCGAATAAAAAAAAAATCTAATTGGAAATAAATTTGAAACCTCCTGTTTTAAATCAAAATAGTAGTCGTCATGTATAAATAAATTGCGACGTTGCCATCTTTAATGTTCGCGTGTACAGTGTGTTTCTTTTACATGTCAATTTAAAATTTTTATTGAATATTTTCATATTGGAAAAAATTTTAAAACATTTTGTTTTCGAATGGAAATATTTTTTTAGCATGTATGTATGCTATACTATTTCGGGTTAACGGGAACGCCCTCTGTTAGTTAACATACTGTATAACATCACGCTGCGACCAATAGGAGCGGAGCATAATTAATTCCACGCGAACGAAGTCGCTGGCGGCTGCTAGTCCATAATAAATTACTAATAATGCATTCCTTGTGAATTAACTCTGAGAACACCTGAATAAGTTCGTATCTCTCGCAATTTTTTTATATAATATCTCTGTGTGATCGCTTCGCTAAGCTTCGCAATCGAGTCTGATGCACCATTCATTTCTAAGGTTTTTATATAAGAATGAGGGTGTCCACTAGAACCGATACCTGCCAGAGCCACGGGTTGTTTAAAAAAGATCTCGTGGCCCCTGGCACAGCCAAAAGAAGGAAGACGGGTGGGTTTTAGTCAATAAAATTCTTTCTCGCCCTTTCGCTCCGCGGTAAAAGTAATTAATTCATTTATATATTTTAGTAACTCAAAGATTTCACAATATATATATATATATATATATGTTTAACTATGAACCATAAATTTAAACGTGGTAGAAGTTTTGCACCGATTAACTAAAAATACTCTGCTGTTGTCAAATTGTATTGAGCGATTAATATTTTATTCATAATCAATACTAATATATAAAGCTGAAGAGTTTGTTTGTATGTTTGTTTGTTTGTGCGCGTTAATCTCGAGAACTACTGGTCCGATTTGAAAAATTCTTTTTGCGTTGGATAGCCCATTAATCCAGGAAGGCTTTAGGCTATATAACATCACGCTGCGACCAAAAGCAGCGGAGCATAACTAAACCACGCGAACGAAGTCGCTCTCGTCGTGGCTGCTAGTAGATGAATAATCTTACGCACTTTAGGATCAAATATTTGTATTAGTTGTAAATGCACCCACGATACAAGAGAAATTACTAGAATGGGGCAACGTTTAAAAAAAATGTGTGGTAAATTTATGAACAAATTCATTCATAAACGGTGATTCTCGAAGCATTTACTGCCTCACTGCAGAAATGAATAACATAATCAACAAACTCTGCCCGATCTGTTGCATAAATAATTTAGCTACCTTTGCAAATTGAAATCGAGACGTGTCTGAATCTTACTCTTCTCACATTGATATCGAGAAAATTGATAATCGTTTAGCATATTGTTACTGGCTAGGGGTATTTAAACGCCGGTTAAGGGTTACGAAGTTTATTGGCAACGAAGGTACAGTCGATTGTAGGCAATGACTAGTAGAACGTAACTGATGTCGCACCGAAGTCTTCACTTACGTCCACGAAGTCCGTGTCGTAAACACACAATAACGCTATCAGATGTTACTTCACGTAGTACTCAAAGTTCTCGTTACAGTTGTCGCAGTAGGTATTCTCAAAGATCGCTTCTTAACTGTCGCTGTTTTTGTATCGATAGTCGAATGCAGACTGACTCTGCGCCGGCGTCACGGCGCTATATATAGGCCAGCTGATCGAACATTCCAGATTCCTCTAGACGTAATAATAATAGCGCATTACTTCAAGGACAACAAAATAAGTACCTACGGTAATTCCCGGAAACGGGTTTCTGGAAATTTCGATGTCGACACTTTGTTGACAAAACTGTTGAGACCTGTACCATCCGATAGGCCGTCCTAAGTCTAGCAATGCGTTTTATTATTGTACCTAGAAAATGTCTAGCTCTTCCCCAGATCAGATCAGAGACATTTTCTAGGTACAATAATAAAAATAATAAAATATAGGGCTTAAAAGTGACACACTGCATGTCACGCGATATTGAACCTTATGCCATCGACATAAGGTCCATTCGTAACAATATTTAATAATAATAATAATAGACTTAGAAGAATCCACCTATATCGACATGCAGAAAGCAGCCATCCTAAACACCTGTAGAATAGTGAGAAAGTTCATGCAGTTAGAAGAAAATACAACACCATAAAATACACCACACTGCTACATTTACTTGGCTTTGGCCCGTAAATGCAGCTAAAACCAGCATTAAAGCTGAGGAAAAAGAACTGTCCCAATAATAATAATAATAATAATGGGATCGATCCATCATCACTGACAGTACTATTGTTGCCAATAAGCCTGATATAGTGCTGGTGGATCGATCAGAGCGGCGTGCAATGATTGTTGACATAACCATTCCACATGATGAGAACCTCGTGAAAACTGAGAAAGATAAACAAATCAAGTATCTTGATTTGGCTCACGAGGTTGTCGACATGTGGGAAGTGGATTCAGCAATCATTGTACAGATAGTCGTGACAGCCAATGGCTTAATAGCCAAGAGCCTCGACCAACACCTCAGGAGGCTCTCGTTAGGCAGCTGGATCAAGGGCTTGATTCAGAAAGCGGTGCTGCTGGACACGGCTCGCATCGTCAGGAAGTTCCTCTCTCTGGAGCCCTGACCGCCGGTAGCTTGGACCCTGTTCCCGATACCGGTGGGCTACTATTTTTTTTTATATTTTTAAATGTTGTTTTATTTATTTATATATAAATATTTAAAAATGTAAAATAATATACATATAGAAAAATAAAGAGAATAATAATAGTAATATTTAGTACATATTATATTGCTCATTTATTGTTGGGACAAGTATGTTTTCATACTTTGTGTAATATCGATCCACATGATCTTATCGATAATATTAAACAAGTCATTACATAAGTCGGTGTCAATATCGGCCCAATGAGAAGAGAGGGAGCACTCGTGGAGATCATTTTTCACATAATGACATAAGTTTATTGTTATAATATTGCATTTATTATGTAATTAACCCTTTAGAATGTGAAATTGAAATCGAAATGTCATGCCAAAAGTGACTGTTGTTTAATCGTGTGAATAAATTTATCTATACGACATTTTAATTAACATTTCGTATTTTTGTTTCAGGTACTAATTTTAACATTTAACGAAGTGACATTATCAAGATTTGAATATGTTAATCGTAAGTACAAAAAGTGAACTCCACAACAATTGCATTTCCAAATGCACGAAAAGGGCAATAAATTGGAAAACTTTTTCTAAACCTAGACGAAATGCATGCACTCAACAATGATACACGAATATAAACCTTACTTCCGACTCTTCAAAGACCAAAATGGTTTTAAAGTTATGGTTGATTTAGGCTGTTTGGTAAGCAAAAGGCACAATAGACCCGATTGTGTCGAGTTAGCACGCAAATTCAGAAAGTCTGATTGATGAGCCTACGAGCAGTAGATTGCAGTATTACGTGGAGGAAATAGCCATGTGGGCGGTAAGGTTTCTTCTAAACAATCGTCTATTTAACTTTTACTTTAGAAGCAAAAAGCTTCATGGACTAGCCTTTGGAATTTAGGTTACTCTATGTTTTTACTTACATTCGGTTTGTGATGTCTAGATGTGTTTTATTATTTAGGTATTAAATGTAAGGCTGGGTTCAGATGTGGCGAAAAAAAAGAAATTGTCTCGCGATCCTATCTACATGGACTAGCGGTCAGTGATGGGTCTAACTCGAAACGGTCCCCAAAGCCTGGATCACAGGCGTAGAGTAGCCAGCCTTTCGGTCTTCTATAGGATGCATTCTGGTGAGTGTGCAAGGGAATTGCATGATTTAATTCCCCATCTCCGTTCCACCATCCGACGACCCGTCGTACAGCGAGTTACCACCCTTACGTTGTTGACTCTACTGCGATCTGGACGAAGCGTTACGCTTCCTCTTTTATACCGCGTTCATCGAGGGACTGGAACAATTTGCCAGCGACGGTGTTTCCGTCACACTACAATTTGAGTGTCTTCAAGGCTAGAGTGAATAGGCCTCTTAATAAACTAGCGTGACCATAACGATCAACCACTAGCGTTACCATCAACGATCGCATAATTGCTTACCATCAGGGGGGATTGCGTTCAAGCGCTAGTTTAAAAATTATAAAAAATAAAAATAATTAACAAACGGAACACTTACTTATAGTCCAAGTTCCTTGTTTTTGTCCCTTTGATTAAAATGCGAACTTTTCTTCTCAGTCTTTATTTCTCAATTGTTATATTTAATTACTTAATTATTTTTTTTATTTTTAAAAGTGTTTAGTTTAGTTTAGTAGTTTAGTTTTTAATAGTGTTTAGTTTAGTTTAGTTTAATGTAGTTATTCTAGTACGTACACACACACAATCACACACACACAATACCACACACATCACATTAAATAATTTTTCTTTTCTTTGTTTCACCTTTATTACTTAGTGATTTATCAAAAGGTATGTTGCGTGTTTACACTTTATGTACCTACTTAGTGCAAATCAGATGCAGCCGACGCCTTACTCAATCAAACTTGCTTACTTGGTTATTCTGTACGATTCATTATTATTATATTTCAATATCAAACAACCGTTATCCACATTACAATGATCGCCATATATGACGCAAGCGCAAGGCCTATAGTCCTGTTACGCACACAATAGTTCCCACGGGGTTAGCCAGTCTGCAAAAGGCAAGATATTCTCAGCCGGAACAATGAAATTGTTTTTACACGTCTGCGGCGATCCTTATCTGTTTAAATGTAGCGTTATGCAGTTTCCTTATTTTTCTTGTATTTTTTTAATTGTTTAGTTGGTCACCTTTATCTCTGATATTATTAACTAGCGGCCGCCAGCGTCTTCGTTCGCGTGGAGTTAGTTATGCTCCGCTCCTATTGGTCGCAGCGTGATGTTATATAGCCTAAAGCCTTCCTGGATTAATGGGCTATGCAACGCAAAAATAATTTTTCAAATCGGACCAGTAGTTCCTGAGACTAGCGCGTTCAAACAAACAAACTCTTCAGATTTATATATTAGTATAGATTACTTTAAGACATACATACTTCTAAGTATAGTAATCAATAAAATGATTTAAATCTTTGAAAAATGTTTTGTGTTACAATAGTTGAATTCTAGCATGACACAGTTTTGATTCAAGTCTGCACATAGCTTATGTAATACTTGTATTAAGTTAATTAATTAGAGGTTAAATATCCGTTAGATAATTGAATAAAGATTAAAATGGTTATAAAATAATATATTATATTAAGTTTTATTTTTATGTTCGGAATGTAATCAATAATTTAATTTAAAATTAATTAATGACACTTTAATTATAAAAAAAAATTCTTTCGTTCTTATGGAAAGTGAATGATTTGTTTTGAGATAAGTAATTAATTTATAGACACGTGCAATGTAATCATCATAAAAAATTCCCACTTTTGAGACACAAGCATTTTTCCTTTGAGAGGAAGTGCAATATTTTGGTTATCCTTACTCCTCATCATCATCTCAGCGTTAATCCCAGTCGCATCCGCAGCTTTTTCAGCTTTGGAGTCTGGAGTTTATGCGGAACACATCCAGTATTTTTAAGTAAAGAAACTATGTACAAAATTACAAAAAATATATCATGAGAAACCACAAAGTTATGAGCTTGTTATCCTACTTGGCTGTTCCAACAAAAAAATGGTCGATGCTCCGACCTCTGGCGTCAGCTGTTGCGCAGGCGTGCGCAGTCATCATCTCAACGTTAATCCCAGTCGCATCCGAAACTTTTTTCAGCTTTGCAGTCTGGGGTCCGCTTTACCAGTCTAACTGCTGAATTTGGCTAAACTTCGATATTTTCCGTGAAGCGACTGCCGTCTGACCTCCACAACCCAAAGGCGATATCTAAGCATTGCAGTTAGACCAATTGTTAGACTTTTGAGGACTCCAACAACCCCTAACGACTGCCACTAGATGTTCGTATGGCAGCCGGGACCAAGGGCTTAACGTGCTTCTCGAGGCACGACCAGACCAGTACAAATATTCATATTCATGCATACAAATACTTGCACTGTGCGGGGATCGAACCCAGGCCTCCTTACGCAACGGCCGCGTTCGCTACCGCTACGCCACGGAGGCTGTCATCCATCATCATGTGTTGGTTATCCTTACTAATATTAGAAATCGGAAAGCGAGTTTGTTTGTTTCGCTTTAACGCTTACTTTTTAACCCGGACAAATTTGACATTCCCGATGGAAATCTAAAAAGCGCGATATAACCGAAGTTCACGCATGTGAAGCCGCGGGCGGAAAGCTAGTAATCCATAATTGGTACATGTCATATTATGTATGTCACATATTGTTTTCCATCACTGTTGTAAGAGTAGCTAGCATTTATACATATACAATATGTAAAGAAGACCCTGTCCGATCCGTGAAGGTATTGTTAGGTATCGATAACTGATTCTAGTAATGCCCACAAAGACAGGCAAAACTTAAAAAAGAATCCCCTTAAAAAATAAATATTATTTCGCAAAAAGAGGTAACTTAATACATGTGCGGTAAGCAACCCCATTCCGCGGGTGCGGGGGGCAGGGCACGCGGCACCTGTGACGTGGTCGCGTCGTTATTCGCTTACAATAATACCGGTGTTGTCACTTCTTTAAAAATTACCAAATTTCGGGGAAATTGGAATTAATTCCCCGGAAAAAAAAAATTATTTCAAAATTCATTAGTATTGTTACTATGATGATTATATAAAATTTTATATTATATTTGGTCAAGTGTTTACCTAACCTTTATTATCCTTATGGGTCGGACAGGGTTTTCTTTACATATTGTATACATCATTACATACTACATAATTTTCTCCTCTTTTTTGGATGAGGTATCATTAAATGAACTCTTCTGCTTTGGGCGAGCTGTAGGGTGTGAAAAACTTATACCTACTGAATAAAACCCACCCTTACAGAGCCACGGCATCCCTTTCAAACAACCTGCTTGTTTTATTTTCTCCTTCATTTTTCGAATTATTCAAATATCTAAATACGTTTTATACAATATATGTTAGGTATACACATGACCAAATAAACTATGAAATTTTATGTAATCATCATAGTGACAATACTAATGAATTTTGAAATAATCTTTTTTTTCCGCTATTTAATTCCAAATTCACCAAAATTTGGTATTTTAAAAAAAAAGCGACAACATGATAGCGAAGCGACCATCTGCCGCCTGCCCTGCCCCCCTTCACCCGCGCATGTATGCCTAACGTGTTGCCTGCTGCACATGCATTATCTCACGTTTTCAAAATAATATTTATTTTTTTAGGGGGTTTTCTTTATTTTTTACTCGGCTTTGTAGGTATTATTAGAATCAGTTAACGATACCTAACAATACCTTCACGGATCGGACAGGGTTTTCTTTACATATTGTATTTCGCGTTTAAATCAATAAATAAAACACAAACATATCTTAAGTTGTCAAAATCCGCAATACACATAAATAAACAAATTAATCTTCCACCAAGTCATCTGTTAATTGAACGATATACCAAAGAAATGATTTAAGATTCATTAATCTTCAGACGTCCAGTCGTTGCTTTCTACATCCTGTTGGGCTAATTGATATAAGTTCACAGATACAAGTTACTGTTGATATTAATTAGTAGTATTTGCCCCGTCACCCAGTATTCACATGTCGCATTGATATTAAATTAGATTTTCATGTCGTAATCTATAATCAGATTGCAATATTTAACCGACTTCAAAAAAAGGAGGTTATAAATTCGACCCGTATGTATGTAAGACAAATTTCAATTGTATGTATGTATGTCTTTATGTTTGTGCGCGCATATTTCCGGAGTTACAAGTCCGATTTAAGTAATCCTTTTTTTGTTGTACTATGTATTGTTCAACTTAGGGAATACTGTAAGTTTCATCGAAATCGGGTCAGTAGTTTTTGAGATAGGATTTTTTTTCGTATTGATGAGAACTTATTCTAACATGGGTTTATGACTGACACTATTGTTACGAGGTGAAAAATGTAATTTTCGAATTTCGACTAAGACACTGAAAAGCATGAAATCAAAAGCTTTTACAAAAAAAAAAATAGAAACCGACTTCAAAAAGGTTTCTGTTGTTTAGCTCGCCACCGAGCGAGCTAACCTCGAGACACCGACTTCTAGAGCCATGACAAAACTAAAATTATTTTTCTTAAGTGTTTTTTTGAAGTCGGTTTTCTTATTTATTTTGGAGCTTGTAATAGATATGTTTAGGTATGAGGAACAGCGTGCACACCATATAGACTTTACTCACTCATCCTTCCTCATCCTCCTTTAATCCAGACTGCGATTATCTGGCGGGCCACTTTGTCCGCCGGTTGATGACGCAAATTTGTATGCGTGCTAGTTGCACAGAAAACTCTGCTTGCGAGATGTAGGATTCGCGTGACGTCATATGACGCGTTGTCCGCATGTTGAGTTGTAGGCACCGCTACATTACTCCCTTCCAGCTGTTATCTTAGTAAATACTAAGGTGAGTTACGTATTTCTGGGGTCCACGAAGACCGATGCCTCCTGGGTCAGGGTTGCGGGTTGGTTAAACAAGAAACCGTGGCCCTGGCTGTCGGGCAGACAAGTGAAGAAACACGGGTGGGTTTTAGTCAGTAAAAGTCTGACACGCCCTTCCGCTCCGCCCAGAGCGGGAGAAGTCATTTGATGATTTCCCATCCCAACAAAAAGTTACGTATTTCTGCACCTTTTATTTACTTAAAATAATCCATACTAATATTATAAATGCGAAAGTAACTCTGTCTGTCTGTCTGTCGGTCTGTCTGTCTGTCTGTCTGTCTGTCTGTCTGTCTGTCTGTGTCTGTCTGTCGGTCTGTTTGTCTGTCTGCCTGTCTGTCTGTCTGTCTGTATGTCTGTCTGTCTGTCTGTCTGTCTGTCTGTCTGTCTGTCTGTTACGCTTTCCCGCTTAAAACTCTCAACCGATTTTGATGAAATTTGGCACCTTTTATCCGGGAAAAAAATTGATGTTCCCGAGGGAAATCTAAAAAGCGCGATATAACCCAACTCGATGCGGGCGAAGCCGCGGGCGGAAAGCTAGTCATCTATAAACAAGATATTCCAAGTAATGTGATGATGCAATGGATTGCCAAAGTTAAGAAAATTGGCTAATCTCCTTTTCATGGGTGTTTAAAAAGGTCACCAATTAGTTTGGCTTAGAATTAGAAAAAAAAAAAAAATGGCTTGGCTGCCTTAAACTTTGCCAATTTTACTCAATAAAATGAACGTTATCAGCACATCTAATTCACCTTATAGAGCTGTCAGATTCAATATTCCACAACACCGATGACACTATTTTGGTGTGCCGATCGGATTATTACTCAATATGCACGTGCAATACGGCTAACAAGCTGTTTTCTCTCAATTCATTGATAAAATAGATAACTATGTTCGTCAAGCCATATTATTACCATTTCTTAGCGAAACTAATAGCTGACTTTTATAAATACCCATGAAAAGAAGATGACTCAATTTTCTTATCTTTAGCAACGTATCTCATCATCACATTATTTGGAATATCTTACGAAATATCACTGCTTTTCTTAGTGAATTGGAAACTTTCCTTATAATCATTCTTTAATGTTGGAATCACGGTGTAACACGCTTGGGAATCTCAACGCCCTCACGCCTTTAGCCGCGCAGGGGACGTCCTGGTCGGGAGACAACATCGAACTCCCGGCCACGGCGAGCAGTGAGTAGCTCGCAGCCCGGTAAGGGCCAGGCCCGGGTCGATGGCACATTTTGTTCCACACGTATCTCAAAGAGAGTTAGTTCATCGTGAAAAGGTCCATGAAGACCGATGCCAGCCAGAGTAGTGGGTTTTTCGAAAGATCGCATCGTTGCCCTGGCGCATAGGCAAGTGAAGGAAAATGGGTGGGTTTTAATCTGTAAAAGTCTGACACGCCCTTTCGCTCCGCCCGTGGCGAGGGAATGACCTCTCATTTCAAGATTTCCCATACGGAAAAAAATGTATATTAGATTCGTTAATTCCACAAATAATTCTGTTATTGAAATGACTACAAGGATGCCTTTGTTGTTTTAACAGATTGATTTATTTCTTTAGTTTGTAATTTAGTCCAGAATCTGTATAGAACTAATCAGCAGTTCGGTACTGCTATAGAAAACCGCTCGGCATTTTCAAGTGCCGTTTAAAATTGAATCACAGTAAAATAACAGAACGGAAACGGCGTCAATAAATCATAGACAGTCAGCTGTTTTTACTTTATAATAATTTTACAGAACCAATTTTCTATTTGTCTAATCTGATTTACAGCGGGACCTTCACGATTACACAACAAATCAAATTTGTTCTTGTTTTCACGATATTCCAAAAGTTTTTATGAAAATTGATTGTAGAATAATAATATTTATTTATTTTCAAAATTTATACAGACAGGCTTATACCTAAGATAGTTTTTTAAATAGTTATAGGTTCCTTTTATAATAATTATATTGATCCAGATTCTATACACAGGAAATAAAACTCTGTCTCTTAAACTAGGCTGTCCTCTATCTTAAGAGACAATGTTCGGCTAAGGAGTAAATAAATTCTGTATTGTATTATTTATTCGTAAAATACCATCAGATTTTCCCATTGTTCCTTTTTTCCAAACCAATGTATTTTAAATAAATTAATCACAGGTTCTTTTGAATTGTCAGAGGTCGGCCAGACAGAAAGTTTTTTTTTTTATTTTTATTATTTATAGGATTACATTTGGTTAATCCAAAACTATGTCTACTTAGATAAATATTAATCACACATAGCTAGGTGACATAATCACCCTATAATGTTCCCACAATTGGGGCTCAGACCTTCTCTAGGTAATAGGAAGTGGGGCGTAAACTACCACGCTAGCCCAGTGTGAGTTATTAACTAGTTAGCAGGCCGTAGCTAGGTCTACTCTGCATAAAATTATCGCATTGTCTACATTTATTTACAACCTTAATATTCAACTTATATAGCTCACAATCGAGTGTTTTCTATTTGAAAATGTTAGTGCATTATAATATAATCAATCAGCAATTCAGTTATCATCGTTGCGCTAAAATGCAACAACATAAGGCTTCACTCAAAGTATGTATTGTTTAAACAAGTCTCGTTCTCTGGAGGCTAGCAGCATGCTGAATAGACACGCGATGGGCATATGTCTAGACTCAAGACGAACTATCTAGAAATGCATTATGTATTTGAATTATAGAAATTTATTTTCGTAGCTGTCGATGTCACAATTTTATTTAGATTATACATTTTACATATACTCACGTCTTTACCCCATTTGCATTTGTAGAAACTACCGAATGACATGTATTACAGGTTTTTATAAAACCTACTTCAGGCACCAGCTCTCACAATGTGAATTTATGTAGTCCATGTAACATACTACAAAACCATTGTAAGAGAATATAAATGAATTCATTATTATTATACTTCTTGCTTCACACATCTGATCATACCCTCACAACGATTGTAACGGTACTACGCACAGACCTTCCTCAAGAACGACCTATGAAATAGTTTGTATTTCTCGGGAGTTCCCTTGCGGTGTGTTTGGTTTTTATGGCTGGTTTATCTCAATTAATTTCGTGTGCTTTTTCGACGAAAAAGTGAGGTTTTCAAGTCGAGTCGTGTGTATTTTCCTATCATAATAAGCAATGATGCGGGCACCACTGGTCCTTTCACAGGTTGACTTAGAAGCAACCTGTTACTATAGGATACTATTTTTTAAGCCTGAATGGCTTAAAAAATAGTATCCTATAGTAACTACATATTTTTATTTTTTCTATAATTTTAGACTTTTTGTAGCACAATACAATCTGTTATTGCAGACTTTGACGATTTAAGAAACACGTTCAGGGAATCTAATTAATAAATGTGTAAAATAAAAGTTTTATCTCTGTTCTAGAATAAAATATTCTTTATTAAGTTCTTTATTTAGCTAATTAATGATATGGTACCCCAATTAAAACCACCATCAAACCATTACCATTGATTCTAAAGACCAATTAAAAACAAATACAACCAATCCACTACTTCCTAAGACCTTATCCAAACAATCATTAAACGTTCGTCGTAATGAGTCCGCACTTTACAATATCATCTATTATAATAGCATTAGAACTGTCAATCACTGCGGTGTAACAGTTATTAAGAACGTTTAGTGACTATTACGTATTTTATTTTCCATTAATTATATTACGTGTAGTGTGTATAAAAGAGTGCTTAGTTTATTGTGTTATTGCTATAATAATACCTAGTTATTATATACATGTAGTTGAAATGTATGGATTATAATTATTATCTAGTTAATTGTTCGTTGAAGTTATGTAAGGAAGGTTTACCTACCTACTTATTAATTCTTATGTTGTTTTTGGTAATAATTGTAGACATAAAATAGCAACAATGTATATTGAGTATTGAAGTTATATACCATGCAATTAATGACAATAGTGAAACCAATCTTAAACACCACATTCATTCATCAGTGCTGTGCAAGTTGTTCTATAATCGGAAATGCATAACCGACTCCTGTTACCTGTACGACTTTCGCCCCAGTCAGACACATTTTACTTAACCTATCATCATCTAATGACTAGTGTACTCACTTACTGGCTCCAAAGAAAACCTAAACAACAATATCAGCATCAATACTTAACCTGTTATCTCTTTCGGAACAAATAACCCGTAAAATTGAGAAAAATTGATAATGTTCGCCATTTTGGTACGGCGCACACGGTCATTGACCTACCGCTGCAGGTATTCAAGGACGAGCCTTTCTGCATATCGTTACGGTATATAAAGCAGTGGAAGAGCACCTTTATACCTGTCTTGCTGTATTTTCGATTAAAATTTCGCGGAAGTTTTCGGTAAAAGTGTTGTGGGCGGTGAACTGTGTATGCAGGTGGAGAATGTACCGTGCCTACATATTAAACGGAAATTTTTAATTTAAATGTAAAGTAGGCCTCAGTTAAATTGAGGATTATTATGATGTTTTTGGGAACCATCTGAGCCCTCGTACCCAGGTACAACGTTACGTAAGCGGTACCGCTTACGGCTTACCCTACTGTTATGCATTGCTTGAGCAGGTCAAAGTAGGTCAACTCCCTAGCGAAGGTACAACCTTCATCAGAAATGAAGTCATGGTCTGAGAAGCACAAGACCGGCCGTTGTGGCGATGTTCAGGGAGGCCTATGTCCAACGGTGGACTTGTTTCTTCTAAAATGATCAAACTGCGTTAATTATAAGAATATAGACGAAAACTAGACCAAGACTTAAAACAGTTTGATTGAGAAATTAAGGACGGAAATAGGTTAGTTTGAAGAGATATTCATTATTTAGATTCTTGATCAGGCTAAGGCCCATCCGTAGTAAGGCTTTAGACAATAATAATGACGTTTGCACAATATAATAGATAATCACATTATTATAGGCTTCACGCATCCCCGGCTCTAATAATAATCATTCATCGTGAATTCAAAGTGTAATAAAACAATTAGGTAAAGAAGGTTCTGTTCTTGCAGCCTAGATTTAAAAGTATAGTCGATAAATAACAAAAACAGCTAAACGTATGCCCGTTATGGGCCGTGAATCCGGTTAGAGCAATACATTTACATAATATATATCAAGAATTCTTTGTGTGTAGACCATTTTTCTACGACTACTGTTAGCCTAGACAGTGTGCAACTGCAAGAGGTTACTCACAATTACTTGTCAAATCTTCAAAGAAGATGGTTAACCATCATAAAAATAAAATTAACCATTCAAAAATATGTCTGTTATCCGATAGGTTTGAAACTTTTGGTCAGGAATGAAGGGTTTACTTTTAATTATGCTTGCACCTTTTCCGTGTGGTACCGGGCTTAGACTAGTACCATCCCATATCCTCTCATGGGTACCGTAAGAGGCTACTAAGGGAACTCTCACCAGGGAAGCGAGCTGCGCAGCGCTTCTACTGTGGAATATCTAACTACTGCGATCCCCAAACCGTCTGCCAAGCGTGGGATATACATGGGAATACCTTGGGAGAGGCCTTTGTCCAACAGTGGACCTCTATAGGCTAAAGAAGAAGATGATGCTTGCACCTACATTAATCACATCGCATCACTTACGATTTAGTAGTGATAATTAATGGCTAAAAGGCAAGCCCATCACATGTAGGTACACCACAGGTCACAGTAAAAATTTCGTCGGCATTGGCAGCCTAGGTTGGTAGGACAGCCGATCGTTTCTGTAAAAATCTCATCGTGATAAGATAAAAGGTGAAGTGAGCTTAGAGTGAGATAGTGAAATATAAATATGAGATAGTGAAATATAAATATGAGATAGTGAAATATAAATATGAGATAGTGAAATATAAATATGAGATAGTGAAATATAAATATGAGATAGTGAAATAGTGTCAATCCGTAGTATTAGTTGACAATGACAGCTCATTCCACGTTATTTCACCAGAATTTTTACGAGGAGATCACAAAATCGGACTGCAGAATCGAGTGAAGTACCTCCTTTTGCGAGGCAGTGATGCTGGCAAAGGAGGAGGCGGAGCGCGTAAGGGAGCGGGAATCTCAGCTTTTTCACGCCCCTAGCCGCCGCAGGAGACAACATCGAACTCCCGACCACCGTAGGTGCGGCCTTGCGGGCAGCGAGCAGTGGGCAGTTCGCCGCCCGGTAAGGATCAGGCCCGAATCGAGGGCGCGTTGTTTTTCACGCGCGCTTCAAAGAGATGTCAGCACATCGTGACGGGGTCCACGAAGACCGATGCTTGGGTCAGGGTTGCGTGTCGGTTAAAAGTGAAACCGTGGCCATGGCGCACAGGCAAGTAATGGAACACGGGTGGGTTTTAATCAGTAAAAGTTTGACACGCCGCCGCTCCGCTTCGCCCAGAGTAAAAGTCAGACACCAAAAAAAAAAAAAACGAAACAAGAATATATAATAAGATGATTAGAATAATAGGATATAAATAGCATTAAAGAAACGCAGACATTTGACATCTGTTTTTAAATACTGAACTAAACTAATAAAATTACGATGATCACTCTAGGTACCTATATCAAAGATGCTATATACATTGCTCACAGCGTAGACTACAAAATACTTAATTTCATTAAGAAAAAAACATTGCAAAATACTTTATTCCACACTAACAGGACCGGATCTAAAAGCACCTTAGCCATGACACACGCCTAAAAGACACTTTAAACTAGTTACGTCACCTGTCTATGCCTGTCAATCCAACAGCATGGCCTGAAGTTGATGAATGACATCAACTATTCATGAACAAGCAACTGAATGGCTTGATCAATCTAATTGAGTGTATAATGGGTTATGTACCTGTAGGTTAGTTGCTTTAGAAGTCGTGATTGGAAAATTACCTGTACCGAGTCAGGTATGAACTTATGGGAGGTCGAACGCGTATTTATGGTGTCTGCAAAGTATCTGAAAGTAACTATTCGATAATAGGACTATAGACTATTCGTTAATAGGATTTACAGATTGGTCAACGGTCCAGACAGCCTCCGTGGCGTAGCGGTAGCGAACGCGGCCGCTTCGCAAGGAGGCGCGGTTTCAATCCCCGCGCTGTGCAAATATTTGTATGCATGAATATGAATATTTGCACCAGGTTCCAAAGCTAAAAAGCTTCAGATGCGACTACGATTAACGCTGAGATGATGATGAGCTGCTAAGATTGGCATGAATGCTAGGCGTTTGACTTTCAAAAGTTCACGCCACTATATCAACGGTGGCTGTCGATGAAAACCAGAGCGAGGTTTTCGTATCCCATAAAGTCTTATCATTATGCCAGACCCATGAGTTGTATGAAAGAAATACCGTTGCCCCTGGCATTGGCACATACAGAAACACAGGGTTCTGGGTGGAGCAGAAGGGCGTGTCAGACTTTTAATGATTAAAACCCATCAGTCATTAAAAGTCTGACACGCCCTTCTGTTCCACCCAGAGCGGGAGAATTGATGATTTCTCACCAAACAAAAAAATAAAATAAATAAAGCCTACGAAAGTAGGTTTGACTCCAAAATGAATGTATAGAATCTTATTTTTGTACTATGCCTGATGGCGGCTCTTGATATTCCAAAACCAAGACACTAGGAGCTTTGGTTTTCCCAACGTTATCTTTACTAGTGACCTACAGTCGTTTTACTGTGAGATTTTAGAGCAGTCAAGTCAATGTCCGAGCCAACACTATCCGCTTTACGTATGCGTATCATGTATTTAGCACAAAATGAAATTCAACCTAACATTTTCCACGTAACACTTCCCTGAGAAAACCTATCCCAATTAACAGTGAAAATGTTAATCTAAAAACATATTACGTTGAACACGCTGACACAATTTTTACGTAACGAAATTGAGAACTTAAAATTACCTCCATAATGTTAAAGTTTAAACCATAATGTGCCCTGTGATAGAAAGCCCGAGTCACGACGCACCACGGGAAAATCGCACGAATAATGCACACTGTGCATAAATTGCACAGTTTACATAATTGCACACAATCGGGCAAACTGTGACATCCTTAAATGTGCGGCATGACGGTATAATTTTAATGGTCGAATATGTATTGTATGTTTTTAGGTGAAGATGCGTTCGAAATTTAAAGTTGAGCAGTTATTGGAGTCATAGATATACTTAGTTATACATAGGCTGTATGAGAGGAGGCCTGTGCCCAGCAGTGGGACGATAAAAGGTTGATGATGAATGAATGAATGAAATACATAGGTAGATCTTGTTCACTTGTGCCTGCGCCTTGCGCTGACTAATAATGAATTTTCTTTCAAAATAAAGCGAAAATAAACTCTTCAATAACTGCTCTGTGTTACCAATTTGCCCATGAATTAATAATGTTTGACAAATTATCTCATTAACACGCTTATTTATTCCAAAGTGGTATGAAAACGGGGTCAACGATTTAGGTTAATTTAATATTTTCACTATATATTTTTAATAAATGACAATAAATTCTTTTGAGCAACGGCTTTTTGTATTCCAAACGAAATACTATACAGGAACAGATAAAGAGCAATCAACATTTTTTTTTTAGTAATTATAAACTAGTGCTTCACTGCAATCCTGCCTGATGGAAAGCAGTGAGGCAATCGTTGATGGTAAAGCCCACTAGTTTATTAAGCCTATTCACTTAAAAAACTAAGGAATAGGACGGATGACGGCAGTTGAGCGAGATGATGCAATGTTAAACCCAAGACCAACACGACCAAACGATGCTGCGCTAGAGGGAGATTGATCTGGAGACTCTCCACGATCAAACTCCCGACACAACAACATTTGGCGCATCGTACCCGCCACACATCGCAACATAACTGCCCAGACCCGTCCTCCGTACATTCCTTTAAATACTTCGATACAATGTATCAAAAATATGTTATTTTATTTCGGCTTGTTCAGTAATGAAGCTACTTTATGAACTGCAGTAGGTAATAAAAATACAACTTCAATACGCATTCTGAATATTTGGCTGATCTTATCTCAGTTGCGTGTTGGAGAAAAATGCTGGATACTGTAACAAGTTTTTAACGCAATACGTATTCTTATATACAGAGTGGTGCTGACAATACGACAATAAGTGAAAACACAGACCATGCTGGTTCATAGGAATAATCCTGAACTACAGAAAAAAACCTAGCATCAAAAACAAAAATATGAAAATTTCAAAGAAACTAAATCGCATAAAATTGCAGACGGAATAGAACATCCTTTAAAATATTGGTTCAATGACCTCCGATCAGCGGGTGACAGCGCGATCCTGTATCGACTTGCTTTTTCGCGCCATTATTATTAAAGTTTAGTACCGCTGGATGACAACATTCAACATGAGCATCATGTAGAAAATGTGAAAAATGAAAAATAATTTCTTGTGACTAAACTAATGGATATATTTATATAATTTTTTTATGGGTAGACTGAGAATGTCTTGAGGGACACGATGTTTAATTTATTGTCGTATTGTCAGCACCACCCTGTATATAAAAAAAAATTATACAGAAGTTTGACTCGGTTACAATGCACGGAAGCGTGTCCACTCGCGTTCGGGTGTCATGCAGAAAATTTAACACTAAACCAAAGAGTAGTGATTGTTGAATCTATATCCGCGCTTTCAATTGTCAATCGTCAGTGCTGTCACGTACCTATAGTTTTCAATTGGTTTTGAGTGCGGATACAGGATTGATGTCGATAGTGAGTTTAGTAGAATGTAACTACTCTCTTCAAAGTGGCTTCAGTTTCCGTAATTTAAAGAATGTTCTCATTCTAATTTGTCCCAATATGTCCCAATCTTTAAAAAAAAATTCAAACTTCACTACATTTTTACACGTCAAAAACCCAGTCAAGATGGTCGCTGTAATTAGATTTTGAACGTGTACTTATATGTTAACTAGACTTTAGAAATTAAAAAATAGAGAAAAGAACTACTTTTTGGTATGTTGCTGTAATGATGGACAAAGTCCTCTAGAAATTTTGTGCCCACTCCACCTCATCCAACTTTTTTTTTTTTGTAAATTATAAACTAGCGCTTGACCGCAATCCCGCCTGATGGTAAGCAGTGACGCAATCGTTGATGGTAAAGCGCACTAGTTTATTAAGAGCCTATTCACTTTAGCCTTAAAGACACTCAAATTGTAGTCCGACGGAAACACCGCCGCTGGCAAATTGTTCCAGTCCCGCGATGTACGCGGAATAAAGGAGGGGGCGAAAAATTCCATTTTTTTTTTTGTTGGATTACTGTTCATCACTATACTATGGTAGCTAGTGCATTACGCATTGATGTTTTTGTCACTGTAAACATTGTAACTCAAAAGAACTCATTATCAACGACCTTAGTATAAGAGTATTATTTTAGTCGTAAGGAAGTTCCTTTATAGCCGGAAAAGTGGAATGAAATCTGTAATTTTGAGATGTTTCCGGATACATTTTTGACAGCAAAAATTTATTCGTATTTCCGTGTTATGCCTATTAACTAAATTATCAAGACTACTCAGGTCTTCCTATCCAAAATTCTCGACCTTAGAAGCACTAGGCCTACCTACACATACGACCTTTTTTTATAAATTACTAGCTGCGTCTCGCGGTATCACCCGCGTAGGTTTCGATATGTTTTTTCTTATATGCTCCGCTCCTATTGGTCGTAGCGTGATGTTATATAATAGCCTACAGCCTTCCTAGATTAATGGGCTATCCAACGCAAAAAGAATTTTTCTAATCGGACCCGTAGTTCCTGAGATTAGCGCGTTCAAACAAACAAACAAACAAACAAACTTTTCAGCTTTATATATTAGTTTAAAGATAAACTAGTGCTTAACCGCAATCCCACCTGATGGTAAGCAGAGTTGCAAGCGTTGATGGTAAAACGCGCTAGTTTATTAAGAGACTGTTTACTCTAGCCTTGAATACACTTAAATTGTAGTAATGACCTAAAGCTTCTGAGGTCGAGAATTGTTACCATGAAAACCGAAATCAGTAACGGATTTCATAAGCAGTGTTTAGATTCTGCTTCCAAACCAGAAATCTTCACTGATTAAGCTAGCGTTTTCTAAGACTGCGGTGGACGTCACGTCACATAACGTCCGGAATTCACTATCGAATGACGTCACTGAGAATAAGAGGGTGTATTTTTGACACTGTAAAGTCAAATGTTTGTGCCGTCATTTTCACGACGACCGTCACTTCGGCCGTCATATTGCGTCCACCGTTGTTTTAGAAAACCACAGCTCCATACCAAGGCTAAGTTATGTTCTAAACAACAAGCACATTCAAACTAGGCAAAGGATCGTTAATTCATTAATAAATTTGCATTAAAATATTCATAACATTACACTAGCCTGTATATAAATCTTTACATAATCACAATTTATCAATGAAATTAAAATATCTGAAATGTGTGAAATGAAATTACTAATACTTTATATATTTATTACTAAAGGCACCAGCGACTTCGTTCGCGTGGAGTTAGTTATGCTCCGCTCCTAATGGTGGCAGCGTGATATTATATAGCCTAAAACCTTCCTGGATTAATTAGCTATCCAACGCAAAAACAATTTTTCAAATCGGACCAGTAGTTTCTGAGATTAGCGCGTTCAAACAAACTCTTCAGCTTTTTATATTAGTATAGATAAGTAACTAGTTTTGTCCGACGGTTTTACCCGAATTCGTTTTGATCCCGTGGAAATTTATCGATAAAAGTATTCTATTTGTAACCCCTGGTTGTAAACTATCGGTATTCCAAATTTTATTAAAATAGCTACACCGATAAAGTAACAAACACAAATACACACACACACACATCTCACAAACAGTCGCCTTTATATTAGTGTAATCATGAAGTCTTAGAATAAACACAGTTTAGGTGAAAACAGTTTTTGTATGACATTTTTTCACAAGATTTCAGCCATTTTGGAGGAGTTTGAGGGCAAACACTGTGATATGAGTATAGTATAATTATAGGTAACTAGCTTTCCGCCCGCGGCTTCGCCCGCGTGGAGTTCGGTTATATCGCGCTTATTAGATTTCCCTCGGGAACATCAAATTTTTCCGGGATAAAAGGTAGCCTATGTTCTTTCTCAGGGTCTAAAGATTGTCTGTGCCAAATTTCATCAAAATCGGTTGAGTGGTTTAAGCGGGAAAGCGTAACAGACAGACAGACAGACAGAGTTACTTTCGCATTTATAATATTAGTATGGATAGAAGGAGATAGATGTAGTGGGTACCTACGTAAAAACAATTTTAGAAATAGCTGGTACTATTGTATTTTTAGACTTTATTTTTCTGGTGTTAAGTAGATATTTTTGGTTACAAAACTAAGGGTATCAAAGCATTTTATGGTGGTCATTATATTTATCCCCTTTTAGAAATGCAATCAATCTCAGCAGAAAACAATAGAGTTAGTTACCTAAAGCTGTCTTAAAACCCTACCATTTTTTAGTGAATAGGGGTCAGTTCAGGCCTTGACACTGTTACCCTTCGAGGTCAGACCCATCCTACCGTCGTCATACTCTGTCATAAAGCACGTACTTTATGACCGAATGTGAACGCTTTCTGGACGCTTTGTTTTTTCTTCTGGACTAATTAGTCATTAGTTGTCCGTTTCTACGCATTAAATTCTTCGTTAAAGGGTCATTATTTTGAGTTAGGACTGTCTTTGTTACAGATATAGTGTACTGCTATTAGTTTGCTTTGGTTTTGCCACGCAACCTTCATGTATTGATGATTTAATTATGAGACAAATACTTACACTCATTAAATCATCATCATCATCATTATCAACATTTTTATCGTCCCACTGCTGGGCACAGGTCTCCTCTCATACAGAGAAGGATTGAGCGCAATCACCACGCTTGCTCAATGCGGGTTGGCGATTTCAGACTTAAAAGTTCAGGTTTCCTCCAGATGTTTTCCTTCACCTTCAGTCATTGATGTCCATGATATACTTAGAAAGTACATACAACTTTAGAAAAATTACATTGGTACTCATTAAATAGGTACAACATAACTTTAAAACATACATGATATTTATTGTATAATCTACATAAGTAAATAGTACACTGTAGACTATCTACATTATTTCTCTCTCCTTCCCTTTAGTATTCCACCCAAAAGTTGTCTGTAAAAGATCGCTATTAGCAATAAGACCGGCCATTGTGTCACCCTTTGTAAAATCTTTACATTTATGTTTCTGTAATCTACATAAGTATATGGTGTACATAATAAAGAGTATTCTATTCTATTCTTAAAAAAATAAATCCATAAACTAGAAAATACCTGATGAGAAGACGATTTCAGAATCTGTAATCGCACGCTTCTTAATAAACGTAAGATGGGCCGCTCTCAGGCTAGTTGGAGCACTGATCTTCACAGGATTTCTGGTAGCTGCTGGATGAGATTTGTCCAAAATAGAGTTGAATGACGTGAAATAGAAGAGGCCTATGTCCGGCAGTGGACTTCTATAGGCTCGCACATAATTTAATTAGGTACGCATGGCTTTGGAATAACCGGTATAAGCTGGCTTCTAATTGTACGAAAAACCTATACTATACGAGGTCAGCTTAAACTGGGAATGCATATTTTGATGTCTACCATGCGATGCGAGTCTAGTCCAGCAATTTTTATATAAATATTAGAATTAGTTTTACTTTAGTCCCGATGCGCTTGAGTGCTTTTAAATAATTTGAACATCCTCAACTTATCATATAGACGATAAGTTGATAACAAATTATTTCTAGTAATTACAGTATAAATCTGCAACAATTTGAATAATTTTAAAGTATATTGCTAACCCATTGCGTCATCTGTTCTGAGAAAAATTCTGCTTGACATCGTAAATAACGCAATGTACGTTGCTAACTGTCAAAAGCATACCTATTGCTACTCATATTGTGTTACACAATTACGAAACGATATTGTAGATTGTTAGAAAATTATAGTGCAATAAAGGATATTTGCTAAGATACCTACTTAGTAAGGTAACGCTAGTCGCATAAGTAAAAATGTGTGTATTACTAGCGGCCGCCCGCGACTTCGTTCGCATGGAGTTAGTTATTTGAACATTTTATTTTAACCCCAAAAGAGTACATTTCTATAGATAGATTATTACACTTCTAAATCATAATATACAGCATGTATTTTAAATTTTAGTTATGCTCCACTCTTATTGGTCGCAGCGTGATGTTATATAGCCTAAAGCCTTTGTAGATTAATGGGCTATCCAACGCAAAAATATTTTTTCAGATCGGACCAGTAATTTCTGAGATTAGCGCGTTCGAACAAACAAACTCTTCAGCTTTATAATATTAGAATAGATTTCATGACAATGTAATTGTCAATTTTTTTTTCGAGAAATATTCACATGTCTAATGGGAATATTAGGAAATATATTCCACATCGGTACATAGGTACACTAATGCGTAATGATGTGGTAATTCAAAACATTGTGTACTTATTTTAATTAATTACGACCAGAGATGAGACAATTCATTCTCTTCTCTGCGCAAGAAAACGTGTTTAGCATCAAAAACTTTATAGACATTTTATACAATCTTCCATCACCTAGATCGGACTCAAAGCAAGCACGTCCATTTTCGCAAAACCAGAAAACATGTAATGTATTACAGAAAACAAGAGAACAAATCTTGCATATTAATTAGACAGCTGTTCACTACTTAAAGCACTATAATACATATTACGTGGACAAAATTAATTAAATGTAACATCGGAATACAGAGTAAAATGTGCTATCAATGTTTCTATCTCTAGAGTCGTGCAAAAACTTAATTAATTCTAAAAAGCGGACAAGTGGGAGCCAAACCCGCTCACGAAAGGTTCCGCCGAACAATATTTAATACACGGTATAGAGAAGTTTTATCTGTTCTGTGATTTAATACAACACATTTCTTTATCACGTTCTTTGTATGGAGACTATGAATTTTTAACAAACTTTTTAATATACCATAGTAGTACAAACACTGTTAAACTTAACATTCCTATCTATAATATTATGATTTAAAAGAAACAGTTCTGTGAAAGATGGACAGTGGAGTTTAGGATGAATTTACTGTTACACTGACGTCACTGGTCGTGTACCAACACTGATGTTACTGGTCGCGTACCAAGATGCTGATGATAAATGGATGTGTAAAGTTCAGCATGGGCGATGAGTGAGCGCGAGTCCATTAATCGGTACGCGACGAATGTCAGCGCGAATCGATTGTCGAGCCTTACTAATGGAGTCCTGTTGGCACCCTTTGGGCATAGAGTTGCCATACGTTCGGAACTCCGGAATTTTCCGGATATGTCCGGTAATATAGTGCTTTGTCTGGACTGCAGAATCTTAAGCCGCCAGGAAATTCTAAAATTTAGGTAAAAATCAAAATAAAAACCTTAACAAATCATAAATCAAACAAATTTATGAATCAAGGTTCTCGCGCCCGCGTATTGAAATCTAAAATTTGTTTCGCTTTACACATTCCCGATTTTTTTGCGCAGAAATCCGGAAATTCCGATGTCCAGAATTTCGATTTTTCGTACGGAACCCTAAAAACTAATTAATTCTAACAGAGTGTGTAAAATGATGTATCTGTTACAAAGACAGCATCTGAATAGTCATTTAGACGTAAGAGTCATTACATAAAGTAAGTGTAGGTATGTAATTCTTGCATAATTTAAACTGACCGTTATATTATAATTTAAAATGTAGTGGACATTTGTCGGGCAGTCATAGTATTTTGAGAGCATTTGTATTATTTGTTTATAACAATCATTTGGAGCGTTTAAAATTGGAAGCCATCAGTTCTGCGCAAACGCAGAAGCAATAGCAATTACTGAATGTAATCATAGCGCTGGGAATAAACCTGTTTAACGCTTGTTAAAGATACAAAACTATTCTTCATTAAATGTATCATCATACTGTGTTGAAACGAATAGAACTAAAAAATTAAGAACTTTGAAACTCAACTTTCAAAAGCTTGTCAAAAATTCCTTGCTCGTTCTTCTGCATAGCTACGAACGATAGTAGGTAAGTTACCCGAAGCTGTCAAATATTCTCAATCAACAGCGATAAAGTTAAAAATCTAGTATAGAAATTTGACTCCTCTGGAATGGGAAATTAACAAATTAGTTACATATTCCTGACTGATCGACACCTTGAGAAAATAAAAGTGAATGTAAATGATTTAATTGTAATTTTAATAAAGATACAAGTAAATAAAAACAATTTTCCCATTTCTAACTCTAATTAAATTTCCCTACAGATGAAGATAAGCAATTCAAGCTTAGCTTTCTTAATTTCCTTTTAAAAACTGTGTCCAATCCTCATTTAACTGTGTGACCGTCGATAGTTAGATGGCTGATAACAAGTCTGTAATGATTGACTGTGAGTCGGCACGCGATTCCTAAGAGCGCGCTGTGATTACATGCTTATAAAACACTTTGCTTAACCCGTAACTCGGTAATTAAGGGAGAACGTAGTGGTTAATGTTGATGGTCTTATGAGTTGTGGATTATGTAGCGGTACCTACAAACACCACAAATAAACAACTGACGTCACACGAATTCTACATCTCGCAATCAGAGTTTACCGTGCAACTAGTATATATACAACTTCCCAATTTCAACCGTTGGGCAAGTGCCCGCCAGACATGACACCCGTCTGGTCGGAGGATCCTCCCTCTACAATGGAGAGTGAGTGAACTTTACTCCCTGTTCCTCATGCCTCCACAGATTAAATACTTTTCTATTAAGACAGAAAATTATAGTTTCTTAAGAAGGGGATTTCTTTGTTCAAAAATCTGGACGAAACGTTTATCCTCGTCTGTTATACCACGTACATCGAAGGACTGGATAAATTTACCTGAGACGGTTTTCTTGCCTACAATTTAAGTGTCTTCAAGGCTGGAGTGAATATAGGCTTATAATAATCTAGTGTGTTTTACCATCATTGATTGTATCACTGCTTACCATCAGGCGGGATCAAGTACTATTTTATAACATTAAAAAAAGTCGCCAACTCTTGTCTTGAGCAAAGGAGATCACGTACATCGAAGGACTGGATAAATTTACCTGAGACGGTTTTCTTGCCTACAATTTAAGTGTCTTCAAGGCTAGAGTGAATATAGGCTTTTAATAACCTAGTGCACTTTACTATCAACGGTTGTATCACTGCTTACCATCAGGCGGGATCAAGAACCATTTTATAACATAAAGAAAAGTGCCCAACTCTCGTCTTGAGCAAAAGTAATTAATTTTCATGTCGTGTTGCCCAGCAGTGGAAATAAAAGTATAGCTGATCGTGACTTAATAAAGAAACCTTATATTTGCCAAAGTTTCCCTTTGATGTAGAAAGACTTGTTATTTCCTAAGACAAACAATAAGAATTTAGGTAATAAACACGTTTGACTAACCCAATACACTGTCAGCGAGATGCCAATGAGGTACTAAAACAATCATAATATGAATATTTTCTCCCCATTCTAACATTTATTTGAACATTTCTATGTAGAGCGACAGGCACTTTGATAATATTTGATAACTGTTCACTTTCTTAGCAGACGTAAAGTATGGAAATGACGGTAATATGTGACAGGGAAGCCTGAGAATGTCTTTGAGATAAAAGGACGACGCTTAGACTTGTATAATATTTAACTATGTTTTCCTGTAGGGTAATTGCGTAACTCACTATCAGTAGCAATGGGTTTCATTTTGACAGTTCAACAACATTCATTGTATTATTTACGTTGTTGAGCAGACACACTTTTCGAACACATGGAGAAATGAATTAGCAATAAGCTTCGAAATGATTCCAATTGATAGTAATAGCACAGATTACAGAATACTCCATAGTAATAGTATGTTACGCGATTAAGGTAATATATGTCGTGGTGGCCTAGTGGTTAAAACACCAGCCTCTCAAGTATGAGTACGCGGGTTCGATTCCAGGTCAGGCAAGTACCAATGTAACTTTTCTAAAGTTATATGTACTTTCTAAGTATATCTTGGACACCAATGACTGAAGGTGAAGGAAAACATCTTGAGGAAACCTGGACTTTAAGTCTGAAATCGCCAACCCGCATTGAGCAAGCGTGGTGATTACGCTCAATCCTTCTCTGTATGAGAGGAGACCTGTGCCCAGCAGTGGGACGATAAAAAGGTTGATGATGATGATGATGACGCGATTAAGGTGCTGTACAGTTACCTAATAAATCTAGTTGAAGTGGATGATAATTGATTAAAATTGAGAGAGAGAGTAATTGATTACAAAAAACTTTAATTATTATTCCACTGAAAATAGACTACGTACCTATTCCATTATTTCTGTATTATTATTTTAACTCAAGTAGCAGATGTTGGAGAAAAAACAGGCCGGCTGAAGTAGGCAGGACACGTCTCGCGAATGCACTCCGAGAGATTCTTCTTCAAATATCATCACTCACTGGATGCCCGAGAGAAGTCATCGTCACCATAGACCACGGCGAAGGTGGTGTGACGATCTGGTAACGTTCGCAGGGCTAACTTGACCAGAGATAGCCCAAGACAGGGAGGTTTGGAAGGAAAAAGGAGAGGCTTTTGCCCAGCAGTGGGACAACAAAATAGATTACAAAAAATATATTTTAATATAATATTTATAGCCTGGAAACACACTTTTCTTGCCGTGAAAAGCAATTTAGAGTTTATGTAACGTCACGATCGCTGAAGAAGCTTTTTGACAGACACGTTTTTAGACGAACATACCATGCCGTGTATTAGAGGCCTAACATGACTATTTTGAGCCAAGTTTTACATTAATAAAACTTTATAAACCTGTTCATTTTATTATAGGAAAAACACGTAACTGTAGATACAGTGGCAAAATGAAATTACACAAACAAGGTAGGTATATTATTTGCGTCATGTTAATTGACTCAGCAGAAATACTCAACGAAAATAATTATAACATAAATAATGCCAGTACAGTTTCTGTCGGCTACCCCACGGACTGGTGGGCGGAGTATCACGATATATAGTTCCATTAAATCGTCTGATAACTCCATACACTTTTGTATCTACAAAACTTGTCCGATGAAGGCCAGCCCGCGCCGCAGCTGAGCCAGTAAATATAAATTCCCAACTATGACCTCTGAGTTTGTTACGGACTTTTCTTCTCAGAGCTAGTACTAGGAAACGCCGCGGTCATCAAACCGAATTAAAATAAAACTTTGATCCAGCCGTCCCTTGCTGTTCTCTCCAGCGACGCCCTAAGCTGAGGCTCGTACCCCACAGGGGGTGTCCTTAGCGTGTAGTCGCTTAGTTTTTAGTTGCCCTGGCTGGAGGCTTTAAATTAATTTAAGGCAGCCACAGGATAGTCCGGTTAAGTAGTCACGACCTCTCAAGGTCAACTACGAGATGACATATAAAAAAAATAGTATCTACAAACGCAATTTTGGTTGCGAAAAAACATTAATATAACACGAGCAGATAAAGAAAAGATCTGTAAATGGCGTCCGCTCGCATGCGTTCTCACTCACTTTATATCGCTGTCTATACTCACACAGTGAAGTAAGCGCTGCAAAAAAAAATCATCGATCAGGAATTCAGGATTCGCTTTCCAAGCTACTTTGATGCGCTTCGAGTTATCGTTAATTTCGTTCCGCTAAAATCTCTGTTATTTTGTTGTTTTTGTTGATATTTTTGTTTTCGATTATATTGTTTCGTATCGTTTGATATTGTTGATATTTTTGTCAACAAAAACAACAAAATAAAAATAAAAAACAACAATAAAAACAAACACAACAATAAACAAGTAAAATGTCAAATTTACGTTGTAAATATTGTTATTTACAACGTAAATTTGACATTTTTCTATCTTAGCATTTGGTTTGTGATTGAACAATCGCATGTTTTGTCAACCGTACCATAAGTATCCGCCGCCATTTTCAGATTGTTTCTTTAACTGCGCGAGTTATACCATTTTGTATTAGCGGCTGGTAATGGTGGAAATTTCCATAAAATATTGCTTGAAGGATAATACTGTTTTGATTTAAATACTTTGTGAGGATTGATATCATTGCTAAAGAAATCTTTTCGTAGTTTATTACTGTGGTGAATTGGGTTCGATAGATTTTCATGACTGTTTATAGTTGTATATATTTTACTTAGCTGTAAGATTATTTATTATAAAGACTTACCGAAACTAATACGTGCAGCAATAGAATAAGAATATAGTATATTAGATGAAAAGGCTGGAAGAGGCAGTGCTGGTTTTGATGTGTGTGCAGAGGAATGAGGAAAGTGTTGAGAGGACAGTTTAGAGTTTGAATGCCTATAAGTGTATAGTAAGACCACAGAAATGATGGAAAAATTGTGTGAAAGAGGTTATGTCTAGAAAGTGGGTGACTAGCGAGATTACGACCAATAAGTAGAATAGAATAGATACTCTTTATTATGAACACTATAAGAAATTTAAACTCTCATATACGAAGAGTCAAACCCGGATCAACTACTTGTAAGCCATAGAAATATATTTTTAGGACGGGAATCCAACCCGCGACGTGCAGCGCAGCAGTCGATCACTCAACCGCTGCACCAACCGTGTCGTTAATATGTCATTTTCAAACATTAAAAAAAAATTGCGCCATTCCTAGATAAATTCTGATAGGAGCAATAGAAGTACAAATGACTTGACAAATTCACCCAACTAAGAAATGACCCAAGAACAAGCAAAACAACAATATCCATTTGCTACACTAATAACCCAAGTCATTAGAAAACAAAGTGCTAAACATCGTAAATACAAACTGTTCTAAAGATACAACGATTCATCATCAGAACTTGCAACTTCCCCGGAACTGTGATGTACCTCACATGTATGACAGAACGGAACTTTCATCATTAACCTTTACTCTGCTGGCCTCAAGGCAATGTCATAATGATACGGCGCACGCAACACTAACTTAGATTGTGACCAGTGTATCTTGGAACGTGGTAGAAAAAGGAACTAGAGTTATGCCAATTTATCAAACTATAAGAAAGTCGCAAAAATATTTAATACAGATTTTCTTTCAAATCTAGTTTAAATATAAGTATTATTATTTCAACCATTGTAAGACGAAGATAGCGAGATGACCTGGACTCCTTCAACACGAATTGGTCTTCAGCAACTTTCAACAGAAAGGAAGTCGAAAGAGAGTAGATAACCCTTGATTCTGCAGTAGGAGATCATAGGCTTTTATTAATAATAACAATTGTAACAGAAATGAAACGTCACTACACGGAGGAAGACGATTTTAAAAATACTGGTTTTAAAGGAAGGTCTTGAAATAATTACATTCTGAAATCGCCATGTGCTGTATCTCGCC
Organism: Sesamia nonagrioides; assembly: GCA_017933935.1. Classification (NCBI taxonomy): domain Eukaryota; kingdom Metazoa; phylum Arthropoda; class Insecta; order Lepidoptera; family Noctuidae; genus Sesamia; species Sesamia nonagrioides. The sequence goes on from JADWQK010001968.1 coordinate 241,470, forward strand.
ATATGCTCTGCACAGATTGTTTATTAGCTAACATTTTTTAGTATTAGCGAAAAGACATTAAAGAAAACAGTGCCTATTGTTATCATATGGTTAACATACATATTTTGCTTCAACAAAAATTCATACAAACAATACAACCGAAAATTCAGAGATATGGGACATCTACTAATCCGCACAGGACTCGCATGATGCATTACAGCTCACTTCTTTTCCTATAGCCCCATGTCCCAGCGATGGAAACATTACAAGCTGGACATGCTATATTGTTTTGCTCATGGAGCAAATATATTTGCTCCATGGTTTTGCTTCACCAGCAGCGCCACCGTGATCAGCCAACAGAAACTGGTCCTCTGTACCGTTTCAAGAAATTAGACGAAACTTTATTAAAGTGAAATGAAAAAGTAAATTGTAAAAGAATTTACTGGTGATTATGGCGTTATGTAATAATTATTTGAAGTAAAAATGTTGAATAAAATTTGCGGAAGAGAGCGCCTATTATCTGTGCTATGACGGCAGGAGCTTAACTTTTAAAACAACTACCTTAACGCTATCAGTCTAAATTTTTGGAATTTCGATCCCTTCATACAGTAAAACATACATACATACATAAACTGATAACTTCTTGGCAAGGAGGTCTAGGCATAAACTAGGTACAGAATACCGCCAGGTACGTTTTAACATTTGGTCTTACACGCACACGTCTTGTTCACATCACCATTAAGATGACTTAGGATCCAGACATGTCACTAAAGAGTTTCTATTATTATTTTATTTTTTACGCCATATAAATTGGTAAAACATGACAGCCTCCGTGGCGTAGCGGTAGCGAACGCGGCCGCTGCGCGAGGAGGCGCGGGTTCAATCTCCGCACAGCGTAAATATTTGTATGCATGAATATGAATATTTGCACTGGTCTGGTCGTGCCTCGGAAAGCACTTTAAGCCGTTGGTCCTGGTTGCCATACGAACATCTAGTGGCAGCCGTTACGGGTTGTTGGAACCCTCAAAAGTCCAACAATTGGTCTAACTGCAATGCTTCGATATCGCCTTCGGGCTGTGGAGGTCAGACGGCAGTCGCTTCACGGAAAATATCTAAGTTTAGCCAAATAAGCAGTTTAGACTGGTAAAGCGGAACCCAGATTCCAAACCTGAAAAAGCTTCGGATGCGACTGGGATTAACGCTGAGATGATGATGACAAATGGGTAAAACATAGGTCTACATTCATGTTGGGCGAATAGCTTCAACTTTAGGACTAAATGACCATTTAAAACTCCCTATAAAAGGTTTTTAATTGAAATAAATCTATTAAGTTTGAGTCTGCACTTTCATAGGAAGTTTTGCAGAAGTTCAATGAATTAGTAGTTTTAAGAAATGCACATCCTTCACGCTTAAAATCTCGATCTGTTAGTCTCCCTTTAAATTAGGACATGCCTTGACTTATTAATACAAATTAGTTAGTAATATAATAGATTCAAAGCAACGGGAAATTACTGAATTATTTTACTAACATATGTTGCTTTTCTATGTGAAATAACTAAGAACGTTAGTGGAATTTTGTGCTCATCATTATGAATTTCTTTGACCATAATTAAATTTAGTATTAATTAACAGTTTACAGATTATGGTTACACTTTTTTTTTGCGAAATCATGCGAAATAAATGTCTAAAAGATTTATTGTCTAAAAGGTCGCTTTTAGCGATAAGACCACCCATTGTGAAAATCTTAATACATAGGTATTTATGTTCTGTAATATATATAGTGTACAAAGAGTATTCTTTTTTATTCTATTCTAATAAATATGCTGCTCCATGCATATTTTATAAGGTCTCATCTTCAAATATACGGAACAGCTTTTGTTCAGCTATTTCAGCATTCTTCCCTTGGTAGAAGTATTTTATATTGATGTATGTACAATGATCCCTTAAAGGAGGATATGATATGTGGGTGAGATTATGTTAAATAGTCCGCGAAATTAAATCCTTCACTTTTATGAATTTTGGTATCATATTTGGTATAATCTACAAATTGCAGAAAACGTAAGAAATGTCGTGGTAGTCTACTGGTTAAAACACCAGCCTCTCAAGTATGAGTGTGCATGTTCGATTCCAGATCAGGCAAGTACCAATGTAACTTTTCTAAGTTATATGTACTTTCTAAGTATATCTTGGATACTAATGACTGATTAAAAGGTGAAGGAAAACTTCTTTAGGAAACCTGGGGCCCTAGCCAATGTAACATCGCTTTGTAGCGAAGCGAAATCGAAGACCAAACCAACCAATGGCGGGAACGATTGACCACGTGATTTGTCGCGTCGCGTGGTCAATCGTTCCCGCCATTGGTTGGTTTGGTATTCGATTTCGCTTCGCTATGAAGCGATGTTACATTGGCTACAGGCCCTGGACTTTAAGTCTGATATCGCCAACCCGTATTGCGCAAGCGTGGTGATTACGCTCAATCCTTCTCTGTGTGAGAGAAGACCTGTGCCCAGCAGCGGGACGATAAAAAGGTTGATGATGATGATGATTTAAGTAAAATTTAATTTCGCGGTCTTACCTTCGCCTTATTACCTACGTTTCTAGTTATTCAGTTATGCCTTTAATAAGTTTCTCGTTGCATAATATTTTAACTAATGCGAGGACGCTTAAGGTAAACTGGAGATGACCGCGATGTAACTAAACCAGAGCGCAGCGTGTCAGGCGGAGCGACATTCACGCGTTAAGTAATTAACGACGCCGCTCAAGTGTCTGTCAAATTAACGCCCTTTGTTGTGTGACGCGAGCCATAAGCGAGAGCGGGGGGAGAGGTTTACGTGATAACTTTAATTACAAATGTGTATTTTCTATTTCATATTTTAACAATATATACTAATATATAAAGCTGAAGAGTTTGTTTGTTTGTTTGAACGCGCTAATCTCGGGAACTAATGGCCCGATAAAAAAAAAATATTTTTGCGTTGGATAGCCCATTAAGCCAGGAAGGCTTAGGCTATATAACATCAAGCTGCGATCAATAGGAGCGGAGCATAACTAACTCCACGCGAACGAAGTCGCTGGCGGCCGCTAGTTAAAGATATTTTAGATTTCTCTCGGTGGCAGGTCATAACATCGGCTGCCGGCAGAAGTTACCACCCACCAGACAAAGTCTTGCCGCCAATCGATTCGTCGTATTCCATCATGATGTCTGATGAAGCCGTACGGAGGATGAGTCTGAGCAGTCTTATTGCGATGTGTGCCGGGTACGATGCGCCAAATGTTGTCTCCAGATTAATCTCCCTCTAGCGCAGCATCGTTGGTCGTGTTGTTGGGTTTAACATTGTATCACCTCGCTCAACTGCCGTCTTACTTTTTATTCACTCAGTTTTTTTTTTGAGCGAGTAGGCTCGTAATATACTAGCGTGCTTTACCATCTACGATTGCATCACTGCTTAACCATCAGGTGGGATTGCGGTCAGGCACTAGTTTATACTTATACACAAAAATCATATGTATTATTTACAAACTCCTAATACTAAATAAACAAAAAATATTTTAAAGGTTGATCATTTTAACTTATTTGTACAATTGTTACTGTAAACAATTAGGATTTATCAGTTTTCCTGTTTTTTTTTGGGGAGTAAAAATATTCCTGTTAAAAGTGCAACGAGATTAAAACTCTCGACCACTCATTTGCCAAGCCGATCCCTTAGTCATTCGTTGGATTTTTGCCAAAATGTCACTACTAAAATAATGAAGTATTTTACAGTATTTAAGCATATCGTCAGTATTATAAATCAGTCTCATTATACACCGGCAACGGTTGAAACTCAAACGCAGTTCAACAGTTGATAAATTGTACGGTTCGTTAGAGTTAGGTATATCTATATTACATTGTAATAGTATGTACTTATATCACGTCAACTAGTAACATCCCACATTACTTAGTTAATTCATTATGCATATGTATATTAAATTGACTATTATGTAACTATCGAAATACCTGTTCATATATGTAAGCAGGTACTTTTACTGTTCTGGATGTTTGACAACAGAACATTTCGAAAAGAAAAATCTTGTTCATAAATGTTGTATAACTTGATACCATTTCATTAGCCACGGCAGACACCTTGAAATTAACAAAATTACGAGTTTTTAAACGGTGAAGGTCCTGACAAATTAACTTCTTGACATTAAGAAAAGTAAATGAAATCGTTGTAAGTTAAAGCAAGTGTATGATTATTTTATCTTACAAAAATTATAAATAGATAGTAGTAGGTTCATGCCAAAACCTCCTCTGTCTTTTTCCCACAGTAAAATCCGAAGAACCTCCGCTTAAATGCATAATGGCCGGCTGATTCGGTCAATTTTATAATAATTGCTCTCAAGCTCCTAAGGGTAATGCCCTGCGTCGTTACCGAGGGCTTATTCTGGGGGTTGTTACCGACAGATTTATTGGAACCCACTCTATTGGAAAAAGCGAGAAAATACCCGTATTTACCCCATTTGTTAAAACTAGTCGATTGAAAAAAAAACTGTTTTGTAGAACCAGAAACATTCCGCTAAATTAAATTCAAAATTGGGACTTAAATCATGCGTGTATTGTTTGTCAAAAAATCCAATTGTAAACTTACAAAAAAGTATGGAGCTTATAATAAAATAGTATAACATTTACATACATTTAGACGGGTTTACAACGAGAAGAGACGTTTAAACGTATAAAATTTATGGTTATAAATAAAGGGGATAATTACCACTTAGTGTAGTTATGGTTATTAAACCCACTAAAAATTTAATTACTAAACGAATCCATCCAATCATTTCTGGAACGAAAATAACCAATTTACGCTTCAAAATCTTCAGTCTCCAAAAAAGAGCAACTAAACTCGCCCTCTTCCATTGTCATCGGCGTAAACATTGCCAATTTCTCCTGTGTTTAGAACATAGTGGCAGTAGTTTCAGTTGCATTCTTGTGAGAATGCAATTGAAACACTGCCAACAGCCCAGAGACGTCGAAAATCAGCACTAAGACCGCGGTCTCATAAAATACAGAAGAAACTTGAATTATGGTCCGGACATACGACATCTGTTACAGGAGACGACTTAGATGTTTTTTAATTGTCAACGAAGACGTTGAAAAATTGTATTTGTAATGTGAAATCTCAAGTGTGGTCTCAAAAACCTAAATGTCATTTAGGTTTTTGTTGGCGTAAACATTTATGATCATGATTGAATGCCGCTCTACACTCGCAAATGTCCCAAACTTGACGTATGTACTTGATTGGAAAAAAAAAGATGTTTATGATTTCAATAAAATTTGTGGTATCTGAATTAACATTAGACCTGTCAAATTAAATTCTTCTAGGTAACCTTATTATAGATTGAAGTCACAATAGTTACATACTGAATAGTTGTCATGTTGAGAAACTTACCGGTGGTAGGCCATAACATCGGCGCCGGCAGAAGTTACCAGGTCTTGCCACCAAACGATTCGTTATGTTCCGGGCATGATGTCTGGTGAAGCCGTACGAGGACGGGTCTGAGCAGTTGTGTTGCGATGTGAGCGGGTACGATGCGAAAACACGCCAATGTAGGGAGGTGCTAAAACGAATATATGTATTTATCTTCGATCTGTTAATAGTTAGGCTTGTCTTCCGCTCTAGCTAGTACCAAGACGTGTCCTTAACCCTAATAATATACAGAAGCAGGAGGATGTTTGCTTCTAATTTTATTATGTTATTGCTTCTATTTGGTCGGATCTTGCACTTAATACAATTTATTACCTCCACTTCTGGTTGTAACGTTGTAAAACTTTTTAATGATATTTGTATGGTGATGACGGGGACCTTAGAAGGCTTTTTTTATTCACATTCTATTCATATGAACGTTTTCTTAACATGTGTTATTAGTTATTTAGGAACTAGTTTTGACTCTTTACGTTGCGATTTTTAAGTACCTAGAGTTGCTATACGTCAGAATCAAGAGCTGACTCCCGGCGAGCAATGGGAAGCTCGCCGCTCGGAAAGAATCAGCAGGGTAATTCGTAACACGCCAACAGTAGCAATTGGCTTCATTTTGACAGATCAACAACATTCATTGCGCAATATAGGTACGTCGTTGAGCAGACAATTTTTCAAACATATGGATCAGTGGATTAGGAATATGCTTCAAACTTATTTCAATAGATAGTCATAGTGTGCTATATAATTAGGTGTCCACCGGCGCATTCCTGCGCGCCTCAAAGTGATGTTAGCAGACATTGATGGGGTTCGTCCATCCCAGGCTGGGGGTTGTTTGAAAGAGATTCCTGTGGCCCATGGTACACGCGTATCTGGGAATACAGGTTGAAGTCACTAACTTCAAAACCTTTGAAATTATTCAAAATTTATGAAAAGTTTCACGCAGGACATAATCACTCCTGCGTTGTCCTGTGCAGTCTTGAGGATGTGTATGTTTTCATTTCTGTGATAATAAAACAAATGCACATCAACAGATAATGTCGTGGTGGCTTAGTGGTTAAAAAGACCAGCCTCTCAAGTATGAGTGCTCGTTCGATTCCAGGTCGATTCCAGGTCAGGCAAGTACCAATGTAACTTTTCTAAAGTTATATGTACTTTCTAAGTATATCTTGGACACCAATGACTGAAGGTGAAGGAAAACATCTTGAGGAAACCTGGACTTTGTAAAGTCTGAAATCGCCAACCCGCATTGAGCAAGCGTGGTGATTACGCTCAATCCCTTCTCTGTATGAGAGAGAGACCAGCCCAGCAGTGGGACGATAAAAGATTGATGATGATGATGACGACATCAACAGATGTGTTAATTATGACAATTACGCAATAAAAAATACGCAAACTTTTGTTGTTTCTTTCACTATGTTTCAGAAATTTAGAATACGCTTTCAAGCTTGTAAACAAACATCTTAGTAAGGCATTAAATAACTAAGCATTTACGAAATTGTCAAGGAACATGTAACTACTGGATTTAGCAGACGATACCATAAAGCAGATTTATCTCCAATAAGTTATGTGCTAGCAACTTAGTAGGCATACTTACATCACAGTGTTTCATATAGAAAACACGTCAGTTTCTTACATAATACATGTTTGCTCAGGGAAGCGTATCATCAATAAACAAGAACTACTGTCGAACTAAACAACTGTGAAGTCCGAGCTATTTTATTGTAGGCATACGTGTGGACAGGGCTTGATTATATCAAGGGATATGCTAGAGAAACTTTGTGAAATGTTGTAGCATGTCCAAAATAAAATAGCAAAGGATTAATAGTTGGTTTTTGTTGGGCTTGACTCGTCCGCATGACATGTCTTAGGAGAGGCCAGAAGACTGCGTTGCGGCACCGCATTGTAAAAATCTTTGACGCCGTCTTTGAAGCCTATTGCTGTGTATCATCGTTTTTGCGATACGACGACGACGACGATAAGAATGGATGTATATTTCTTTCCTGAATTATGAATTGCGTTTTATCTGACATCTGTGACATAAATTATTTCAATCATATTTAATGACAGTGTTGGGGATTCTCGTTGTTATAAATAAAATAGCGGACTGTATAATAGGTGCTTGTATTAAATATAAAGGACGGTAAGAACGCGCGCTTGGTCCGTGATTTTTGGCGAGTGAGTCGCTGCAGGCGGGCGGCGGCCACCGGCGAAACTGATCCTCGTCCCCGGTCCCGCTCGCCGCTGTCGTCCTCCTGTGGTCGTACGGTCGGGCAGCGGTGCTACGGTTTGCCCCAACATACCCCCGGGTTGAAATAGGTAGGCAGCTGATTCAACAAGCAGATTCTGGAAGGGGGACAAATGTTATTAAACGCCCTTCGAATAATGGTTCCTCCCTTGATCCTTATATCGGCGACTCGAGCGATTTGATCCTGAGCTCCTGGGTAAACGGCCACGCAGCGACCCAGGGCCCAACGTAATGGAGGTAGCGCCTTATCTTTTATGAGGACTAAGGAACCCAATTTGAGTTCGCTAGATGCAGAAGGCCACTTCGTCTTTTGCTGCAAAGTGGTGACGTACTCGTTGGAGAAGCGCTCCAGAAATGTTTTAATATACTGATCCTTTGTATCTCTCAAGGCTTATTATTCGTTCTGTCAGCTGTGGATGAGGAATAGACACTAGTGATCGTCCTATTAGAAAGTGTGGGAGTTAAAGGTGTGAAATCTGTAGGATCGGAATTTAAGGCGGTGATTGGACGTGAATTAAGAATGGCTTCCACCTGAGTCAGACAAGTGTGCATTTCTTCATAAGTGAAATGCGTAAGTTGGAGGCCTACGAAGATGATATTTAGTAGATCGAACGGCAGATTCAGCCATACCATTAAAATGTGGGGTGTAGCTCGGAATGAAGAGAAAGTCGATACCTTTCGTGGGCCACTTGAACTAATTTGGGAATTTGAGTCTTGTAAGAAACGATGCAACCTCGTTACATGTACCAACAAAATTAGTCCCGTTGTCGGAGGTTATACTTTGGGGCTTTCTCGACGAGCCACAAACCGATTTAGAGCGGCCATGAATCCTTCTTTCGTAAGGTCTGTAACAAGCTCCAAATGCACGGCCTTTGTAGCTACAGACAAAAATGGACAGGTAAGATTTATTTAGTTGGCAATTCGACCTTTACGGTTAGCTATCATAACTGGGCCTGCATAGTCCACCGAACAAAATGGGAATTCCAATGTAGTTCTAGATTCAGGTAACTGCCCCATTATGGGCTGAACATTGCTGGCTTTAAATCTGAAACATTTTACACAACCTCTTGTTGTAGACTTAGACAGATTCCTTCCTCCCAATGGCCAAAATGTTTATGAATGTTGACAACAAAAGCTGAGGTCCAGCATGTAAAAGTTTCAAGTGATGCATATGAAATATGATTTTGTTAAATGATGTTTACTGCATAATAATATAGGATGCTTTGTGTTATAGCTATACGGTGAATTGCCAAGTCTACCACCTACTCTCAAGATATCATTGGAATCTAGAAATGGGGTCAATGATATTAATTTACTTTTCTTTTGGTAATTTATGACCTGATTTCAAAATAAGGTATTCATTTGGGAACATTTCTAACTGTGCAGTATGTATAATAAAATTAAATGAATTTTGCAATTTCACAAGAAAGATGATTATAGAATCTATTTGTTTTGTTTTTACAATTATAAATAAATCTTTTGTATATAGGCTACAACTTTGTAAGCGTGTAAATTGCGAATATTTAGATATAAGTTTTGTAAATAGTTTATCGTCATCGACGTTATTTATAATAAGACAAGGTTGGAGATCCGGTAGGTCCTGTCTCCTGGCTTCATTAGGCATTTTTGGCCAACAATGCTCTGACTCAAGCAAATACGATGGGCCTGACCACCACAACGAGGCGTCGCTGATTACATCAGCCTTCACCCCGCGAGAGACAAGATCCGCCGGGTTCTCCTTAGACGGCACGTAGCTCCACGTATGACCGCTGGTGCTTTCCTTAATCTCATTAACACGATTACGTACGAATTGATTAAGTTGATTTGAAGGTGGACAACCACCCTAATACGATTGTGGAATCGCACCAAAACCGACACATGTCAATGTTTAAAGTAAGTGAATTTTGTACCTTAGTATAGTCTTGCACCAATAAAGCCCCACACAACTCAAGACGTGGGATAGTCGTGGGTTTGATCGGCGCAACTTTATTTTTCGAGACTAAGAGCTTAACACGCACAAGCCCTGAGTTACACAGACCGAATGTAGACGCATCGCTCCATACGCACTGTTAGACGCATCTGTGAACACATGGATTTCTATCTTACACAAAGATCATTAAGAACCCATCGTGAATTTGTAACTTATTAAGACAGGGTAAAGTGTTAGCAATGAAGACCAGAGATGTAAAATCTCTGATGAGACTTCTTCGTCCCAAAGACTTTTATTAACCCATAGTTTCTGCATAATCAACTTAGCTTCGATAACGCATGGACTTACAAGTCCTAATGGGTCGAATATTTGACTTATTACCGAAAGTATATGTCGTTTGGTTACCTTCTCATGAAGTTCAATGTTAATTGAAAAAGATAAGGTATCCTGGTGACAAAGCCAATATAAACCTAATGTTTTAGATGATGACTTTATGTTGTTATCTGATAAATCTAATATTGTGTTCGAATCTATAGTTTTGCTCTGAGAATAGTCGTTAAGTATTAATGGTTATTTGATTTCCATTTGCGAATATTGAATTTTGTGTATTTAATACGGAAGTAATTCCTTACATAACTTTATAGCTTCGCTTATTGTACTGCATCCACTTAATAAGTCATCGCAGTAAAAGTCGTGCAATATAATTATATTTGACGTTATCGTCGCTGACTGTGATGCCAGACTGCTCAGACATTTCGTTGCGAGATAAGGCGCTGATGCAGTTCCCTGACAAACTGTATTTAGAGTGTAAGTTTTAAGCTATGAGAGGAATCATACCTAAATACTATTTGCTGTAACGAGCGCTGACTAGGTACTATATTAATAGATCTAAACATTTTCTATGTCTGCCGATACTACAAATTTATGCTGGCGGAACCTGAGAAGAATTGATAAGAGGTCATCTTGAACAGTAGGACTGACCATCTGAATTTCATTATAAGAAATTCCTGAAGTGGTAACGGCAGAAGCGTCAAAGACCGTGCGCAACTTTGTCGTTGTACTAGACTCCCGAGTACGCCATGGTGAGGGAGATAGTAGTTGGCATTGTCACTGTATGGAAAAAGGGTTTTATTTTCAGCCATGTGACCTAAATGCTCATACTCGCATGAAAGTCAAATACTTTTCCTTGAATATTGGTTCTCGTTCGAATTTTCGCTCAAGATAGAAAACGTCGCTTTGCCATTTCAAATGAATTGCCCAAGACTTGAGGATCCCGCTTGAGTGGAATAGTGACGACAAAGCGACCATCGTCATTACGAGTAGTGTTCACGGTAAAACTATTTTCACACGCACGTTCCTCTGCCGATTGGGAATGCTCAAGAGAAACACTATCTATTTCCCAAAAACGAGTTAAATCAATATCGTTGACCTTGAGTAAAAAGACATTGACTGAATGTACCTTTCGAACTCGAGATGTGACCAGTGACTATCCAATTCGAACTCCGAACTACGTAACATAGGTAGATGTTTGCCTAGGCTTATCTTTTTACAACCTAAAATATCCCAGAAGATTTCCGCCCCGAGAAGAAGATCGACCTTAGAAGGAATGTTATATGACGGGTCAGATAGACATAAGCCTGCTGGAATTTGAATATGTTGTGTGTCAATGTATGTGATTGGTACTACTGTGGTGACGGTGGTAAATACATGACAAACAATGTTATTCCGATAGCTAGTATTCAATGACTCAATAGTGAGCTTGCAAGACTGTGTACTATTGGAAACATGATTGTTAAAACCTGATACCGTGGAGCTCACGTTCCGCCTCGGCAGATCCAGCTTACTGCAGAAAGCTTCGGAAACGATGTTTATACTGCTACCGTTGTCCAAGATCGCCCTGGCGGTGTGTTGATTGCCCTTTTCGTCAACCACTCTCAACAACGCTGTGGAAAGGAAAACACGCGTCGGAGTAGTAACCGGTTGAACATCAGTTGTCAATATAATATCTTTTGATGATGAAGGTGACGAATCATTAGATGTAATTTGATCGGTATTTTCTACGTGCAAAAGTGTGTTATGCCTTTCTTTGCAATATTTGCAGTGTGACAAAAAACATCTTTTTGCCACATGACTGAAACGCAAACAGTTCAAGCACACATTTAATTCCTTTACTTTAGAAATTCGAGTTTCTATTGGAAGACTTCTAAATGATTCACAATGAAACAGCTGATGTGAGTCATCATCGCACAATGGACAGGATTTACGTTTGTTATTTTTATTTTTGCTGTTATTTATTACTAAACTTTTCGCTTTTACGGGTTCTGATTTTACGTTATTAATTTTATTATTCTCTTCTAAAGTTCTTAATAAGTCGGCTCTGTTATTTAAAAATGTTATGAACTGTGATAGGATTGGGGATGATGTCAATGTATTTTTATGTTCTTCCCACTGTCGACCCGTCACACTATCAAGTTTTGTTGACATCATATAAATTATGATCGTGTCCCAGTATTGGGTGGGTTCATTTAAAGATTCAAGAGCTCTGATGTTTTTATTAGTTATATCAACAAGGTATTGAATCGACTGACATGACTCTGATCGAATAGGTTCTACATTAAACAAAGCCTGTAAGTGGTTGTTAACCAGTAAGCGATTATTGTCAAATCGCTCGCACAGTAATTCCCACGCAATTTTATAATTGTCACTTTTAAAATCGATATTTTTTATAATGAGAGCGGCACTTCCTTGAAGAGAAGCCCGTAAGTAATGGAATTTATTTATGTTATCTATGCAATCACTGTTATGTATAAGAGAAAGGAATGTGTCTTTAAATTCAAGCCAGTCTTGATAGCCACCACTGAAATGCGGTAAGTCAATTTTCGGAAGCCTAACCAAACTTCTCACTCGCCCACCTGATTCTGCGTCGCTGAACTCCGGCACAGATCCTATGCTCCTTCTTTTGGCAGCAAGAAGGCTTTTGGCTGTGGCCACCAGTGGGTAGTAGTCGTTGTCAAACTGCACTCGCTCTGCGGGGACTTCGTCGGTTGGTGGCTCATCGGATAGAATGTCGATTTCCGTCTGTAACGTGTCAAATTCTTCGCATAAGGGTTCAAATTTCCGTAAGCGACACTCTAAATCTATGATTTGTAATTCCGTTAAAGTTTTAGAAGATTTAATTAGTTTTAAATGATTGCCAAAAATAGTAAGCTTTGATTTTATAGCTGAGCGTTTCTTAATTAAAGTTTTAAGTTCGGACATGATCACGACAAAACCTCAAATGGCAAATAAAAGCAAGTAACAGCTGATTTCTTAATTTGCACCGTTATAAAGATGTGTAAAAATAAATATAAGCAGGTAGGTAAGCTTAATGACTGTGCGTATTGATTCGAAGCAAACAAGATGATTCATGCGACAAGCATTGAACGCTCGAGTTTTATGAATACAAGTATGTAGGTAGCTAGATGAATAGTAAAGACTTGAATGATTTATAAATAACAAGATATTATTTTTGTATGATTTGCGAAGCAGAACTTATGAAGAATGCACAAAGCACTGACTCAAGATTCAGCTAAAACTTAGGCATGAGAATTTGTAAGGAAATAAGAATTTGACTGGCTAAGAGAAGGGGAATAAGAGGAATAAATAGGAACGAACTCACTAGATGTCTTTCTTATCCTTTTGTCCAGCGGTGGGACGGTTTGTTCGACCTTCAAATTTGCTTCCTTGACCTTCTCGAACGCCGCCGAACAATGGCCGGCGCGTACGACTCGTCCGTCAAAGTTTCTTGATTTTGCCACGAAATGTTGTCCAAAGCTTCAAGACGTCCTTAGTGTCCTTTGCCACGGTGAGAGGACCATATGTTGGGGATTCTCGTTGTTATAAATAAAATAGCGGACTGTATAATAGGTGCTTGTATTTATAAAGGACGGTAAGAACGCGCGCTTGGTCCGTGGATTTTTGGCGAGTGAGTCGCTGCAGGCGGGCGGCGGCCACCGGCGAAACCGATCCCTCGTCCCCCGGTCCCCGCTCGCCGCTGTCGTCCTCCTGTGGTCGTACGGTCGGGCAGCGGTGCTACGGTTTGTCTCCAACAACAGAGTAAAAAGGTCAAAATGCTGACAAATTAAAATGTAGAAATTCCTGTCCCCTGACAACCGAGTGCGAAAATGCCCCATACAATGCACTATTATGACTAATGTTACAAAGAAAATTAAGGTAGACGTATTAACGTAAGAGTAAGCCCACATCTCAATGGTGGCCGTAAGTAACTGACATTGTACTTAATCTCGTACACTTGCGACCAATTAAAAGTACACAAATAAGGTCAGAATATTTATTACTGGTTTTAAATAAATTAAATTTAACTTTCCCTATAATATTTATAGGCGTAATATCTCGAGATATTTCATGATAAGAATAATGTTTAAATAACAAAATTAGCGATAAGGACCAGCGGTGGCCTAGTGGTATTGACCGCGAATTACAAGTTGTAGGTCGTAGGTTCGAACCCCATGAGGCGCTTTACTTTGTGTAAATTATTTCATCACCACTGCTCTCAAAACGGTGAAGGAAAACTTTGTGAGAAAACCGGCATATCCTAGAGCCCAAACTTTGAAGACTTGGACAGCTACCAGCCCGTACTGGGCCTGCGTGGTCGATTATGGCCCATTCCCTCTCACCGAAATGTGTCCCATGAATGGGAACATCGTAGTCTGATTATGACAAAGGATAATACATACCTGGCTTCCTGCTGCCTTGTTTGCTAGTTATTGACTCAATAGGTAAGCTCGTGATTGTAGTCGGTATAATTTCGATTATGAGTCCTGTACGATTCTAATTACGTAAATATTCGACACTAGCTATTGCCCGCGACTCCGTCCGCGTTAACGTATATAAGCGCTTGTTAAAATAATGGGAGCAATATGTACATCCGCGTTCGCTCCCGTTTTCGCAACATTTTTGTTACTGCTCTGCTCCTGGCAGCTGTAGTGGCTGGCGGAGAACTGCTCAGGATCGAGCTTGTTGGCGTGCCATGAAAGAGGCCTATGTCCAGCAGTGGACGAGTAAAGGCTGATGATGATGATGATGATGATATGTTTATGCTTTGCAACTAGCATTTTTATAAATAAGCATGAAATATTTACACAGTTTGTGCAAATGGAGTAGTATGAGATTAAATTAAAATGGCTGTTATGAGTAAGTACTCAATGTATAATTAAATTGAGTTGTGTTTATTACAGTGCTTGCAGATCAATCCCCCTCCTCTCCCCCCTTTTATTTACAGTTGCATCCGCATAAAATTTGATTTCATGCAAATAACGGGATTAAGAGTGTGTGATACTGGTTATAAAATGTATTTGTGTCTAATACACTTCGACTTCATGCAGTAGTTTTTACTTAAAAATATATTAAACATCCATCCATTTATCCTCACAAACTTTAGCTTTCATAACTAAGATTTAAGTAAAATTTCTAACCTAGCAATATAATACATTTCATCATCATCATTTCAACGTCCACTGCTGGACATAGGCCTCCCCCAAGGATCTTTACGACGACGACCGGTCCTGCGCCTCCTGCATCCAGCGGTTTTCTGCGACTTTCACAAGGTCGTCGGTCTACCTTGTCGGGGGCCTACCCACACGTATTCCGGTGCGTGGTCGCCAGTCGAGAACCCGTCAGCCCCATTGGACACCCGTCCTACGGTCAACGTGCCCGGCCCACTGTCACTTTAGTGTTGCAATTCTTCGGGCTATGTCGGTTACTCTCATTCTTCTCATTCATTTCATTTCTGATTTGATCACGCAGTGAAACTCCAAGCATAGCCCTCTCAATTGACCTTTGAGTGCCAGCAATACATTTCATCATCATCATCATCATTATCAGCCCCTACTCGTCCATTGCTGGATATAGGCCTCCTTCATGGCACGCCAACAAACTCGATCTTGAGCAGTTCTCCGCCAGCCACTACCAGCCACCTTTTTTGATGTCGTCGCTCAATCTCGCCCAAGGGCGTCCCACGCTACGTTTGCCGAGACGCGGTCTCCACTCGAGGACTCGTTTACCCCAACGGTTGTCGGTCCTGCGGCATATGTGACCAGCCCATTGCCACTTCAGCTTGCTAATCCTCTCAGTTATGTCGGTGACTCTGGTCCTCAGTCGGATCACCTCATTTCTGATGCGGTCCTTCAGAGAGACGCCCAACATAGCCCGTTCCATAGCTCGCTGAGCGATTTTAAACTTATGGACTAGTCTGACTGTTAGATATACAAAAATCTTCAACCAGAGCGTCCTACCCGTCATGACTTACGGAGCCGAGACGTGGACACTAACGTTCAGACTAGTCCATAAGCAATACATTTAATATATAAAAATTGTGGTTTAGGAACTAAATTTTCTTTCAAACGAAATCAGTCCTCAAGTGTAAGCGCTTCTGACTTGTTCTGACAGCCCTCACATCGGTAAATGACAGGTGCCAACCGGTTTCACTGAACTGTTACCCAATTCATTTTGCCGTTGTTTAAGAATGAAACTTTCCATTTTCTACCTTGTCTGTTAGAGCATAGGAGTTATAGAGAATATATATTTATTTCGCAAACATTTAAAAGATTGTTTTTGTTATTTTA
Organism: Sesamia nonagrioides; assembly: GCA_017933935.1. Classification (NCBI taxonomy): domain Eukaryota; kingdom Metazoa; phylum Arthropoda; class Insecta; order Lepidoptera; family Noctuidae; genus Sesamia; species Sesamia nonagrioides. Next base: position 257,703 of record JADWQK010001968.1, read on the forward strand.
TATGCACTTGGTGTGCGAAATTAATTACTAAGCTTCGTTGATATTTTTGAAAGCTAGTGTACGTGTCAGGTCGGGCGTGTATCAGAAGTTGATTCTTATAATTGGTATTAATAAATATTTAATTATTTTTAGTAAACATTTTTTAACAGACAGCCACTCCACGTTACTTACTAACATTCACGAATTCGCTACTAAAACGTTGTAATTAATTGTTGCGTCAAGTTAATTACCAAACACTTCTATTCGCGTGACTTTTTGGCTTTTAAATCTATCTTAATTGTTTTTGAAAATAATTGTAGAAGTTACTTTTTAATGCAAGATATTATATAAAACTTACAAACCCATTAGACGTCGTTCTGTCGGAAAGAGCAGCGCCACCTACCGGGTCAAATTGTATTGTCAAATATGGCTTCCCCATTGAAACATGTGCACAAAATTTAATCCAAATAGGTTCAGCCGTTTAGGAGAAGATAGGTGACGGAAACACAAACATAAATATTAAGATAAAATGCGGGATAGACAAAGGAAAGATAGATGGATGTATATTAAATTTATGTTGCTGTAAACTATTATTTTTTAAATAAGAAGAGCACTTACTCTTTCTCTCTCTCACTCTATCTCTATTAAACAACCGTGACTTCTAAAATGAAAGAGAAAGCCATAATATGTGGAAAACCCGCGAAAGCCCATTCGTATTAAATATTTTCGGAAACACTTCACCATTGTCTCCCCCGAATATAAGAACCGATCGATACCAATCTCAAGCATTACCTATACAAAAGACAAAAACCCGACAGTATGGAGGGTTCCATATATCAGTCACTTAGAACTTCTGCGTTTGACAGATAGGGTGCACCCCTAATTGACATAACCAATAAGGGTTGACCCCTAACTTTCCTTAAACGCTACTTGTTTTAGTACTTTTTCTTTTAGGGTTCGCGGTTTGAAAGGTCTTACCAATCTGGTCATTGAGTTGCGCTTGAGAGAGGTGACGTTAGAAATATTTGATGAGGCGTTTATTTTAAATCGGGGTTGCAGACTGGTTTCAATGTTGATCAATTATTCGGGTAATCGAAATTCATTTGAGTGTGCTTTATGAAAAGCAGACTGTGTGGAATGAACGGGGTTTTTAATTAGCAATGGGGTTGGTTTGAAGTGTATGTGACGCGAAAATATTTTCGTTTAATGTTGTGAAAGGGGTCGCTTTATTTTTTCAATTAAACATTCATAAAATGATGATGATGAAGATGAAATGACTGACGCAGTGGTTAAGTTGTACAATATGTAAAGAAAACTCTGTCCTATCCGTGAAGGTATTGGTAGGTAACGATAACTGATTGTACTAAAGCCCATAAAGCCGGGCTATACTTAAAAAAAGAAATACCCCTTAAAAATAAATACTATTTCGAAAAAGCGAGGTAACTTAAACTTAATACATGTGCGGTAGGTAACACGTTAGGCATACTTGCGCGGGCGAAGGGGAGCAGGGCACGCGGCATGTGGTCGCATCACTCATAATAATACTGCCTGAAATGATGTTGTCGCTTTTTATAAAAATACCAAAGTTTGAGGAAGCCGGAATTAATTCGCGGAAAAATAGATTATTTCAAAATTCATTAGTATTGTTACTATGATGATTATGTAAAATTTCATATTTTATTTGGTCATATGTTTACCTAACCTTTATTGGCTTTATTATCCTTTTGGGTCGGAAGGGGTTTTCTTTACATATTGTATAAGCGCATGGAACAAATATTATTTTGTATGAGTAGTTGTTCCGGGTCTGTTTTGTGTATGTGACTGATGTTTGTAAACGCACCCACGATACAGGAGGAAAGTCCTAGCGTAGAGCAAAAGTTAAAAAAAAGATTGCGAACATAACTCTGCCGGTCGGGTGTCAATAGTTTCTTACCAACTTTTGTTCATAGGAAACTATCAATTTGAATTATACACCTAGTTTCTGATACTTCATCAGTCTCCTTCCTCTTAACATGTGAAATTAAATAGGTATTTTGAGTTTGAACGGCTGAATCGATTTCAATCCAGTTCTGAACACAGATCATGACCTGAGATAGAGTAAAAAAGTTTAAGGAGGATATACTTTTGTATATCCTCCTCATCATCATCATCATTCTCCTGCCATTATCCCAATTTATTTGGGGTCGGCGCAACATGTCTTTTTCTTCCATACATCCCTATCAGAAGCCATCTCGGCAGTCACCCCTTCTTAGCCATATCATCCTTCACACATTCCATCCATCGTTTCTTTGGTGTTCCCCTACTCTTATAGCCATCAACATTCATAATTAAAACTCTCCTCACGACATTCTCCTCATTTCTCCGTAACACATGCCCGTACCATGACAACCGATTTCCACACAACTTTTCAGTTACCGGTGCCACTTTCAGACTTCCTCTTATGTACTCATTTCTTATTCTATCCATTCGTGTAACACCACACATCCCTCTTAGCATTCTCATCTCCGCTGCATGCAATTGCCTTTCATTCATCCCTTTCGTAGCCCAACATTCTGATCCATACAAGACAGCAGGTCGGATCATGGTTTTATATATTTTCCCCTTAAGTTTAAGGGGAATGCGGGAGTCGCAGATTGTTCCTGTGACCTGCCGCCATTTCATCCACCCAGTGTTAATTCTGTGCTTAACCGTCCGATCTATTTTGCCATCGCTTTGCACGAGTGAACCGAGATACCGAAAGTCGGAGCAGATTGGGAGAAGTGCGCCATCAAGCGCTATGGCTCCAGAAGTGGAGAAACCGCCGAAATCGCAGAACATATATTCGGTTTTGGTTCTGCTGATTTAAACTAAAAAAGAGCTTTTGCTCTTTTTTAACATTATAATCTAGTGTTAGTTACTGTAATGGTTAGGTTAGATTAAAATTAACACTTCACTACCCCGTGTTGGAGACGAGGCCCGGACGGACCGGGTCGGCACGAGAGGGCCGTGGAAGAATATAGACTCCCGCGGCCCCGCGCGCACGTGATGGGAGGGACATCATGGTGGTTTTTAGTCAGTAGGAGTCTGACAGACCCCGTCGCCCACCCCAGGGTGGCGGACATCCATGAGGATTTTCCACCCCTGAACAAAAAAAACAAAAAAAGAAAAGGCTTAAATTCATTAGTTCCATACAGGCACATCCACACAATACCTTACGGTAAGGACTGCACTACTCGGATGAGGGTAGGTAATAAAATTAGGTGCTTGGTGGACAGCCCTGGCGTATGTTATATTCTCCATGATCCAATAAATATCCGTGAAGACAAGCACTGGTTCGTCCCTAAGGATAGCTAATATATTTTCGTATTAAACTTATGAATGTGCAAGCATCTTTTTTATTTTATGATCTATTCTTGCCACAATTTCAATGTTTATCCTAATGTTTGAAGCCTCATGTTTGAAATTATCTTAATGTGTTACCAATCTAAGAAGTCATAAGTTGAAGTTTGATGAGAAACTATGATGTGGTTTTGAATTTTCTTGTCTTTGCTGCATTCATAATGTCAATACACAGATGGTAAGTATAAATTTATAGATTATTAGTTCGAGAGAGAAAGAGCGACTTCTTGTTATCTATTAATTATTTATATTTTTTATCCTTTATATCTGTTTTAAATAATAGTGTATGTCTTTATATATTATTTATTTTTCGAATATAATTTATATAAGTTAATTTATGTATTTATTAATAGCTGCACCCTACGGTTTTACCCGTATACGTTTCGATACTGACAAAAACTTGCCAAATTTTACCTAAATCCTTTAAGTAGTTTTTGCGTGTGAAAAAACAAACATCCAAGCTTACAAGCTTATACTATTAGCAGGATACCATTGATTTACATATTTCGATTAGTGAAAACAGGCAACATAATGTAGCTATCTGGGTTCTCACTTAATCCGTTTCAAATTCCTGAAGCCCAACAGACGCTGTTAAAGAACCAGCCATAAAAGTTAACGACGTCTACAAGGCGCCGTAAATGCTGAACAAATTCACATTATTAAGTGGTTGTAAACTGCAATGAGATTCAAAGTTTTAGTAGAAAAGTTTAGAATATTGCAGGAAAATAGATGTTTACGTAAAACACAACATCATAAACATCTAACGATGAGTATAATATGAATAGAGTAAAAACTTATTTAAATAAATAGAGAATTAAAAAAAAATAAGCATAAGTCTGGCACCAGGAAAGATTAAACAATTATAAACACTTTGTAGGCAGCCTCTGGACTACATAGGTAAAATACCATACTTTCGGTGAACATACAACGGTGAAAATTCGAACGTCATATCTATTTATTTGCAACTCGTTAAACAATTGTTCTCTTTCAAAGTGCAATCTAATCTGCATTCCGTCAATAAAAGCGAGACATCCTCCGGCGTTGCGTACACAAAACTCATCTTGGCGACAGTCAAAATCTTACCAAAAATGTGGGAAATTATGGGATATTTTTGCCGTATTGATCTTTGTATAATTACGGAAATTACTCTTCTCGTATTGGTATAAAATTTCAATCAAAATACGAAAATTTTTGCTGTCCAGTAAGTCCACGTGTCGTCAAACCACCACTTGCAGATTGCAGAGTATAGTCATCATCATCCCAGCGAAGCCATCCGAAGCCTTCTCAGCTTTGGAGTCTGTGGTCCGCTTTACCAGTCCAACTGCTGATATGGCTAAACTTCGACATTTTCCGTGAACCGACTGCCGTCTGACTTCCACAACCCGAAGGCGACATCGGAGCATTGCAGTTAGACCAATTGTTGGACTTTTGAGGGCTCCAACGACCCGCAGAGTATAGTATTGGTAGTTTTATTGAACCACGCAGGCCAGTAGGCATCATTACATAAGACAGTCTCTCAAAACGCCCACCCATCGACAATTCCTAGTGCTTTCGCTGGGAGGAAGAAGTGGCGAAACAAACTCCCCAGCAGCACAGCTGTCTGTTCATTAAAACAAAACACATGACTTTATACAATACTATGTATAGTAATTAACACAAGATAATATATCACTGGTAGCTTTATTCCATTCATTGTACCGAATAGAGAGAGAAGGCTCTCTTTTGTGCCTTTCCATCCAGAAGGAAAGAGTGAAGAGAGAAGGAAGGAAAGAGGGACACGGTTAAAACCTAACCAATAATCCAATTGAAAGGCATCCAAACTACCTACGTGCATTGGCTTGTGTACGAATAACACGTTATCGGCCAATCAACGGTCGTTCCGGACGATTGAACGAGAACTACTATTGCAACTCGACGGTGACGATAAGGTTGGTGATAGCATTGATGAGGTCAGTTCCAGGGATGTTGGAAGGTTAATGTGAAGTTAAATGTGAACCGTAGAAGATTATACATATTATATTATTACCTTCTGCATAACAGCTGACAGAATGGGTTGTAAGACTTAAGGTTCCCATCTTTTTCTTCGGAGTAGAAAAATAGCAGTATTTCACAAAATAAAACAGTATTTCATTTTATTAAACTTTCAAAAACATATTTTTTGAACTTCTTCGACAAGTTCGTAAAACTAGTTCGGAAATGTAGTTTGTGTATGGACTGGCATATACTTCGTAAAAGATTTTTGGCCCCGGATTCCGCATATAAAAACAGTATTTTGTATACTTTTTTTTTGTTCAACAGTAAAAAGTATAATGTACCGAAAAACAGTATAATACTATTAAAAACAGTACGGTTGGGAACCTTACTTAAGGTAGTACATACAGTTACATATTCCGTATTTGCGACATATTCGCCAAAAATGTAAACAAGCATGAGTTTAGGGCGACATTACTTTATTTCTTACACAACATATTTCAGTTTACGCTACAACTTCGAACATTTTTATAACTTTTTCAATACTGCTAGTCACTTTGAAATTAACTTAATTGTCATTAGCATAAAGTTGATATTTGTATAACTAGGATGGGGGTATGCAGCATCAGGCCTCCTTCACTCGGTCTTACTTTAGGCAAAATGACAGATAAGATATAAATGCGTTGAATGCATCTTTTTATCTTCTTGACTCAATATAAAATGTAGAGAAAGCCCTATTATTGGTAGATAATCTTATATTGGAAATCTGCAGAACGAAATCATTTTGACTACAATTGCATCGACACAGTTATACCAAAACGTTCACTTAATATTTACAATTATACTGTATAGAATCTATAAAAGCACAGCCATAAAAATCTATCTCGACATTTCCAATAGCCAAAAATTTCATTGGATTTGCAGCCAACTTATTTACCAACCCATTCGATCCCAAACTTTTCTGCAAAGACGTATTTTTGTGCGAGATTAGACCAATTGCCGAACTCGTAAAGGCAGTCTTCTTCGGTTTCCCGTAGTAATTTATCGGCAATAGACGAACCAATTGCCTTTTCGCCTACCGATACAGTTGAATCCGAATTGGAGGATTTATTGGCTAGTTGGTGTTTATATGACTCGTATCAATTTGATTGGAATGAGTGCAGTATTGCCTGGTGTAAATGGATTGGTGTTTGCTTCATGGGACCTTAATGTTTTTGTTACAATTGCAGCCTTTATTACTGCACCAGATTCAGCTAACTCATCATTGCAGTCTTCATTATTAGTTTTAAAACGAGGTACACTATCATTTAGATGTAAAGTCAGTAACCGGAATACGTAACATAACGTACTTTGTAACATGTATTTTTATGTCACCAATAATTTCTTTCTCCCCGTTTTTAGAGACATATACACCTAGAATTATTATTATTCGGAGACTGCAAGATTGTTTATTATATAGATTATTTAATATATAGTTTGTTAAAATATTAAGCTTATTTATTTGTAAAATAAATTAATTTAGTCTCACGGCTTGAACTGTTAATCTAAAATGAAACACTGGTTATAGAAACGTGTTCTAGATAGAGAATTTAGAACAATTCTGCAGCATCGCTCCCGCAATCAGCGTCCAGGATTGCACTCGACTCGAATTTAAACTGTCTCCATGTGTTAGATCAATATAGGGCTGGCAATCACTATAGAATAATAAAGAGACCAAATTTTTAGCCCTTTCAACATAAACATACGAATCTGCTTCTTCATTAAAATGCGGTGATTTGAAGCTTTGAGAATAAATATTGTAATATTTTATCCTGAAAGTTTGTATAAACAAAACACTTTTATAAATGTCAATCCTAATTATATTAATAACTAGATGACGTCATCGGCATTGCCTACTATTATAAGAAGAAAGGCAGAAATAAACTCAGAGCTCGCAGTCTCTTTTACACTCAAATCTGGGTTACATAATGTGAGGACCATGCCGATTGGTGTAGATGTATGTATAAGTCTTTTGAGAATAGTACGACACAGATTTGAGGGGACCTGTCGAGTATCAGGAATAAATAGAATAGTTCTCTTGTGCAGAGTAAATCATTATTTCAGTGTAGGTTTGAGTAATCAAATTAGGTTTTCTATCAACCCTAATTCCTATCGATGGTTTATAACGATCTGATGATACAATAGAATGTAATTCGTGTAACAGCTTATTGCGTACAATGTCCCACTTCTTAGAATTAAGTTTTATTGACCACAAACAAGTGTTTACTGACACAATTGTTGTCATTGTTTAAAGGCTAGAGATAGTTCCAGTAAAATCTAGATAAAAACCAACGAAATAATAGTGAAGTAGTTCTAGATAGATAGGTAGATTTTGTGTTTTGCAACTTTAATGTGGGTTTGGCCGAATCCATAGCCATTGCGAGCTAGATATTTGTCAATATTGAGATCATCGTGTAAACGCATTTTGTTCGGCGCAACTTATGTATATATACATAGTTGTAGCATCTCCGCACAAACTAAACAATCTTTTGCACAAACTTCTAGGGTACGGGCCTAGAAGTTTGTGTAAAAGAGGGTTTAGTTGTTTGCTTTTGAATTTTCAACTTTATTTTTGGTATTTTGTACGTACATATTGCCACTCCGTATGCCTGTTCATATCCTTGAAAGACTAAGGCACGTATTACAGAACGTCACTCAAAACTCAAACTCCACTTATGTCTCATTTCAAGCCATTTGATTGGTTGAAACTAGTTTTAAGTAATGCTTAAGCAGAGATCAATGCTTGAGTGACGTTCTGTAATACGGACCCAAGTGAGCAAATCAAACCCCTAACATATAGCAGTCAAACAGTCCATATACATTTTCCTCTAATTTCTGGAATTCTTACAATAATAAAATAACCACATATTTTACACAATTATCTCAAATGTATATATCGGTAATAATACAACAATGAAGCAATAAGACAAATAAAGAGTAACGTAACGTATCTAGAAGACGATCAATATTGCTTACTATAATATAAATTGAGTTATCAAATCGTTTTCGATTAATCACTCATGAGTTTTAATGTCTAAACAGAAGTGTATGTTCATTTGCATTAATACAAATAAAAAAGAAGATGACTTCAATAATTAAGTTCTTAATTAGATAGAACTTACCTACATAGCTTTGCATATAAACTAAGTTGTCAGTCATTCTGCGGTTAACCCAAAAAAGACAAAACATCTACTAAAGTAGGCTAATCAGCAACCATAAGCTAATGTAACTGATGATTATTGTAAGCACTTTGATTATATCATTAACATTTGAACCATTATTTGTATTACGTCTAGTCAATGTGGAGTCAAAACCAAACAGTCTCATTAAATCTGTCCTAAATCCAACTAGTCTAATAACAATTTATCATCTCATTCAAAATACTTCAAGACGTAACAAAAGACTAAAAAAAATCAGGTTATATATATAAATTGTTCTATCCGGTCAATCAGTTTCGCAAGTCCGTTGTTCTAACGAGCTATCTGCGTCAAGAGTAATCCATATAACATCAATTTGCTTATATAAGACGACCTCTGAACCTGTCTGGGAGACCTGGTATCAATTATGAAGGTACCTACTTTCATTGTGATCTTATCACGTCATTTTAGATCGATGTGTTGATAATGTTGATGTTTGTTCTTTTTCGTGGCTTTTGACCCGGCTTTGTGTTTATTGAGATGTTAAGATAATGATATGGTCATTTCCGTTCGTGTGTTATGTCTTAACTCTTGATATGTGTTCATCATTGTTTTCTTTTTTTTTTGAGTCGAATGTTTTCTTTTACTTTGGGGAAAGTTTATATGGTTTCTTTTTCATGAATTTGATTTTATGCCAAATAAGAATTCATATGACATGCATCCAGCTTTCGACGTTTCTTAAGCATGTTGCATAATATTTTGATTTTGATTTACCTACTTCTTAAAATTACCTCTTTACTTGAAATCGATCTCATGATTACAGAGCCATTAAGTACCCGTTATAAAAACTTTTTCATTTTTTCATTTCTCTTTCAACTTAATTTCCCCGTTATCTCGTGGGAACTGAGACTGCTCTTTTGTTAGACAGATATCTAAGTTTTCAGACAAATCCATAATTACTTCAACTAGTTCAAGCACAAAGATAGGTGAATAATAACATCTTGAGGAAACCTGGACTTTATAAGTCTGAAATCGCCAACCCGCATTGAGCAAGCATGGTGATTATGCGCAATCCTTCTCTGTATGAGAGGAGACCTGTGCCCAGCAGTGGGACGATAAAAAGGAGGATGATGATGATGAAGCACAAAAATATTGCGATTTGCAGTTAGTACATCCATTTTTTACTTTTTTATTAAAGTTTTTAATTATTTAATTCCATAATTAATAATGACTTAAGATATTTTGCATAAAACTTTGAGATCCGGTTCAGTTACAGTAAATATTACGTAGATCCTACTGTAATGGATATGGAAAAATACATAGGCAATGTTTATCATGGGCGTAAAGTATTATTTTAATAATAGTCATCTGTGTCATATATGTATATTAAGTCTACAATACACACACCACACATTTTTACATACTGGACTTTTTAATAATAACTTCTTAAATTTTTAAGGCACCCATTGATATTTTTGTTAAAATATTTCTCGAACCGATACTTAGTCGAGATTTCGTATACGGTATGATTTATGTTAATTAAATATTTTACTTAACAGAAAACACACTTTATATATGCATTATTTTACTCTTGGGTGATAAAAGAATTCCACATACTTACTAATAGCTCAGTTGCAATATTATCCGAAAATTCTCGAGGAGGGCATAAAAAATATTATGTAAACTGTCGATCAACGACCGTGAAATAAACAAGACAATAAAAACAAAACAAGATCAATCAAACTTTACAACAACACAACTTGCAATAATTCAGTTTTAAATCAGATCGAAAGTGTCGACCATGAACATAAAGCGTTTGAAGAAAATGATAAAATCAAAATCAGCTTCAGTACAATATCTGGTAATAGAAATAGGTAATATTATTATAGATCAAACAATCCAGTATCAAGGTTGTCTTGCAAACCGTTTTCATGTTTTTGTTCTGAAAATAATTGAATTATGTAAAACTTTAATTCATTTCTTAGACACAGTATTACTTATGGCTTATTGTCTTTAGCTATGCCATTTAACTTCGCCACTGAAATGCTGTCTGGTACTACAAAATTACTTCCCGAGAGCAACAATGCCGCTACGTCTAGCAGTTGATAAAGACTACTCCAATCAGTATTAAATGCTTTAATATCTGTATTCCAAGGAATACCAAGACCCGTTTTTCCTAACTTTCCGTTTCGATAGTTTTATTCGTATTTTTTGTAAATATATCTGCTCTCTCTTTGACATATTTTCTATCATTTTACACGACTAAAACCTTACGTTTATCATCATCATAAATTTTTACGAGCTCACTGTTTCTTTTAACCCCATTCTTTTCTACACCCAGCATTTCCACTTCCAGCATTTCTTCCTTAAAAATAGCTTCTATTGTATTTCCAACAATTTTTGACACTGCATCCACTCCATTTAAACGTAGCTCAGTGAATTTAAACCGCAGTAAATTATCCCGGAACACGATATCTGACCGATAGTCAATCCAGTTACCGTTTTCAAGTAGACCACTTGACCTAGCCATATAAGAGGAGAAAACAATATTTCCTTTGAACTACGTTTACAAGAATGTAGCCCTTATAACACTTATGGAGCTATAGCGCTGTTGCCCTGTCCAGTATCTGTTCATTCATACTCCATTGATAGATTTCATTGATTTATATTTGCTTTCTCTTCATTGATAAGTTTTATGTTGTTAGGACCCTTATTCAGGTGTTAATTTGCAGTAAAAGTGGACAGCTTGAACGGGAAAGTGTCAATAATAGTGTTGATGTAAGTGTTATTCTGTTCAGTTATCGACTCATTCATCAAAGAAATAACTTAGAATTATATTTCCTTGGTCATTTCTAAGAATATCTCGTATTATCTTTCTCTTTCTAAGGCTTATATCATTTGTGTTATTGCTGGACTAGTGACATGTAACAGTTCAAATCCCTTTGAAAACTACAACTGTGACAGTTACATTATAAATAGCTCAATAATCATATTTACCATTATTAACGTCCACTTTAAAAACCGAAGCCAGGTCAAGCAAGGTTAACTCGTTAAGCCAACAATAACCAAATTACGTTGCGTCACAAATCTAATAATAAAACAATAAATCATTCGATCAGAGGTCATGTCTACTGACATAACTAATAAGTAATAACTATAAAGTTTGTTGGGAGGCAAAAGTTACTAGTGGCCTGTGTCGCAAGCGAGCTTCAGGCCTCGTAACTTGATAGCGCAATGCATAAATCTCAATCAAAACTATTGTAAAGCGCTGGACCGCTGCATTTTATTGTCACGTCTAACAAGCGTATGATGTAAGTGCTGTTTTATTGGATTGAATGCGTTTGGCCCAATTGTAAAGTATTATCTAATAAAATTATTGTACAGATTGAGATTGCCTCTTTGAGGTTTGGTGTATTAATTTTATAGTGTTTCTCACGCATTGTTGAAATAATCAAAAATATAGATGGTTGGATTTAAATTAGCGGTGTTTGTGGTATTTACCTGTATAATTTTAGCTGCAATTAATGGTCGCCTCTTTCACTTTTGTTTCTTTTTAATTTTGGGTTCCAAGCACAAAAATTTAGTTTGAAATTAGAACTGTACTTAACAAAAGAGTATACAATTTTCAGTACAACCCATGTAGATTGTAGATGTTTCCCATTTTCTAGCACGTCAAACTTAACTTCAGAGAGACGTGAATATTGTTAGCTGTCTGAGCCACAAACATTGAAATAGCTGTCTAAAAGACCATAATTATAAAAGTTAACGAGAAAATATCATGGTACTTCGACTTATGATAGAGCGTTGCATTAGGTAGGTACCGGCAAGAAATTAGTTGAAATTTAGAAAAAGCTCCTCTTTTCTAAATTGCCTTTTTATTTAATTTTTTTAAAGTCATTTAAATCATGTGGTAGCTACGTCTTTATATACTCAAGTGACTTTCGTTTTATCTAATTTTCGTATCAAAGGACTAGTACTTATGTTTCAAAGATTTGTCATTCCTTTCTGGAACTTCTGTTTTCTATTTACCCACGTAACATATATTACTATTATGTAAAAATTTCAAGTTCTATTCTATTTTTTACTATAACAAGCAAAGCCGATGGCGGATAGATACTATGCCAAAATAAAAAGTAAAAAGGAAAAGTCAGGGTAAATTGTAATTAATACCGTGAAACTGTTATTAATAACTTACACTCAGCTCACTAACAGTCTAATCCATACTAATATTATAAATGCGAAAGTATCTCTGTCTGTCCGGCTTTCACGCCATAACTACTGAACCGATTGTAATGAAATTTGGTACACAGATAGTCTAGAGCCTGAGAAAGGACATAAGCTATAAAACATCCCGCTATGACCAATAGGAGCAGAGCAGGAACAAAAAATATTGCGAAAACGGAAGCAAACGGGACGTACACATTGCTCCCATTATTTTAACAAGCCCTTATTTTATATCAACTGAGCTCTTTCGGTTCGAAGCTTACGCGGGTACAGCACGGCGCACAGCTAGTTTTTACCCGACTACGGCAAAGCAAAAGGAGGGTTATGATTTTGACAGGCTATGTATGTATGTATGTATGTATGTATGTTCATCTGTTCCCTCGTAACTTCTAAACTACTTATCAGAATTCGACAAATGATATATCATTAGAAGCGTCTTAATTGTCCGCTGGTTATAGGCTATATGGGGTTCCACAAAATCTACTGTGGCGCCCTCTAGCGGACAAAACATACAGAGTAAAAAAATAAAGTTAAGATAAATATGCCGTGTTTGGTATCATTTGAAAGCGCTTTACTTGTACATTTTGAATATATATATATTGCTAGCATTTGCCTGTGACTTTACCTGTATTCATGGGCTGGTTGCATATAATTCACATCTTTTCGTTCATAGCTTCTTTACTACTTATCAGAATAAGACCACAGCAGTACCATTAGAAGGGCCTTGATATTCTGTTAGTTATGAGCTATAAAGCTTGTCACCAAATTTAGTATAGCGCCCTCTAGCGGACAAAAAGTTCTTTGTTAATATAAAATTAAAATAAATATGCCGTGTTTGGTATCACGTGAAAGAGCTTCACGAGTGCTTTATGCTTGTACATAATTACAAGAATGCTTTAATGATCTTAAATATGAGCGATAAGAGTAAAGCGCGGATCACGGAAACTGTGAATCGCTTTATGCAATGTAGAGCAGTGTGAACATTATTAGAATATGTAATGCACTAATGAAAACGACATAAGCTGGGAGTAACTCCACGCGGTGAAGGCGGAAACAGTTTGATAACTGGCTAAATCTCCCTTAAAAAGGCCTCTGCACTATATGCCTTCGGGCTTATGTTGTTATATGTGCGTGTAGATGTAATATGTCAAGTACCTAGTTTTTAGTTCATCAGTTTAACTTTTGTTAATAATATGCGCCACAAATACACTTTAACACCAAAATAGTACAAATAAAAAAAAGTTAAAAAACTAAAACCCAACTACGACAAAAAACGACGCTGAAAAAGTATAAAACAAGATTTTCAGAATACTGAATTGAACAAAGTTGCTAATGTAGTTGCAAGTTTAACTAAATACCCAACTACGATAAATTTTCATGTTTGGAAAGGCGTAGTCACACGTTGTCAAGGTGCTACGGTAGGTAGGTATATGTAACGTGTGACTACAAACATACTGCCTTTCCAAACATGAAAATTTATTTCTACATAGTGAATATTGCATACTTCAGAATAGTATTGTATGACATTACTACTGTGTCCATTTACTTGCAACTACATTAGCAACTTTGTTCAGTTCAGTATTCTGAAAATCTTGTTTTATACTTTTTCAGCGTCGTTTTTTGTCGTAGTTGGGTTTTAGTTTTTTAACTTTTTTTTTACTATACAAAAATAAGGCCAACCAATAAAAATTATTCCCATGTATCACAATCTCACACCCCTGTGTAGTCAACACCAAACGCTTAGTGTACAATTAGATTTATAAAGACATTTACAACTTCCTCCACGTTTCACGACTACCCGCCAATGTACGAAGTTTAATATTTACATAACATTGAATTCGATTTGTGATCGAATTTATGAAACATTCATGATTATAAACGGTGCGGCATTTGAATAACAGCATCTTGATTGTGTTGACAATTTTAGTGAAGTTAAATTTTAGAATACTGTAGTAAATTCATAGGATTACTGCATAGATAGTAATAAAAGTGAATGAAAAAATGGCCTTAGTAATCAAGTTGAAAACTGGTCCACCGCCAGGGTTCGCGATTGTACCTACCTTAATCGAACTGCCCATACTGATCGAATAACATCAGTTACCTACGCGTACATTATTTCACTAATTCGACTATATCTATCACGGTCCTATGATATAAGAAGCACACTTAATAATTATATTTATAGAATTAAACGTCAATAAAGACCAACAAAGCAGACCAACCGATGTTTTTGATTCCTTTAGTAGATTTCCTGTTTTTGTCATTTCTTTAATAGAAAAGGAAACGTGACTCTTTAATCCAAATAAGAGCTGTTAAATATGGCGCGCAGTGTAATTTTGAAAAAGGAATCAAAAATAACTGTCGGCTACAGGAGATTGCTTTTTAACGGCGAGTGGCGTAATCGAGAATAGTTTTTGGAACTGGCAGCTTGGAGAATTCCTTCGCCAATTATAGAATTGTTTTTATTCATTAACTGTGGCATTCCTTTTCTGAATTTGAATTCAGAGCGCGCGAAGAATATATCGTAAGAAGTAGTAGTATCGTAAGTAGAATAATATCATCTTTTAGGTAGTGTATCAGAAGCTCAGTTTGACGTAACTTTAAGCCCGCACCACTACACATGCGTGAGATTTGAACAAAAGTATTGAAGTAACTTGCATACCGAGTCCCATAACATCTTCTGTTTGGTGAATAAGTACCATAATGGCATGCAAGCTACTTGCAAGCTTTTAAGCAAGTTTCAAGCATGTATATTTCAGGCTCTAATGACAGAAGATTCTCACTATCTAACTGTTAATACTGGCAAGAACTGTCAAATTACAGCATAGTTGACTTTAGTTTGAAACTTTTTAAACCATACAGAAAACAACAATGTCTTATTCTCTCGGCTAGACGGTAAAAATCTAACAAAGGTAAACCGAATTCCTGTCTATTAAACCATAAAAGTACAGGAAACGCTTTTGCAACTTCTCATGTAGCATTATACGAAGGAATTATTTTGTAAAAAAAAAAATTGCACATAAATGTTTAATGGAATGGTTAAGAAGGCCTCACACGGGAACAGGCAGCAGACCATGATACAATGTATATTATCTGCACACCGATCCAAGATGGCGATAGCGGCTGCAATTTCTTATTCTTCCCACACGTAACATTGTCCCAACATCTGCCAATGTTTGCCCAAACTTTGTGTAGTTGGTAAGTACCTACATGAAAGTGAACATAAACATAAAAAAAACAATTTTCAGTAATTAGATGCCTTTACACGGCCTTTAAAACTGTAAAAGTAAAATAAAATTTCTTTAAATCATAATGATAAATTCTACTTAATGATTTTATGTTTTAACTAACGCAAATTACTGTTTTAAGCATTTGTTTGCAGCGTAGCTTTCGCCATAATGTCAGCCAATGTTGGTCCCAACGTTGTCTCCAACATGCGAAGACATTGCTTCCGACTTTGCACGCTTAATTAGACAGTTCGCATTGTTATTAGATAAGTATGGAAACTTTTTGCAACAAGTTTTTGTTATGTATTTATGGTTTGCAGAGACAATGCTCATTATCTGGTAATTAATGATAAACTTAATCGTGTATGTATCTGTATTTAAGAACCGTTATATTTTAGTATAACTCGCGCAGATAAAGAAAAGATCTGAAAATGGCGGCGGATACTTATGGTACGGTTGACAAAACATGCCATTGTTTAATCACAAACCAAATGCTAAGATAGTAAAATGTCAAATTGTCGTTGTAAATATTGTTATTTATAACGTAAATTTGACATTTCACTTGTTTGTTGTTATGTTTGTTTTTATTGTTGTTTTTCTTGATTTTGATTGTTCAAACTCAACAAAAACAATAATATCAACAAAAACAACAAAATAACAGAGACTTTAACGGAACGAAATTAACAATAACTCGGAGTGCAATGAGTGCATCAAAGTAGTTTGGAAAGCGAATCCTGAATTCCTGATCGATGATATTTTTTTCTTTGCAGCGCTTACTTCACTGTGTGAGTATAGACAGCGATAGAGAGTGAGTGAGAACGCATGCGAGCGGACGCCATTTACAGATCTTTTCTTTATCTGCGCGGGTTATATAAATGATTAATTCAAAAAGATACTGTCACGCCAACTGATAATGCGTTCAAATTAAAAATAATGCTGGCATTGACATTTTTTTTATACTTGTTTCTGACTTGGATTCAAACTTCTTTAGCGCTGGCATTGATTGAGATAAATATTGTCAGTTTCAAGTTCACAGAAAAAAGACAACTAAGGGTTTAGGTCCGCATTCCAGAAGGAAACTCAAGCATTTATCTCTGCTAAAGCATTATTTAAAACTAGTGTCAACCAATCAAATGGCTTGAAACGAGACTTAAGTAGAGCTTGAGTTTTGAGTGACGTTCTGTAATACGGCCCTTAGGATCTATTTTCTAATGTTTAATATAGGTAAAATTATGGGAACACATGAGTGCGGTTCCATAGCCCAAGATTATTACTTTTTTTTTTAGAAAATATTTGGTTGGCACTCACAATAATAATGTAACAAAATGTGTTTTTACATATGCTCATATGTAAAAAAGTTAAAAGGATAAGTGATAAAAAGGTTCTTTTAAGTTACGAGTAATTCACAGAAAACAATATCTTAAACGGCAATGAATTGACTATGATGACATCATGTTGAGGTCAACATACCTGTCAGAGGTGTCAAACTGTAGTTTGAACATGGCATAGCGTGACTAGTCAAACGAATCTACCAAATGAGTCGTTAAAATACGCGAATAAATTAGCATGAATACCATACAAAAATACACCTGTCTAAACGTAAGACTCACCGAGACTTTTTTGCAACGTTCACAATATCTTTAATACTAGCTTTCCGCCCGCGGCTTCGCCTGCGTGGAGTTCGGTTATATCGCGCTTTTTAGATTTCCCTCGGGAATATCATTTTTCCGGGATAAAGGGTAGCCTATGTTCTTTCTCAGGGTCTAATGATTGTCTGTGCCAAATTTTATTAAAATTGGTTGAGAGGTTTAAGCGGGAAAGCGTAACAGACAGACAGAGTTACTTTCGCATTTATAATATTAGAATGGATTAGCGATAGACCGGACATAATATCTCGTCACATTTTTTTTTTAGTCTGGAAACATTAATCATAATCAACTGTACGTTCATACACTGATGCAAATAACAGAATTACACTGCTTAACCAAAGTCTATCTGTCTCATACCCGTAGGCAACCCAGCCTATTTCAGAACAGCGCCATAATTACAACCTTCAACTAAAACAATCTAAGATAATTCATTCACATGAAAGTTATTGTAACTTAATAAATTCTCATTTGCTAGCCATAAAATTTTATGAGACAATATAATAAGCATATAATCACAGTCCACTAGCTTGTAATGTATCCGAGATGCCTAGTGCCTCTACTTTCTCTAAGTACTTATTTCATTCACACCTAGGAAAATTCTAATCTACATAATGATAGGCTGAGTTTACATTGATTTCGTAGGAGACCTTGACTACTTCTAGGCTAGAATATATTATACTAGCTGTTGCCCGCGATTTCACCCGCGTAAGCTTCGACTCGAAAGAGCTCAGTTAATATAAAATAAGCGCCAGTTAAAATAGTGGGAGCAATATGTACGTCCGCATTTGGTGCCTTTTTCGCAACATTTTTTGTTCCTGCTCTGCTACTATTGGTTATAGCGGGATGTTTTATAGCCTATGTCCTTTCTCAGGCTCTAGACTATGTGTGTACCAAATTTCATTACAATCGGTTCAGTAGTTTTGGCGTGAAAGCCGGACAGACAGACAGAGATACTTTCGCATTTATAATATTAATATGGACTAGTTGTAGAAATAACCGGTGAATAAATTACACGTTTCTTTCTAACTAAAACTGTTATAAATTGTGGATTAAAATAATCTGGTCGCGGGTTTTTTTTTGGATAAAATGACGTCAGTATTGGGTTTTCTGTTTAACCTTTTAGTGGGAATTTTGCTACCTTTCAAGAGCTATCAATCAACTGAAACAATTTGCCGGTGGCGGTGTTTCCGTCACACTACAATTTGAGTGTCTTCAAGGCTAGAGTGAATAGGCTTTTAATAAACTAACGCGCTTTACCATCAACGATCGCATTGCTGCTTACCATCAGGCGGGGTTGCGGCCAAGCGCTAGTTATTAATAACAAAATAACATTCTCTGCTGGATAAGAACCCTCTCGGCCTGTGTAATAGTGTTCTAGTGTTCCTCCAATGAACACTAGGTCTAATATAACTGTATTATAAAAGGAGTAATTTACTCTTTATACTTTAGACAAGTTTTCTCTTCTGACACAATCCGAAGGGTTGATATTAAAAGGTACTGTTTATAGAAATGTTTAAACGATAATCGCTTCTATTATCTACGGAAAAGCGACGGCAATCGGGAATACAATATTTCCTTTGTAACTCTTAATGTGCTTATTACTTTTCATGGGTATAACGGACAGCGTTCTGTGTAACGCTTACATGGAGGCTTATGAAAACATTGCACATAAGCTCTTCGAGTGTATAGGAGTCATCCCGATTAGAACTGAAAACTTCGAGACCCCAAGACAGATGACAACAAGCCAGGAAGCTTAGAGAGGGGGAGGTGGCTGTTACCACTAACGGTCGCCATGGCCCATGCACAATGGACTCGGTGGTCTAGTGGTCGCAAGTGCTACAGTTACTCCTGACCATGAGGTCCTGCATTGGATACCTAGGGCGGGCAGTGTTATTGAGTTATTCCATCTGGAATTTTTCAGTAGCAGCTTGATTGTCTAGATTCGTGTCTGACTGATGGCTATAGACTTGCCTCCTATTATAGAGAAAGTAGTTTATTCTCTACAAACAAAATTCACTATCATATTCAATATCATGGTCAAAAGGATCGTATTCAATGAAGCATATAAAAAGTTGTTCATGGCTTGTAGTCAGGGATCACAGACAAGAAATAATAATAAGAAATAGGCACATCTACGTTTTAGACGTTATGTATACAATATGTAAAGAAAACCCTGTCCGATCCGTGAAGGTATTGTTAGGTAGCGATAACTGATTCTACTAATGCCTACAAAGATGGGCTAAACTTAAAAAAAAATCCCCCTAAAAAAATAAATATTATTTCGCAAAAAGAGGTAACTTGAAACATGTGCAGTATGCCATACAGGCGCGGGCGAAGATGTGCAGGGCACGCGGCCCGCGGCCGCATCGCTATTCGCTCAGAATTATACCGTTAAAATAATGTTGTCACTTTTTAAAAATTACCAAATTTTGGGGAAGTTGAAATTAATTCGCGGGAAAAAGAGGTTATTTCAAAATTCACTAGTATTGTTACTATGATGATTATGTAAAATTTCATATTTTATGTAGTCAAGTGTTTACCTAACCTTTATTATCCTTACGGGTCGGACAGGGTTTTCTTTACATATTGTATAACGTATAAAACGTAGATGTGCCTATTTATAAATAAATGTAGGTATAACTCTGGCTAACCCATTGGGTTAAATTGTAGCTACTTTAAGAGTTAAATCAACTTTATTGCAGTCCACTGGTGGATATGGCTCTCTTCAACAAAGTTCGCAGTCTGCAATAAATAATGCCATTTAATTATAAATGCTGTATGTATGCTAAATCAATATGGCGGTATATAACATGTAACAACAATCTCGTTAGAAATTGATTGAAGTGTATCAAGGCAATTTCACGAAGATAATAGTCTTAATTATTTTTATCACTTAATTTGTTGAGTAGATGTGTTATCATTATGGGAAAGTGAAAATTTAATAAGCCAAGTTATTATGTTTTATATTATAAACACGTTTATAGGCAAAGATGACGTTTATTTTTGTAATTAAGTATTATATCGTTGATTGAATAAGTTTTAATTAAGTATCATTCCCGCGTTACTAAAAAGAGTCAGGGAAATTAATTCTAAACCAAATGAATACACTACCTCATTTAGCCATGTTACAACTGAGTGATTAAAATAGAATTTATTAAAATAGAAATGAGTAATTAAATACATATATTGAATATTTAAATGTTCCCATCAGAAGCATAGTATAGTTTTCACTGAGGGACCGGGACCACCCCTATGGTGGTCATCGGGGTGGTTTCCCGCTGAAAACAAAAACAAGGACACAAACCTCCCATCTGCAACCTGTTTATATACTAAGGTGAAAAAATACCAATTAATATAGTATCCAACCTCTGTGCAGAAAAATAAACATACACACACACCGAATGACATCACTACCAACAAGTTCACAAGCACCTTCATTCAACAAGTTAATTTTGATTCAATTAATTTGCTGCATTCCATTTAAAAATGGCATGCAAAACTTGATCAGGGGCGGATCTCGGTACAGATAACCTTATTCATGCATTTCACAAGACCAATGTAATGCAGGATTCAAAGAGCTTCGGTGTGCCAACACACGAAATGCCAGTGAGTACTGGTCAAGGACTTCGTAAGTATGACGGAATTGTAAATCGAGAGTAAAGTGTTCGAGAGCAGGATCTACATTTTTTTTAAAATAATTATAAACTAATGATTGACCGCAATCCCGCCTGATGGTAAGCGATGATGCAGTCGTTGATGGTAAAGCGCGCTAGTTTATTAAGCCTATTCACTAAAAAAAACTGAGTGAATAGGAAGGGAGACGGCAGTTGAGCGAGGTGATGCAATGTTAAACCCAACAACACGACCGACAATGCTGCGCTAGAAGGAGATTGATCTGGCGACCCTCCACGACCACGACCAAACTCCCGACACAACAACATTATTTTGGCACAGTACTCGGCACACATAGCAACAAAACTGCTCAGATCTGTCCTCCGTACGGCTTCACCAGACATCATCCTATTTAGCGCTCAATTTGCACAGCGTCGACTTTCATTTTGTTAATGGGTATTTAGCCAAATGTTTTAATCCAAATCTTTAATCAGTACATTGAAGTTTCAATTTCGGAGAGGAAATTGGAAGGCGTTACTCTGTTATAAATTGTTTAACGAGTTGATTGAACTGAACCTTCTAATAAACATTTACGTCTTCAACTTAGTGATGTAATTTTACGTTACCATTTTGGAACTGCTATGTCAGAAGTCACTGTAAATTTAGACGTATAATTTGTCATCTAAAAATATATTACAAACCCAAGTTACATTTCCTAATCATCCTCGTTTTGTTTCAGAGCTTTCTGTCAGCAAACGCAAAATGCTGGTGGGCTGGTGCCCTCGCCGCAGCCACGGCGGAGTTGCGGTACGCTGGCTACGTATCACCAGGGGTACTCCTCGTGGCAGGAGCCCCGAGAGCCCTGGAGACGGTTCGGGGGGCCTACGCCAGATCCGTACTCAAGCCGCCGCCGACTTACCTCATATGTGGGCTTGGTGAGTAGATAGATTTCATTTGAAATAATCGTTGCGTTTACAATTATTTAATTAAACTTACACATAGAACAATTTAATATGAACTTTCGTAAAAGGCCTACGTACTTACTGATCCGTTTAGAGATGTTTCATTTGTTTGTTGGTGTGTGTATGTAGGTACAAAAACAATAGTTTTAAATGGTTTTTAGTGTTACTAATACCCAAACTGTTAATGGCTGTTATACTTATTTATAGTTTTATATTTTATGATTTAGTTAAGAAAAGTTTTGGTTATGTTGAGGCTGTTATGCCACAGTGATAATATTATATCTAAAAATTATTAAAAGCGATTCGTCGTGTTCCGCCATGATGTCTGGTGAATCCGTACGGTGGACGGGTCTGAGCAGTTGTGTTGCGATGTGTGCCGGGTACGATGTGCCTAATGTTGTTGTGTCGCGAGTTTGGCCGTGGAGGGTCTCCAGATCATCCTCTGGCGCAGCATCGTTGGTCGTGTTGTTGGGTTAAACATTGGTCGGGGTGGAAATCCTCATAGGTTCCGCCGCCCTGGGGTGGGCGACGGGGTCTGTCAGACTTTTACTGACTAAAACCACCCCGGTGTCTCTTCTATCACCTCGCTCAACTGCCGCCTTCCTTCCTATTCACTCACTTTTTTTGAGTGAATAGGCTTAATAAGCTAGTGCGCTTTACCATCAATGATTGCATCACTGCTTACCATCAGGCGGGATTGCAGTCAAGCACTAGTTTATAACTATTTAAAAAAAAAGAAAAGAAATATACATAAAGATTTTGTTCCGATTTCTCTAAATACACCGCGTAATACGATAAATGTAAATACGGTCAACGTGTCTACATCTCTTTGCTCTGTTTCTGTCAACCGGCAATATAATGATGACTTAAAATATGTTTCGCGTTAAACGCATTCAAATATTTGTGGTGCAAGACTGACTGTTATACGAAATTGGATCGTATAAACGAAATAATTTTTTCGGTACTAAGCTTTTATTGCACCGCGATTTCGTGGTCTTTGAATGAACCCCAATGATGACCTTTGATAATACGAAGAATTAAAATATTCATAAAGCAATATCGTGAAGTGAAACTGACATAATAGGCATGTCTGTAATGCGGAAATTACACGGAACGAAACAGTTTGACGATCTCGTTACTGACGCTCTATCGACGCGCGTCGAAAGCGATCGCTTTGATTTAAAGCGCTGTGAGGCTGATTTGTATAATTTCATTCGGTCATGGAAAGGAGATTTTATTTAAGTATGTTTGTACCAGCCAGTAACAGCTTTATATGAATAAGCGTTATAATATCTACGTCATAAAGTACAGAATAACTTGTAAGTAGTATAGTATTATACGTATTAAACATACATCACTTATCATCTTGTCCCTATAAGCCACGTCGTCTATCGTGTTCCCACTTTGGGGATACAGTCACCTATCTCTACGAGAAGGAGTGGGCAATAACGCGCCACGCGGGTCCAGCACAGAGATGGAACAAAGAGATATGATCCCAATATGTACAGTTACGTCGGTGTACGTCGCCCAGAGTGGTTCACTAGTGAGGCAGTCTAGGTGTCCATGAGGGTTTCCCAATCCCGCCATAACAAAAAAAAAAAAAAAAATGTCCGGTTAAGTGAATAGGTACTTAAATTAATAACTTATTTATAATGAAATATGCACATGTACTTGTTTGCGAGCTAGTTTGTGCAAATTTGTTTTAAAATAAGGGACGTTGTTCAAAATCTCATGCAGATGCTAGTTTCGTCGAGTAAACGGTCGGGGCAGTCCCAAACTTCGACATAACATTCTTCTCCATTCACGGTCACCTCTTATAGACCACATCACTCTGCTTGATGAATCAAACAACTAAATTTAACTGTATGATTCAGCTAACAGGGTTGGACGGTTAAGAAAATAATAATTACATCGCTTAAATTACGATTTGGTTTATGAGAATAATGTTTCTCATGGAATCCCTACTAATATTATATTACGAAACGAATAATATTACGAAAGTAACTCTGTCTGTCTGTCTGTTACGCTTTCACGTGTAAACCACTGCACTAATTTTATTGAAATTTCGTACAGAGTTGACCTTGAGAAATAACATAGGAGTTTTGATTCCGGACTTTTGAAGAGTTCTCTTGGAAACGCAATATAACCGAACTTCACGCGGGCGAATCCGCGGTCGGAAAGCTAGTAGGTGCTATAAAACACGAACCTAGTAATATTTGAAAAACCTGTTTACTTATGCAACATTACAACAGTATCAAGGATAATAGGTACAGTATTTATATCTTCTTAGAAGTTTTGTAAAGTCCATTAAAGTGATGTCATGATTTAATGTTGCGTCAAATATGAGACATCTAGCTGCAGGCTACCTGGCGGCCATTGTAATAATAATGGACTGGAATAATAAATAATATTGTACACAAGCTTTACCTGAGTTGAAAATGTTTGGACGTTTCAAATAGGTGCCAATATTCGCCTAGATGGAAGAAAGTGCGATCGTGGGATTGGCCGGAATCTCAGTTTCCATCCATCAAAAACTTCTAACTCGCCGAAATTTCTGAGAAGTTTTGACGTTCATTGTCGCAAAAATAAGGTCGAGATTTGAATCTGAACATTTTTATTAGTCTTCTGATTACGTGACAACCGTCATCGACTACATTATTGATAAGTGGTCGCATGAATTTGATAATATAAGACGCTTAATGCCTATTTAATTACAACCAGTTGGTAAATTATACTGTTCCAATTTTGTTACCATGTAGTGTTTGAATTAAAAACAAATTACAAAATTTACCTGTACTTAATTCCTTCAAAATATCCCTATAATTTACCCCAGACTATGATAAAATCAAAGGATCTCATAATCTATGAAATATGTCCCAGCAAAACAGTAAACAACTCAATAATCTCAGACAATGAAAGTGAGTCAAATCGAGCTTATCTCGAAATTAATCAGTCACAAACAACCTTGCAGTAAGTCTGACTCAGGCCCATTAACCTTTACAGATTTCCTATGTCTCACCCTTAGAGATAAATGAGCTAAAAATATAAATAGATAAGCCACCAAAAACCGTATCGTCAAATGACTTTGTCGAAATTTTAATGTCGATAACAGTAAAACAGATTTTATAATATTTAAATCCTGTCACTTATGTGCGCTAGTATCATTTTGCTATCCTTTATAACAGACTAGCGGCCGCCAGCGACTTCGTTCGCGTGGTTTAGTTATGCTCCGCTCCTATTGGTCGCAGCGTGATGTTATATAGCCTAAACCCTTCCTGGATTAATGGGCTATCTAACGCAAAAAGAATTTTTCAAATCGGACCAGTAGTTCCTGAGATTAGCGCGCACAAACAAACTCTTTAGCTTTATATATTAGTATAGATATAAATATTTTTGGACTAATCGACTAGCTCTCAAATAAATGAAATTCGTGCGAGACTCCATAAAAACAAAATATATTAAAAGTGTCGATTCGCACGTATCGGGCAAGTAAATTCGTGCGAATCGATTAATAAGCCATAACAATCTATAAATAGAACTGTTTATGATGAGTGAAAAGTAACATTTTTGTTGAATACTTTTATCATGGAGGCTTTGTATTCGGATAAATTGAAATATTTTTTCATCGTTCCGATGATAAAGGTTTAGAAAGACATGCTTGAAAATGAAATGATTACAGACTCAATAGGGTGACTGTGAGGCTTATGTTTTTTTTTACAATATTTTCGTTATGTCTTTTAACTCCTTTCTACATCTTGCTAAAAAGATGTTTTTCCCACTAATATATACTAATACATAAAGCTGAAGAGTTTGTTTGTTTGTTTGAACGCGCTAATCTCGGGAACCACTGGTCCGATTTGAAAAATTATTTTTGCGTTAGATAGCCCATTAATCCAGGAAGGCTTTAGGCTATATAATATTACGCTGCGACCAATAGGAGCAGAGCATAACTAACTCCACGCGAACGAAGTCACTGGCGGCCGCGCTTATGTCAACCTCATCTTATCTTATATTGCCTCTACTATGGATACTAATATGACTGTTTACGAGCCTGTACAGGCTTACATCCTGGCTTCCGAAGTCGGAGCAGCAAGGACGCTGTTTCGTACATACTATTAAAAGCTATAAATAAATCTCATCTTTCCGGCTCGTTCACATATTCCATGATTATATGATAAAAGTCTTCAATCGAGTTACAAATTTATTTAAGGGTATATGTATGTACGGAGCAAAGTTCCAGCTGTTGATTGTCTGCCTTCCTATATTGGCACTGTCTATCCATGTACTTTTGAGGCTGTACTAAGAAACATATTCAATATCCTCGCTACCACAAAATAGTGTTTAACAGATGTTTAGGCTTAAGTTTTGTGGTTAGATTGATTTTTTTCCCTCGTCTTTGATTTTTAACCTACCTAAAACACCGTACTCAAAAAATATCGTGTAGGCACTTACGTTTATTATTAACTAGGTACTACTCTAACCCAATCCAATCCTAGATATATCTCATCACTGCACCTTACATCCTTTTCCCACGATTAACAGCACAACAAAGGCGTAATTACGAGCACTCTTGCGCAGGCGGGCGGCGCGTTGCAAGTTGACACTTAGGGGATAATTACAAAAGGACCAGTTTGTATTCACTATTAAGTAAAGGTAACGACAGGAATCTGAAATCACTTTTAATACTAAATGTATAAAAGAATGCTAAAGATCGCCACCACGAAGATGGGGCGCCTCCACCGTATGTTCCACCGTACCTTCAGGCGATTCCCTAGCGTTTCTTCTTGCCTTTAGTTGGCCCCACACTGTACATGCTTTTCATACCATGAAAAGTCACCTTATACTGGAAATGTATAGCTTGGTTTACTGTCATGCGTACAAAGGAATAATATATAACTTACATTTCAGCCTAGCAATTTAAATAATAATGCAGTTTAATTCGTTAGCTAGTTAACCTTCTACGGTTGTCTGTGTGTTGGCAGCCAGCGCCCGCGCAGCCCACTCGCGGCCTTGCAAGGACGCCGCTTATGTAATGAGTTACCGCTTGTTGGTAAATGTCAAACGGTTCGTTTTTGTTACCTTTGTTATATCATACAAGTCGTATACGTAGAGAGTGAACAGAAGTGTTTGATTCTTTTTTGGTTTTCATTGTCTAGTGATGATGATTTGATTCTTAGCAGACAATTAGGATTAATTAGAGAATTAAGTTTGATGCTGAGTCGTATGATTTCTTTCTAATTAGACTTTGGTAGCTAATATAATAAGTTAACTTTTCTGATCTGAATGATCAGAATTTTCTTTTAAGTTTTTTTTTTTTTAATTTTTGAATCGGAAATTCTTCCATGCTTTTCATAAATTAAAAGTTTTGATTATGATGACCAAAAATTTCAAAGTATATACAGTACCTACAATAAATTATTTTACTACTTAATTTACTTCAACATACCTACTAATAAAATATGAATGTAATAGGTATAGAAAATTCACTAATGTGACTATAGGTATGTACATTTTTAATGCTTACAACATAGTGTTTTATATGCCCTTTTATTTTACCCCAACATACTAATTTCTAACAACATTATAATTTGTTTATAAATATATACAGTAAGTATTATTCAAAAACAAACAAGCTACCCAGAAATTTTAAGCTCACGTTCTTAACCAGCGCCATTACTTTTCTCAGCATACTCTATTGTGTCTTTTTCTGGACATTATGTTTGGTGTAATGAAGAAAATTCTTACTATAGATAAATTACTTCAGGAATTTGTCCGCTTCAACCTTAAAGAAAGCAGGAGGCTGGGCTATTGCTACAACTTCATATCCCTCGCATAAATCTGTCCTAGCAGCTATAAAAGACGGATTTCATACTTGTAATATAACTTTTAGAATAAACTTTAATGGCGTAGTGTTCAAAGACCACACGCGAATTGGTATTATTCCGATAAAGTTACTACCCTGTTTTTTTTTATAAATTATAAACTAGTGCTTGACCGCAATCCCGCCTGATGGTAAGAAGTGATGCAATCGTTGATGGTAAAGCGCGCTAATTTATTAAGCCCATTCACTCAAAAAACTGAGTGAATAGCAAGGAAGACGGCAGTTGAGGGAGGTGATGCAATGTAAAAACCCAACAAAACGACCAACGATGCTTGGTCAGAGGGTGATTGATTTGGATTGAGGTGGAGACACTCCACGACTTAACTTCCCCCGACACTACAACATTTGGCGCATCATACCCGGCACAGAACGCAACACAACTACTCAGAACCGTCCTCCACAGACCAAAAGCTGGGCAGCATTGTCATTTTGTATGGCAATGCTGATACAATTAATTCCACATTTTCACTGTGAAAAACCCTTCTATAGGTACTTCAAAACCAATCTATACATTTTACAAGTTATTCATTTACCATAGTTATTTATAAACAACCTTACTATGAACGTGTCGTTATCTCTCACAAGGGCAACAGTAACGATGTCAGTCATTTAGTTCAAGAATCCTGCTAGCTGTAACGGCTTCCATAGTACCACCGTCATTACTGGAGAATTATACTGCTGACAACTAATTAAGAGGTACTTATTCTGAGAAGGTGGGTAGGAGAACTGATTGAATACCTACCTATATGTAGTTGTAGTAGTTTATTTCTATAAAACGGCACTGGAATGATGCGCCATCTTCGACGTAGTCTCCATGGCTTGTCTGCGCGAAGTGGCGCAATTCTGTACCACTAGCAAATCTTCGTACAGCATGTATAGATAGTCATGCAAAAGCAGCAACAACCACAGCAGCAGCCACCGCAACACCCAAAACCACCGCATTTTTTTTCCCATTTAAAGACTAAAAAAGTTTCTGATTAAGAGTCTATAATACTTAGGTTCGAAATTAGACAATAATCTGGAAAGTTACTATTTTTAAGTTTTTTTTTTTTTCTTTTTTATAGAGTGTGTATTTCATAGGGACAACATATTAAGACGTGTTGCACAACAAGTACAGCTGTTTAGGCAGGGTATAGGATGTTCCGTGATGGACTGCCAGACAACGCGATGCAGAAACATCGTTAGAAAATCGGCATTTCCTCGAAACAAAAAGCCGAAAGCATATGGCATCTACCAACCCGCATTGGGTCCAATTGGTGGATTGCGGCCTCCTTACTCCCTTTGGAAGATACTCCTATCTTCGAGAAAAAGTGGATGGTATCCCAGTAATGGGATTATCAATATACGCCCATTATGTAGTGATGATTAAGACATGGAAATATTTAGATAGTTCTAAAAGATTATTTCCTTTTAGAACTATCTAAATATGGATCTTTTGTAGGAAATCAAAATAGTTTTGTACCCAATAACTACGCGGTGGTATTTAAGGCCAGATGCGTCTAATCCAATATTCATTGATTGTCTCGTTTGATTTGCAGTATTACCCACATACCAAATAAGACTTCAATTGAAACCGACTATTGTCTTTTAACTTCTACGCCTATCTACGTGGAAGTCGGTGAATCTGCAATATTATTTGAAGATGTACTTCCCATCATTCAATTCAACCCATCTAGAGTACCTAAACCACCTTCAAAATGACACAACCTACAAAGGTTCCACATACACAACAAGCATCTTGTCAGTCGGTACACCACATCTTATAGATTTCAAGGCTAACCATAAAATATTATGCAAAATTTGCCCACTATGCGTATGGTAATTGGTTTCGATGTTGCCACGCATTGTTAGATATACGTGATTCTGATATAATTATACCGATGTACCGTTTGACATTCAGTTCTATAAGGACATATGTCCCGAATATTTTTGTCCTTTGGTTAAAATATTTTTTGTATTATACTGTTAGGTTTTTTAGAGCATGACTTTGTTATACTTTGGAAGGGGAAATTTCTTTACGCGCAGTTTATTTATTTATGCACAACTTTCGCACATAAGAAAGGCACAAACGTGAACTGTCTTATGCTTTCTCTGCCAGTTAACAAAGGGTTGTGAAGAGATTAGATTTCAGGTGCTTTGGTTGTTATTAACAATGATAAAAAAACAATTGAACTTTTTCTGAGCAATAGATGAAATTGATCGGTAACGCTCGGGTAGGTGACGATGATTCGGTTATACTCGGTTCCAGTTGGTCGGTAAGGCTAAATCGTGTGTACTCGGCTTTATTCGTGAGTATTCAATTCTATACTGAATTTAAAGCACACACCATCTTTTATTTTTAAATAAATTATTTTAATAATGCGAGTTACCTTTACAGTTGTCACCGCTACGATCTGGACGAAGCGTTTCGCCTCGCTTTTTATACCGCGTACCTCGCAGGACTGGAACAAACTGCCTGTGGTGGTCTTTTCGTCTGACTACAATTTAGGTGTCTTCAAGTATAGAGTGAATAGACTTTTAATAAATTAGCGAAGTTTCCCATCAACAATTGCTTCACTGCTTACCATCAGGCGGGATTGCGGTCAATCACTAGTTTATAATGAATAAAAAAAGGAAAAAAATAATAATACCCGGTCTAAACACTTGAACAATCGTTTAACGTGTGCCTAATGTCAGTGTATCAAAATTCATATAATAATGTACTTAGTGTTTAAAAGGTGTTAGGTGCTATTAAATATGTTTTAACTTTTTTAGTAAAAATAAGTCTTTTCTTAACGTTCGTTAATAACTATCTACACACGACGCTGTAGGTAAATAAATATTCCACTTTCATGTACAATCTCTCCGTAAATTGAATAAACTAAGACAAATTGGATTGTTTTGTTTAAAAGGAAAGGAACTAGAAGGCTTATTCTTTTAGTTTCCAACAAATACAAGGTATATTGTACCTAAAGCTAAACGTCTAACAATTCCAAAGATTGCATAATTTTCTAGAACGCGGAGTTACTAAGAATTGAATGGTAGGCTGCCATTATGACAAATAAACAGGAAACGTTGAAAAGGAAATGTAATTTGAAACTAGAGAAAATAAATTCTCGATTAAAGGACAGGGAAACTTCAAAATATAAAAACTTAAACAATAATTTTATAAAGAATATGATCATCATATTATAATCTTCAATAAGACGTATACAAGACGACATATGTAAGAAATAAGAATGGTAATGTCAAGAAATTTCTTACCATACAAATAAAAAAATAAAAAACAATCCCCATTGAGTTATACCTAAATACAGTCTAAAGCTAATTTTTATATGTAACTAGGTATAATTAACCTGTCGGTGTACTTAATAAATAAATAAATCAATAATAATCACATTTATTTTTTTTTTTCCTAAATGACACAACTTTTGAGAGAGGTAATACACACATCAAAAGTGTCTAGGGATCAACATATATTTTTGCAATAACTTTTCTCCTGATTGATATTAATTAAAATTTTCTTTAAGGATTCATCAAATAAAGTGTTTTCGTTTGTCACAGTAACGATAAACCAAGTCACCTTTGCATTAATAAAGAAATTTGCCATTTTCCTAATAAAGGGATATTTGACATTTGAACCACTAACACAAAAGTTCGAAAAAAAGACTGAAATAACAGTTTTCTCTAAAATTTTATTGGGTAACTTAAACAATTAATAATCCGTGTTTCTACCGCGAACACTAACAACACAAGAACATCGGTTTGGCATACTCAAAATGAGTTCATCCAAATCACGCTGTGGAATGGCCGCCCATGTTCGTTGCAACAACAAAAAAAGGTCTTCTTGCGACTGGATACCCTCCATATTCGGCAGAGCTCTTCTCTGTAGCATATCCCATGCATGCTCAATCGGGTTCAAGTCTGGCGACTGAGCAGGCCAGGGCAGGACATTGATGTTAGCTGCGGCGAGAGTCTGTCTTACAACTCTTGCGGTGTGCGGTCGTGCATTATCATGCATTAACTGAAATAAGGGACCGATTTGCACTTGTAGAGGAACGATGACGTCTGATACAATCGTTTCAGCATAAATTTGAGCGTTGAGGTTGCCTCTGATCCAAATCAACTCAGTTCTTCCGCCGATCCAAATACCCGCCCATACCATGATGGTTCCACCACTATAAGGATGGACTTCCTGGCAGGATTTTAATCGCTGTTGGCGTCCAGGGGTTCTCCAGTGTCGTATACGTCTTGTATCCGGTCTCATACCAAAACGAGACTCATCAGAAAAGCACACGAAACGCCATTGTTCTTCTGCCCAATTTCTGTGTTCAAGAGCCCATTGATATCGAATCCTACGATTGTGCATTGCTATAGGTGGTACCCGTAGCGGTCTTCGGGAATGAAGGTTCACTTCATGCAAGCGGTTTCTGACTGTTTGGTCGCTAATTAAGTTCCCTGAAGAGTGATGAAGCCTCACGGCTAACATCATGGCGGTTATTGTTGGAGCTCTTCGAGTTAAGATTTGAATGTATCGGTCTTGTCTCCGTGTGGTGCAGCGATACCGTCCTCCATGGCGCTCAGCCACGGTACCAGTGCTTCGGTAACGTGTCCAAAGTCGACTGATAACACTCTGACTTGTATTCAGAGCTAAAGCCACAGTACGTTGCCGGGAACCAGCTTCTATCATTCCCACGGCTCTGAGCATTTCTTCCCTGCTTAAATGACGTCGCCGCTCCATAATAACGTTGGTTTTAATCAGTAGTAGGGAAACAGTAGCACTAATAATGTCTTCAATGCGTTGTATGTTTTTATAGGGAAAATATTGACAGCTGATTTTCATCTTTTACTCGAATTTGATTCACAGTTCCTGATTCAAATTATGAAATGCACCAAAAAGGATCCATATAAATTTATAAAATCATAAATTTATTACAAAGCCACATCTCAATCTCAAGAAATCCGCATAAAAATGCTTGATCCCTAGACACTTTTGATGTGTGTATTTACTAACTTATATACTTAACTAAACAAACTACAAATTACTAATTAAAACTATTACCCTAATTAAAACTATTGATATATTAGAATACAGAACACATTGTTTCACCAAAACTATAGAATGTGCAATGATCGAAAGGGGAATGCCAGGTTTAGGCCCAGACGTGCACAGGGGTTTGGTTTTACAAAAAAAATATGTTGATATTTTTCAAATATCTTCCACGTACTCATTAGTCTTTGAATGAAAGCAACATTTTTTCAAAAATATTAAGCATTAAAACGACTAAACTAATGGAACTTGAACTGACATGAGCTCAAAATGTTGCCTTTACAAAAAAATGTTGGCAGGTATTAATCCGAATAATCAGTTTTCGTTTATTATTAATAACCGTTCATTTTCTTCTAAGCAAACATTCATTAATTCCCAAAAATCTCCTTTAATAATAATTTTTATTCCAATTACTATTAATAAAGAAATATGTATATCTATAAATCGACCTTTTCGAAAAATATATAAATACTTTTTAATGGCAACTTGCTTTTGTTATGTTAAAGTCTTACTTGTCACTGTCAGCGTGTCAGCTGGCGAAAAACTTAATACGTTGTGTAAACGGTGGTTTGATTATATCCAGAATGCGAAGATATACTTTGGAAATCGCTGAAGTTCGATGTCTTATACAACAATGATGGATTGGGCAGGTAAATATAATGTACTTACGTATTTATTAGAAATCTTATTTAACAATACTATTCTAGACGTATTTTAAGAGCTGACTGTAAAACTTTACTCATCTTTTCTTTCAGGTACAAGTTTCCAGTGATAATTTGGTGTACCATGCATGTTGGACCAATGCTTGGAATGAGATACGACATCCCACAAGACCTGAGCCTATCGTTGATCATGTAAATGTATATATCAGCTGTGGCACATCACTTTTATGGAAACGATCACATACATTGAATACAAACACATATGAAATATGGTTGCCCAACAGATATCGCCTTGTCAGGTAATTTTTTTTTGTTATGTTATATCTTTTGGTATCCAAATAAATAAGTGACTACTAGATACACTAAATTTGAAGGCATTGAATATTTTTTTATGATTATGTCTAACTAAAAATACAAAATAATTTGGTATAATATTTCTTTACACCAGCTGTTTACTTTTGTTGCAGTTAACAACACTTCCCTGTCATACATGTTGGCAAAGGATTGACAGAGCAGAATCACTTTCTGCTTTAGAATGTGAACTTGAAGCAACAAGACATAGTCCTCTAGAATCTGAGGCATGCACTGTGACTTCTACCCAAGCAGAAGAAAGAAATGCAGATATACATACCAGTGATCAAGTAATACTGCCAAATTACATACAGGCCCCAAGTACACAACGGCATTGTTTTTTCCCTGATTGTAACAGTGTTGAAAGACTTTTTGTCCCAGTATCACTACGCGTAAGTTTACTTTGCGATTATATATAATTACTATGTGCCTTCAGATTGTAGAATCTGCTCATATCACTTGACCGGTATTTATTGGTGCAATCAATATTGAATCCTATTAGAACATTTAACTCTGAACAAATGGAAGAACTACTCTTTACTGAAAGATAATATGATAATGCATTTAGATTTTGACAACATTCAGACTATGGCAGATCATTATTGTTCATTATTATTTAGGATTTTCCAAACAGCAATTTGAGAAAATTCGTGCAGAAGTACCAAGATTATCAGGCAAGCATAGAGAAACATTTGCACTTGCAGCCTATTTAATTATATTATACTATTAAAATATATTATTATTGAAGTGTGCACTAATGCTAGAAATAGAACCATGAATGGCAATATATTTGGACATAACTGTTCACTGACGAGGGTCAGAAACGCTAACTATTATGTTAGTCGCAAAGTATACTTTATGTATGTTTTAGTCAGCACTGCTAACACAGGCCGCGCAGCAGTACAGCAGTACTGCTGTAACTGTATTGTCGGCTGCCGCACTGTAGGATGATGTGCCCATGTTATGACAGTATGGTACTTAGGATGGGCACGGCATCAGAATAATATTTTTCCACGGGCACAATTTTTAGTGATATATGATGATGAACAAAATGAATAAAGATGTGAAACTACAATGTTTTTTGTATTATTTGACTCCGAGTGTATTGACATAAACAGTACTGATGGAATATAAGAATCTTAAATAACTTTGAAACACTAAGTTTTTTGTAAAGCATTTCTTTTACTGATTAATTGTTACAATTACCCCCTATTATTATCATTATTTTAAATTTGTGTGCACAGTGGGCCTAAATTACTATGGCGACTTGGCATTCCCCTTTACGAAGTTACCACAGTCAAAAGGAAGATATATTATCAAAAATGGTAATGTTTTTTTTTTAATTAATAATAATATAGTAATATTTATTTCTCATTTAACAAAAAGTTCATATTGATGTAAACAATAATTTGGAGTACATATTTGTAAATATAAGGCTTATCATAAACTAGCGGTCGCCAGCGACTTCGTTCGCGTGGAGTTAGTTATACCCCGTTCCTATTGGTCGCAGTGTGATGTTATATAGCCTTAAGGCTTCCTGGATTAATGGGCTATCCAACGCAAAAAGAATTTTTCAAATCCGACCAGTAGTTCCCGAGATTAGCGCGCACAAACAAACATACAAACATACTCTTCAGCTTTATATATTAGTATAGATATAGATTAACAATACAAAAGTACTCTGACTCTTAAACTAGGTGAAAACTGTGACTTAGGAGTCAGTGATTTTCCGCAAAATACAAAGCCATAATTCTAGTACAATCGGGACGGTTTAACAATAAGCAGGGGTGGGTAAAAACAGTGAAAAATTTAACTATTTAAGTCTCATTATTCAGTTCAATATTTAATTGAATTAATTAAACTAAAGCGATAATTCATTTTTGTTGATGATTATACCTACGCAAAGATTTTATACCATTTAGCATAATTTTGATCTCACACTCCATCCACATTATCGTGAAGGTAATCTGAAGAAGTTAAACAACCGTTAACTTTAATCTTGCTTAAAAATGTAAATTTACAGTTTATTTTATCGTGAGATTTTGACCTCACACGTTGTTTTTACAGGTGGAAAGAATTAAATATTTAATTATAAAATTTGAAGATCCAGATTCCACGAAATGGTTGTTAAGATAAAAAAAATAAAAAAGATACGAAGTTTGGTCGTGGAGGGTCTCCACATCAATCTCTCTCCCTTCCAATATCGTTTGATATCATGTAAAGATGCTATGCCTTTGTTATGTATATACCCTTTATGTTACACCTTGTATATAAAAGTTGATCAATCCTTTTCTATATGAGAGGAGACCTGTGCCCAGCTCCCAGTGCCCAGGGATGATAAAAGGTTGATGATGACAATGATGATATATAAAAGTATACTAAAACAGTTTGTCTTTCGCGGAAACCCGAATACTTAGTCAATAATGTTATAATACGCTTTAAACGCGTATTTGGCAGAAACAAAATATTTTAATTTATTCCCTACGAACTCAACTCACACTTGACCGGACTTAAATTTTACCTAAAAGTAAACCAAAAGGCATTACATTTACTTTCTTCCGATATCAGGTGTCGAAATTCTGAAACTACTCAATTATGAAATGTAATCAAGTGATATTTAATTTACTACCTAAATGTATACCGAAATCATTCAGTTTTAAATACTAAAAGGTTATTTTTAATTTCGTGTGTTTTTAAATTCTCTACAAATTGTCGTTGATATTGCCAAGCAATTAAGTCGGGATCGATGTCTGTTTATGGTAATACAGAATAATTGGAATGCAATTACTGTATTGGAATATTATTAAAAAGAAATCTCTTAAAATCAGATTGAACATAATGAAACATTAGTTTAAAAATAAAAGAAGAAGCGGTACCAAATTCACGAACCTGAAATTCATCAGATCTGCGTGAGACTTATCTTCGGACTATCACGAACCCTACAGACAGAAAAAAACGAAAATACAATATTTACTCTCGAAATCGTGAAATACTCGTGTCAACATAATTATAGACGGTCCAATAATGTTTTTTTTATAATATATCTATCGATACGTATAATAGAATTGTTTATAAATATTTAGGAATTCAGCAGAAACCAGAGCCCAGCGAGTCATTGTGTTCAATTCATTACATTTACCTTTCTTCTTATACTTAAATAGAAATGGATAGAGAATCGATTACCCAGTAAGATGTTAGCTAAAAAACCAAAACAAGAGTACCATAAAGCAAAAAAAAAATTAAATCTTAAAGTCTAATTTCATTCTAACGGTCAGTTGATTGTCGAATCGAAAAAGAATAGGTACTGAAGGTATCAGACGTAAAAGCAATTTAGGTATTCTGCTCTAAAAAGGTAAAGGATTCAATTCACGCATTCGTAGGCCTATTTTGTAATATAATAGGTCTTAAAAATAACAGTAAACTTGACAGTTATTAAAAGTAATCAGTATGCAAGCTCCCAATGGGGTAAGTGAACGTGGTGTTGCCATTATTTGAAATTATGCTGTTAATGTCTGGTAAAGCTGTACGGAGGACGGGTCTGAGCAGTTGTGTTGCGATTTGTGCCGGGTACGATGCGCCAAATGTTATTGTATCGGGAGGTTAATCGTGGAAGGTCTTCAGATCAATTTCCCTCTGGCGCAGCATCGTTGGCCGTGTTGTTGGGTTTAACATTGCATAACCTCGTTCAACTGCCGTCTTCCTTCCTACTCACTAAGATTTTTAAGTGAATCGGGTAATGAACTTTCGCGCTTTGTCATCAACGATTGCATTACTGCTTACCATCAGGCGGGATTGCGGTCAAGCACTAGTTTATAATTATTAAAAAAAAAACTGGAACTTCTGGGAAATTTTAAAAATAAAGAGTGTCGGTAGGACAAAAACTTACTTGATTACGCTAAAATCAAGAATGATTACTTGCACATAGTTTAGATAGAAATAACTAGTGTTACCTACCTTTCATTGACCAATAGAAGACCAATTTGTCATTGACACGACACAATACAAAGTTAGTTATTAATCAGTAGCAATTCAAAAAGTAATAAAAACTTCTTGCACAATACATGTAATTCTTTAAAGGACACAATAGTTACATAAATCACTATAGCATGAAGAATATTCATTACAAAATGCAGAACTTTCTAGTTTCCATACCTACATATGGTTATGACAAGCGAGAATTGATTGTATATGTTGATCATAGCTTTGATAACTTTACCTAATCAATAAACTATGATGACTCTAAACACGACATATCTTTTATTGATCATATTTGTGTCTAGTTGATCATATTTGTGTCTGATTGATCATATTTTTATGTATTGTTTTACAGAATTGCCAATGGCATTGCGAAAGTACTATATATCTTGTTAAACAAGAGACTTATCAAAGCTATCATCTAAATAGCCGTTCAATTTTATTTGTATTTATTCTGTTTCAATGATAGTTCCGGTTGCTATTAGTGTTTAAGCTATGTGTAGCTAATATAATATTCTAGAATTTAGAGCTAAGAGACACATTTGACGCCTACATCATGATCATCATCAGCCCCTACTCGTCCACTGCTGGACATAGGCCTCCTTCATGGCACGCCAACAAGATCGATCCTGAGCAGCTCTCCGCCAGCCACTACCAGCCACCTTTTTGATGTCGTCTCTCCATCTCGCCCAAGGGCGTCCCACGCTATGTTTGCCGAGATGCGGTCTCCACTCGAGGACTCGTTTACCCCAACGGTTGTCGGTCCTGCGGCATATGTGACCAGCCCATTGCAACTTCAGCTTTCTTCTCTCAGCTATGTCGGTGATTCTGATCCTCTGTCGGATCACCTCATTTCTGATGCGGTCCTTCAGAGAGACGCCCAACATAGCTCGCTGAGCGACTTTAAACTTATGGACTACACTACTACTTATGGAGAACATATCAATTTTCCAATTAGATATCTCTGTTTTATTTCGTGGAATCAATACTTATTAAACCAATCACTTTCGCATTCGTCGTTTCCATCAACATTGCTGCTAATGTGGCAATGTTCACTTCACTACATTTTTAATATCTTAATAGCTGTTTTTCAATAACTGTTTTTCATTCTGTCGATGACCTGGTGAAGGTCGCGGGAAGCCGATGGATGCGGGCAGCACAAGGCCGGTCATTGTGGAAAGCCTTGGGGGAGGCTTTTGTCCAGCAGTAGGCCTCTATAGGTTGATGAAAAAGAAGAAGAAGCTGCTTTTCTGCCTCCTTTAGTTCTCGCATAGCTAAAGATGTTTAAACAACGTAAACTTATAACAGTATCATTTCATAATTAATTATAAGGAAAGCTACCATTTTTACTTCATCAGTTAAAAAGCCTTCGGGCAGGTCGTAAAATCAACTTGGCTAGAAGCAAACACTGCTGACTATCATACGGTCACTACATTCACTATCAATTGGCCGTGTGTCCGCCTGAAAATTCAATTTTCGCTGGACAGCAGCGAGCGCTTTGAGCGAGTATTGACATAATGAAAGGGATGTCAGGTGGATCAGAATAACGGCCAGGCCCGAGTCAACGGCGCGTCGTGTTTCACGCGCGCCTCAAAGAGATGTCAGCACATCGTCACGGGGTCCACGAATACCGATACCTCCTGGGTCAGGGTTGCGGGTTGGTTAAACAAGAAACCGTGGCCCTGGCTGTCCCACAAGCAAGTGAAGAAACACGGGTGGGTTTTAGTCAGTAAAATTCTGACACGCCCTTCCGCTTCGCCCAGAGCGGGAGAAGTCATTTGATGATTTGTAAGGTGGATCAGAATGGATAAAGTTCATA
The DNA here is from genome assembly GCA_017933935.1 of Sesamia nonagrioides. NCBI lineage: Eukaryota > Metazoa > Arthropoda > Insecta > Lepidoptera > Noctuidae > Sesamia > Sesamia nonagrioides. The sequence continues at coordinate 297,598 of JADWQK010001968.1, forward strand.
CATTTACTGATGTATCCTTCGTATACTTCGATAGTTTTATTAGAATCGGAAAACACGCGCATTGCCGTGAACAAAGTATTTAATAAGTAAACTCCTTCAATTACGGGAAACCACAGCATGCCCAATAAAAGGAACAACTACTCAATAATAATCAATTAAATGCCTAATATATTATAAAAAATATATAATGAAAGTTATAAACAACAAATTGTGAGATATAACAATAGAATACCTAAAATAAAAAAAGCCTTGTATAACAATATTTTTAAAGGACATTTCTTACATTTAACGAAAGATTGGTTGATAACTCGATTGAGAAAGCTCACGACGTACAGAATTATATAGTACTCAAGGCGAATTTCGCCACAGTTTTATATACAGAATAATCCGTACCGTAAAAATAAATTTTGGAATTTTTGACAGTTTTTCCATATTAGAACTGTGAGACTGAAATTTTTCTTCACGGATAGAAGATAGATACTATGGTAAAATAGGCTCTTGATTGTAAAAGTATTGATTAATCTAAAGAAAGGCATTTTTCATCATCTCGAGCAACTTTTGTCACAACAACTGCTTTACCTCACACATTTGCTACATATGCGTGGTTACTTATAAACCAAAACAAATTTGTTGGTAAGGCATAAGTTGCTCTTGGGCGCCCTCCCTAACACACCATCACGCTTGTTCTACCCTACGACGGAGACCGAAGTGACGTATAGTACCCCCACACTTCGCCCGTTACGTTCAAATTGCATGGAATATGGCTCCTTCAAAATTGATAAGTAGAAAATTCAATTGTAAATTGTTATAGAGTTTAGCGCGTTCTGACAAACTAAACTATTAAGCTCTATTATTCATCATCATTATGAACCAGTCCTTTATTATTAGTACCGACTAGCTGAACCCCGCGGTTTCACTGGCACAAGTCTTGATCCCGTAGGAACATAGGGATAATAGGTAAGTATCCTACTGTTATAAACTATGTGTGTGCCAATTTCCATCCAAAACCGTTGTAGTTTTTGCATAAAAGAGCTTCATCTATCCATCACCATCAACTACCTTTTTATCGTCCCGTTGCTGGACACAGGTCTCCTCTCATACAGAGAAGGATTCAGCGTAATCACCACGCTAGCTCAATGGGGGTTGGTGATTTTAGACTTTAAAGTCGAGGTTTCCTCAAGATGTTTTCTTTAACCTTTTAATCAGTCATTTGTGTCCAAGATATAGAAAGTACATATAATTTAGAAAAGTTACATCGGTACTTGCCTGACCTGAAATCGAAACTTGCACACTCATACTTGAGAGGCTGGTCTTTTAATCACTAGGCCACCACGACATTTCTTAAGTTTTCTTGCAATTTGCAGATTATACCAAATATGATACCAAAATTCAAAAAAGGGCAGGATTTAATTTCGCGGACTATTTAACATAATCTCACCCACATATCATATCCTCCTTTAAGGGATCAATGTACATACATCAATATAAAATACTTTTACCAAGGGAAGAATGCTGAAATAGCTGAACAAAAGCTGTTCCGTATATTTGAAGATGAGACCTTATAAAATATGCATGGAGCAGCATATTTATTAGAATAGAATAAAATAGAATACCTACTCTGTGTAATGTACACTATATAAATTACAGAACATAAATATAAAGATTTTACAAAGGTAACATAATGGGTGGTCTTATCGATAAAAACGAACGCTAGAGACGCTAAAGACAATAAATTATTTAGACATTTAACACGAGAAATTCGCAAAAAAAAAGTGTAACAATAATCTGTTAACTGTTAATTAATACTAAATTTGATTATGGTCAAAACCACTGACTACTCCTATGTTTTATTTCAGGTTATAAACTATCTGTGTGCCAAATTTCATCAAAATCCGTTGAGTAGTTTTTGCGTGAAAGAGTCATAAACATCCATCCATACATACTCACAACTTAATCTAGCTTTCAGTACAGACTACAAATCAATCAGAAGCTAAAAGCATGCAATATTATTTCTCCATTCTGTGAAACCACAAACAAAATTCGATTAATTCCCTATGCAATAACCGTTATACATACGTAAAATAATTTCCATCTATACATCATTCATACTTGTCAATGTATGACAAAGGAATTCCGTATAGCCACTGTGTTACATGCCAAAGTGAAGGCCTTACATAACAGTGTAGGGATCATGTCTGCGTAATTGTGGTCATGTAATATTGTGGGAAATGGTGGTCGGAGCAGCGGCCAACAGTATCCGTTGCGGATATGTTTGTTATTTGAGCGAAAACTATTGATATGGAGGCATTATGTGTCAATTTCTCTTGGTTGTTTATTGGTTTTGGATTTGTGAGATGTTGTCACTGGGCGGCGTGTGTGTGGCTGATAATGAATTACGAAAAGAAAACGTTCAACAATTTTCAGTTGCATTAAAGCCTTATTTAATCTTCACCTATCACTGTCACCTATCATTAGCATCATTATTATTATGTGATTTTCTATTCTATTCTATTTTTGTTTATGGCAAGGGTGCCGATGTCGACAATTCTGCCAATATCTAATGTGCTATGAGAAAACGTGCAAAGGCAAAGAAATAAACAATAAAATAAAAAAAAAAACCAATTCTAGTTCAATAATAAATTGATAACACTGTGTTTAATGTGAGACTTGTATGTGATTTTAAAATGTTTATAATTGTTATCTTAAACTATCCACGCCCCGTGGTCCTACCCACAGTGTCGGTCCCGTGGAATTATCAGAATGAAAAATATTTAACGTATTAATCCTGGGAATAAACTATAGTTAGGTAAGCTAAATTTCATCATGTGTTTACTTTCGACAGCCTCCGCGCTACGCCAAGCGGTGGCGAACGCGGCCGCTGCACAAGGAGGCGCGGGTACGATCCCCGGTCAGTGCAAATATTGCAAATATTTGCACTGCGCATGAATACGAATAATTTCACTGGTCTGGTCGTGCCTCGGAAAGCACGTTAAGCCGTTGGTCCCGGTTGCCATACGAACATCTAATGCAGTCGTTACGGGTTGCTGGAGCCATCAAAAGTCCAACAATTGATCTAACTGCAATGCTTTGATATCGCCTTTGGGTTGTGGAGGTCAGACGGCAGTCGCTTCACGGAAAATATCAAAGTTTAGCCAAAATCAGCAGTTAGACTGCTACAGTAGACCCCAGGCTCCAAAGCTTCGGATGCGACTGGAATTAACGCTGAGATGATGATGATGCTAAATTTCATATTGTGCTAAAAACATAATGTCTTCTATACTTTATCGTAGACCATAAACTGTTGCCAAGACTGGTCCATAGAGCATAAAAATCTATGAGTGTTGCCACAAGAGTTTCTCACGTCATTTTTCTTTAATATTAACTTCCTAATTACTGGTTAGTTTATTATAACAGGAACCTCTGATGTGTGGGAAGCTGAAACTGTTTTATGACTACTTATTATGCGAAAGAAATTATCATTAAATTATTTTTACTGCCGCCTTGTTTTCTCTTGCTAAATACCTATAATGTCCGTTATATTCTTTTGCTAACACACAAGTCTCCAAACTGTCAGATGGAGACTGAGAGGGCTATATAATCCACCAACCCAGGGTGGGTCGGCTGGATGTCACACCATTCTTTACCAGAGCAGTGGTGATAAAATAATTTACACAAAGTAGCAGCTTAAGACCGAAACCAAAGCTTGTCTAGGTTTCGAACTCTTTGGACAAAAGTTGCATCCTTGTATGGCATCGTGATGGTCCAGATGGATAAATGTGTTCTAACCAGCGTTGTACAGTGGGGGTTTCGGATGGGTTTTTTGAGCGGTAACGATGATCCTTCCACATGTAGATGATGGCTAGCAGGTTGGTTTTTTCTTCTTCTTCAGCCTATAGTGGTCCACTGCTGGACAAAGGCCTTCCCCTAGCCTTTCTTGCATTGGGCGGTTTGCCATAATACCCCCGCTTGGCAGGCGGGTTGGGGATCACAGTAATTTGATACTTCACAGGAGAACCGCTGCTACCCGCTTCCCTGGTGAAAGTTCTCTTAGTCGCCTCTTACGATACCCACTGGAGGATGTGGGTTGGTACTATTCTAAGCTCGGTACCATACAGGGGAGGGTGGGTTTTAGTGAGGTAAAAATCCGAGGTTTTATCCCCAAACACCAGACGCCATTTAATACAAGGCCACCACTGCTCAACTTTTTCATAATTGCTTAGCTAATGTTCCCTATTTATTTCCCTGGCAATGTCATATAACCTCAATACATGTCTTCAAAAAGATAAAAATATTTCGAATGATGTATGACTTTGATTCTTAAAAGAAAAAAAACTATTATTTTGCTGTCAGTATAATTACCTGGCACTTCAGATTGTTAACAAATACTAAAAATAATTCATACGACATAACCACTCGTTAACCGTGACAAACTTAATATACGTAACTTACTTTATTACGTAGGGTCTATGCACATGACAATTTGACATGTTTCTCAACAAACTACATCGTTAAAAATTTGTCATAGACTAAACAGATTATGTCCTCACAAACAACAGTTGTCCCTCCACATCAGAAGGTACCGCTAAAAGATCTAAAGTGAATTCCAGATAATCATGCGAGAAAAGTTGTTCACCGCTCCTACTAATCTATCCCAATATTCTAACACGATATAAATACAATAACAATATCGTCGTATAGACTTAATAAGTGACCGATAGGCTTCTCTCGCTGGTAGGCCATAACATCGGCTGCCGGCAGAAGTTACCAACCACCAGACAAAGTCTTGCCGCCAAGTGATTCGTCGTGTTCCGGCATGATGTCTGGTGAAGCCGTACGGATTACGGGTCTGAGCAGTTATGTTGCAATGTGTGCTGGGTACGATGCGTCAAATGTTGTTGTGTCGGGAGTTTGGTCGTGGAGGGTCTCCACATCAATCTCCCTCTGGCGCAGCATCGTTGGTCGTGCCACCTCGCTCAACTGCCATCTTCCTTCCTATTCACTAAGTCTTTCTTATGTGAATGGGATTAATAAACTAGCGTGCTTTACCATCAACGATTGCATCACTGCATACCATCAGGCGGGATAGCATTCAAGCGCTAGTTTATAATTATTTAAAAAAAAAGTAGTAGTACTTTAGCGAGCTCTTTAAATCGCATTTTACGCTAATCGATTTTAATACCAGCGTGTCTGGATCTGGACTTTATGTCGAATGCCCAAAGGTACAGGCTACCAATATTTCGCTGTCCTTTCGGTATACGCATATCGAGTTAATTCTAGAAAATGTTATGTGCATAAGCCTTTAGGCGACATTAAGTAAATTATCCACTGCGCTTGAAGCTATTAGTATTAATTTATGGACAGATTTATTTATATAGCTAACTTTCCAGTATACATTAGTTTAGATAGTTAGTCGCGCTTTTCTGTGTAGGATTGTTTATGGTACGGCTTGTTTTTCCGGGATAATAACCGCTTGTCGCTGTGATTTCGCCGCGAAAAGCGAGAGGTTTTCTTTTAGAGGTTATTTTTTCTTAGTTTTCGCTTTGCAGCGAGCGTATAAACACTTTGATACATTTTCCTGTCCTGATATTTTAAACAGATTAATAAACATTCTACACAATGTGTGAAATGTCTACACGAAGCACGAATCTTTTGGATAAAAAGGACCTATTTTTATTTAAAAAAAAAAACCTCTTTAAAGTCTGCGCCTACATTTGCGGTTTCAGCCGGCCGTATTTCCTACTTCATTTGACCCGGAAAAACGCTGCAATATGTGTAGAGTTTTTCCAGAAATAAAAGGAAGCTTTTACGGCTGGTGTGGTTAGACCAGAGTAGAATTCAGTCAGAAAAGCGAACTATACTCGTAGTTATTTAAATGTACGTACTAGTTAAGCAGATACAAAGATCATCATCATCATCCCAGTGTTAATCCCAGTTGCATCCGAAGCCTTTTCAGCTTTGGAGTCTGGGGTTCGCTTTACCAGTCCAACTGCTGGTATGGCTAAACTTCGACATTTTCCATGAAGCGACTGCCGTCTGGCCTCCACAACCCGAAGGCGACATCGAAGCATTGCAGCTAGACCAATTGTTGGACTTTTGAGGGCTCCAACAACCCGTGACGACTGCCATTAGATGTTCGTATGGCAACCGGGACCAACGGCTTAACGTGCTTTCCGAGGCACGACCAGAGCAGTGCAATTATTCATATTCATGCATACAAATATTTGCACTGTGCGGGGATCGAACCCGCGCCTCCTTGCGCAGCGGCCGCGTCCGCTACCGCTAGGCCACGGAGGCTGTCAAGCAGATACAAAGATATTGCGTAAAAATCGAACCTACCCTTTCGACTGGAATTATTATTATTATTTTTTGTATTCCTTATTATTTGTTTTGGTGGTCAATAAGTACAAAATGTTGGCCTCGATTCCCTTGTTCTCAAACTAAACTAAATTTAATTTCAGTGCATCTTAACTTTCTATCTCATTAACCCTTTGATTGTCTTAAGTTACACAGTTCGACATAAAAAATTATATTTACATTTATACCGCGTACATCAAGGGACTGGAACAACTTGCCGGCGGCGGTGTTTCCGTCGGACTACAGTTTGAGTGAGTGAATAGGCTCTTAATAAACTAGCGCGCCTTACCATCGACGATCGCATCGCTGCTTACCATCAGGCGGGATTGCGGTCAAGCGCTGGTTTATAAATAATAAAAAAAAGAAAAAATAATGCTCCAAATGTCTTAAGTTGGACAGTTACACTTAAGGGCTGGGTTAGGATTGGTCGACAAATATCCCCTAACGACTAACCCCCTAGCCTCCCTCCCTATCGACTTAAGACATTTGGAGAATTTTTTCTTATGTCGAACTGTGTAACTTAAGAAACTCAAAGGCTTAAGAAAAGGACAGAAGATAATATCTTAGTTAATAACTATAAAAATTAATCCGCACCTGACGTAAACTGATGTATTCTTGGTAGCCATGTTTATAATCGCGCCGAAACTGTCTATGGAATATCTTAATTTGACAAGATTAAACTAAAATGTTATCTTCTATCTTTTTTTTTAATAAAATAAAAGGAAAAAGATACACTTCACTTAAAATTAGATGGTGAACAAGAGACTCGGCGCCATTGTCTGATTGGAACCGCCATAATAACCATTTTAAAGAGACTGTTTGCAATTCAGGTTGTCAAAACGTTTATACAATTCGTAGTGTTTGTTGTAAATTACTTATTTTATGTCCATGTTTTATTGGGCATTGTAATGAGTTTGGTTAAATAGGTGTAAATCTTCGATTGTTATTTATTAATGACGTGACGTAGGAACTTTGTGAAGTTCTGAAATTAGTGATCGCGCAATGAATGCGTGGGAAACGCGGTCCGGACGCGAATGTTACATTCCATATTTTGCACTTATTTAAATACAAATAGGAAGTTCTTAATTTTGACCATTCACTAAAGTTTAGTACGTTCACCTTTTTTTGGAAAGGTTTAAAATTTAGAGACTTTTTTTTCTTGTTTGGACAAAGGCCTCTACATTTTCAATCCAAATCTTTCTCTTTGGTTTTATCTCTGATCATGCTGGAATTGTGAACGTTGCCAGATCGTCACATCACTTTCATGGTCTACCCCGACCAGGCGTGCCCTCCAGGCATCCAGTGAGTGTCGATCTTTGCCCATCTCTCGAAATGACTCGTGATTCGTGAGATGTGTTCAGCCCATCCCCACGTCAGCCTAGCTGCCTTGTCTCCAACATCCGCTACTTGAGTTATGGAACGCATCGTGGTGTTTTGAGAGACGTTCAAATGTAAAAAATTGTGTGGTTAAAGTCATTACTATTACATAAAAATTCCCATGTCTACATTTTTTTAAAAAGTGACAATACCATTTTGGACAGTATTATTATGAGTGATGCGACCACGTGCCGCGTACCCTGCCACCAGAGCATGTATGCCTACCGTGTTGCCTACCGCCCAAAAGGACCCAAAAGGATAATAAATGTCAGGTATACATATGACCAAATAAAATACGAAATATAATCATCATAGTGACAATACTAATGGATTTTGAAATAATCTTTTTTTTCCGGGTTTTATTCCAACTTCCACAAAATTTGGTATTTTTTAAAAAAAGTGACAACACCATTTGTGACGGAGAGAATAGCGATACACGTGCTCCCTGCCCTGCCTCCCTTCACCCGCGCATTTATGTCTAACGTGTTGCCTACCGCACATGCATTAAGTTACCTTGCTTTTTCGAAATAATGGTTTTAAGGGGTATTTTTTTTAAGTTTAGCCCGGTTTTGTAGACATTAGTAGAATCGGTTATCGATACCTAACAATACCTTCACGGATCGGAGAGGGTTTTCTTTACATATTGTATAAGAAAAAGGTGTGCTACAAGCCCACCCGAAAAAATTGGGATAATGTCAGCAGGATGATGATATAAATACTTCTCAATTCACAAGCGGTTTTACAAACCAACTATGTACTTCCAACAGCCTCAACAACCCGCATTAATCTCAAGATTCTAAAATTAGCGAATGATTCATTCATACAAGTAAGTAAACATAATTATACACATTAAACAAATGAGGGCATGTATTTAATAGACGCTCACCTATACCTACGACCTTCACGGCCCTCGGGCACGGCTCTCAACACGCATCCGACAATGAGTTGACATCTTGGTGACGATAAGACTGATGCCACAGTGTCAATTCAGAATAGTAGCGCGATGAAGCCATTCAATGGTCATAATCTTGATTGTAGAAAAAAATTTACCACTTATGTAGGTATAGATATAAATACAGACAAAAAAAAAACAGAATAGAAAAAGGTACTTAATTAATGCTATATTTCATTTAATTTTTATTTCATAAGAAATCTCTTCCAACATACCTGCAATAGGAAAATAAATATAGAGATATAGGCAGCGTGTAAAAAAGTTAAGGGCACAAAATTTTTTATAAAAACAAAATGGTTCACAAATACAAAAAATATAAAAATATGCTAACATAAATACAAAATACATTATATACTGAAATAGACAGCCAGGTGGCGCGGGTTCAATCCCCGCACAGTGCCAGTATTTGTATGCATGAATATGAATATTCGCACTGGTCTGGTCGTGCCTCGGAAAGCACGTTAAGCCGTTGGTCCCGGTTGCCATACGAACATCTAGTAGCAGTCGTTACGGGTTGTTGGAGCCCTTAAAAGTCCAACAATTGGTCTAACTGCAATGCTTCGATGTCGCCTTTGGGTTGTGGAGGTCAGGCGGCAGTCGCTTCACGGAAAATGTCGAAGTTTAGCCATATCAGCAGTTGGACTGGTAAAGCGGACCCCAGACTCCAAAGCTGAAAAAGCTTCGGATACGACTGGGATTAACGCTGGGATGATGATGATGATTATATACGGAAAGACTAAAAGCTGTAGTGAAGTGTTCTTTAGTCTTTTTATTTAATTATAAATAAGTAATAATTATATATTTAATTATAAACGAGTGCTTGACCGCAATCCCACCTGATGGAAAGCAGTGATACAATCACTGGTGGTAAAGAAGAGCTTACTCACTGAACACACAGAAGACACTTCAATTGTAGTCAGACGGAATCACCGCTGCTGGCAAATTGTACCAGTCCCTCGATGTATACGGTATAAAAGACGAGGCGAAACGCTTTGTCCGGATTATAATGGTGTCAACAACGTAAGGGTCAGTCTATCAACAATAGCAGTAGGTATCCAAATATTCTTAAAATGAGCTCCCAAAGACCGAAACTTCTAATCCGAATCCCTTGGGTTGGTTACTCGCCTTCGACTCCGATGATGGAACGTAGATGGGGGAATTAAGTCATGCAATTCCACACTCTCCTAAATGAATCGTATAGAACACCGACAGGCTGGCTACTCTTCGCCTGTGCTCCACGCTTTGAGGATCATTTTGAACCAGATCTGGGTCCCCGTTAGCCTCTTCGCACGCTTCTCCAAAGAATTCAAAGTCGTCAACTTTGAATTCGGTGGAGAAGCGTGCGTTTTGTCATCTTTTAAAAAGTATGTGTAGTTTGGCAGTCTCTAATATAAGGCCTTAGAGAATTCCATAACCGCACCGCACTGTGACTTGAGAAGGTTTTTAAGATTCGACCGAAAAGGTTCATCAGAGGGGCTAATTAGACCAAAAGATCAGTGCCTTATACACATATCAAATAATAATAAGTTTTAACTACGTTAGTCAACCAATCAAAACATGTTACTTGCACGATGACAGCCCGCTCTGGATTCATATGGTGGCTCTCTACGTACCAAAAGGGGGCCTGCGTCCCATGACTTTCACTAATGGAACTCAACGCTAACAGCACATCATAAAAATCCTTTAAACCCGTTGTCAGTTTATATTATGCTTCCTTCTCTGTACGAGAGGAGACCTGTGACAAAAAAAAGGTTGATGATAAATATGCTGTTAGCGACAATTAGGACTAGAAATTCCCCCTTACAGTTTAAAAGTTATCAAAAACCTCTATACCTGCTTTCCGATTGACTCTTTCAGATGGTTTTGTACAAATCTATACTTCTATCTATACTAGTATATAAAGCTGAAGAGTTTGTTTGTTTGAACGCGCTAATCTCAGGAACTGCTAGTCCGATTTGAAAAATTCTTTTTGCGATGCGAATCCAGGAAGACTTTAGGCTATATAACATCACGCTGCGACCAATAGGAGCGGGGGAAACCGTGGGGCGCAGCTAGTTTCACATAGTTTCTTTTCAATGAACCAGTGTTGAATCGCGCTGTTTTCTCATCAGTGTGTAACGATCCTTATACTAAGAAGTACACACGTAGTATTACGTAATTGTCGGTCACTTGCGAAAATTGGTGTGTGTGTGTTTTTTATTAGCAGTTTTTATATTCTTTACATAAACTATTTGTTCAACTGACGTGAGATGTAGTTGCGTTGTTTTGAGTCATGTTTGTGGTGTTGTATCTGCTTACAAACTTGTTTGACAGAACGTTTTGAATCTTCTTTTTTTTTCTCTCTTATGGCTTCGCACGGTTTGTGCATTTAGCCAATGTCACGTAATGAATTATTCATGTTGAAAAAGACGGCCGCGCGAACCAAACACTAGGAAGAAGATTTGGTACAAAGCCATGATGTGGCCACTATGCTACAATATTTCACTGTTATTTATGAATTATTGACTTTTGAATTTAAAGTCCAATGAAAAATGAGCGTGGCACTCATCTTAGCTTCCGGCCAAAAACCTCTTGAGTCCGAATCTTATTATGTGAGGCGTAATTATAATGCGCTATCAAAAAATATTGCTTCGCTATGAAAAGTCTTCACCCATCATGGGTGGAGGCAGCGCCATCTATTTCACAAAATTATTAACACCTGACTACATACTAAATATCATCGCCACCATTTAATATTGCAATATTAAAAACTATTGCAGTAGCCATTGATAATAATATAAAACGGCAGGTGCTCCTAAAAGTTATTGGGACAATAATGGCCCGTGTGGACGAATATTTGAATGTCTCACACCCTCTGTAATGTTGGCTACCGCCGCCACAATGTCCAATGTCCGACACTCCCCACAGTGTCCGGAACCCGCCGCAGTATCCGGTGTTCGATCGTGTGTCTGGCAAAAGATTCATAACTCCCCATTATTCATGAATGGGGAATATTTCAAATAGATAGTCTGTGGTACAGGTGAATGAAACTATGTATCATTTTATGAAATAGCTGTGGTTTTCATTCAAAAAGGAGTATTGCTCCTTTGGGTGGTAGCCTGGTTTGGTGGCGATGACTTTTGATTGATAATTTTTATTTATTTAATGATTCTAAAATAAAAAAAAACCTACCGATTGCATTAAAAATTGTGAAAATGTGCTTCTGTGCTCTATTATTTGACTTTCTTTTATTATTTTAGTCCATTTAAATTTTCCATAACTTTCTCTATGGTCATAACATTAAAGGGAAAATGTCGTCTGACATCTAAACCATATAGAGTCGACGATATGGGCTCGGACACAACTAACACAAGAGTTAGATATTATTTTCCGATGGGAAAATGGACAATTACAACCGAGTATTCAACGTACATTATACCGAAGAAATGGCGGCAGACCCACTCGAACAACACTTTGACATCTTCATGATTTAATATCGATATCTATTTTCTATTGAATTAATATAATAACGTGTTTTTTGCTAAATAAATAATACTACATTACATCTACGTAATATGCGTTAAACGTATACACACAAATCAAAAGTTCGATTAAATACATTCAAACCAATGCTAATCGCCGCACAGAGGAAGTGTCAAATAAAATCGATTCCGATTAAGTATCGATTAATTTACATGATCGGTCTGCAGCTCTGTAATCGAGTGATTTGTATATATTGGACACGCTGTAGAGTAGACGGAAGGCGTAAAAGATTAATGAGTTTGTATGTAATTCATGATCTATCAATTTCTGTATAACATACCTAGATAGAATATACAACAAGACATAATAGATCATGTCCGATCACCATAATAGATGCAAAATTGGTAAATAGTCATCATCATCATCTCAGCGTTAATCCCAATTACATCCGAAGCCTTTTCAGCTTTGGATTCTGGGGTCCACTTTACCAGTCTAATTGCTGATTTTGGCTAAACTTCGATATTTTCCATAAAGCCACTGCCGTCTGACCTCCATAACCGGAAGGCGATATCGACGCATTGCAGCTAGACTAATTTTTGGATTTTTGAGGGTTCCAACAATCCGTAACGACTGCCAATAGATGTTCGTATGGCAACCGGGACCAACGGCTTTACGTGCTTTCCGAGGCACGACCAGACCAGTGCGAATATTCATATTCATGCATATATGCAAAATTGGTAAATAGTGCCTTGATAAAAAATAATCTCCGATGACTTCTCTACTCTCAAAAAAGTTGTTTTGCCCAAGTCACAAGTGTCATAGCTACGTATCAACTGGGAGTACGAGGATGTCAAAATTATTTACATTGTAGCGGGGTGCCGTCAAACGCGTCATACTGACGTGACGTCACGCGAATCCTGCATCTCGCAATCAAAGTTTTCTGTGCAGCTAGTACGCATACAAGTTCACGACATCAACCGGCGGGCAAGTGTCCGCCAGAAAATACCAGTCTGGTCGGAGGATCCCCCATTTTCTATGGAGGGTGAGGGCACTTTGCAGGCTGTTCCTTATACTTCCATAACAATCACCTAATCTTCCACATCTCTTTAAAACACGCCAAGAACATACCAAACTTGTTTAGAAATTATCAAGTTCAATTCTTTGAACGCCTGCAATAATAAATGAAGGCTCATCAACTCAAACCATAGTTAATAGCTAAAGAAAGTGGTATGATGCGACGCTATTACTGTTTTTATTTGCATATAGTTATGTCAAAATGATATTGTTCGCGCATACTGAGAAAGCACAGCTATTGTAATTTATATTAGAGGAGCTTTCGAGCAATAAAATTTAAGTCTCTGGTACTAATGGTTAGGTTCATTTGTGTACAACGAATATGTCACTAATAACTCTTACTTCAAACTGAAACTCAAAGCCTTTATTTCAAATAAGGTTCAGGTACTTTGGAATTGTCAAAGGATCGGTCAGGAAAAGCTGAAGCTAGTTCCTTCATCATCATCATTTCAGCTGAAGAATGTCCAGTACTGGAAATAGTCCTGTTGATTTCATGCTTATAGGGATTAGCGAATTCCTGCGGCATGCCAGTCCCTTTCCATTACACTATGTATATGCGGGTTTACAATAAGTACACCCCTGCCAAACCCTTAAAGGAAATAAGGCGTTATGTTATATATGTTATCCTATTAGTTATATCTTTCAGTTATCCTAATTTATTTCGATTAACACTTTGAGGCTTAATACAGTCCATAGATCCCAGTCAAGCTCGATCTATAACAAATATGGGTACTAATTTAATCTCAGCCATCATCATCATCATTAGCAGTCCACTGCTGGACATAGACCTCTCCTATTGTCCGCTCATTTAGCTCCTACCAGCCATCCTACGCAGATCGTTGATCCAACTAATCTGAGGGCAACCCACCTTACTTTTACCTCTCCTATTCCTACTACTCCCCCAATTGCCATAGCTTCTACGGCTAATTTGGTCAGTGCATTGCCACTACAGTTTGCTAATTAAATAAAAAATAAATATATACGGACAAATCACACAGATTGAGCTAGCCCCAAAGTAAGTTCGAGATTTGTGTTATAATTATAATAGATACATATATAGATAAACATTCAAGACACAGGCCAATCAGGAAAAGATCGTTTTCCATCATGACCTGACCGGGGATCGACACCGGGATCACCACGAAGGACGACAACTCTGTGAACTATGTCTACAACTTTTGCTCTCTGCTGCAACACCTCTCTGCAGATTCGATTCCTCAGAGAGACTCCAAGCATAACCCGTCCCAGCACAGCTATATCTAATATCAATACATTATTCATAGCACCGCCATTTGATCAATCAGCAACAATTTCAAACCTTCCGTGCCAACAAGCATCTCTTTAAACATTCCCAGAAGGTAGACTGGTCCTGTCACGATACTCTGATAAGTCAGCTCTGTGCTTCTGTGTGAACAGGCATGCGGTAACGGCCTTGTCGACCAGTTACAATGGAACCGGTCCATTTCTTACTTTCTTATACCTTCATAGTATGTAACAGCTTCGTTAATGCATCGAACGGTGCTTTTTTGCTGCCTTTGTTAGTTTTATCAAGATTTTTGCATACATTACTGGTTTATTGGTATTTCTTGTTAATCGCTTGCAGGAATGTTCTATCTCAGACCAGGATATTTTTTCGTTTCTTTGATGAAGTTTTAAATATACAGCTAATATCAATTGTAACAGCAGATACCTACTTAGGACCCATTAACTTAATCAAATTTTATTCCGTGGTGCTTGGCAATCTGGGCTTCTCCCAGTTGCAATAATATCCTTTTGTGCCGATTGGCCTAGTTCTGTTCTGTCTCCTGCTTGTTATGGAGGGAAGTGGAAAAAATATATTTTTTCTTACTCCTCCGCTATTCTTTTCTGATTAATTTCGTTGCGGGACCCAAGACAGTTGAATAGTTTCTCCGGGACTCGTCGAGCTTCATTGCTCGGCGTTTTTCTGGCGGTCTCCACTGTTGATTCTGGCTTTCAGGAGTTGCAGTGGGTTGGGAACAGTGTGGTGGGTTTTGTCCCAAAAAAAAAAATACAGCTAATATCGAAAAAGTTCAGTTACTTTATTTGTGAATCTTTCAACGACGTTATAACTTGCATATTGCCTTTTGAAAACGTTACTTTTAATGAATGGAGTCCTCACATTGTTTCAGTTCCATTATTTAAATTTTATTGTCTCTGGTGGGACTTTTTATTTCATTGTCGGGTAGTTTACTCGAGAGTTATACCATTATTTGCGAAAATAGAGAGATAAAACAGTTTTTATTGACCTATTATGAAACAGTCAAAATGACATTTAAATTAAATAAAAGACTTCTGATCCCTTTTATTCTAATTTGACATTTACTATTATCCCTTTATTTATTTATTTTTATCGATTATTTTATTTATATATATTTTATTGTACAAACGACAGCACATCAAGCTACTACAAGCTGTCAGATTTATTTATTAGATTTTTAACCTCATCGCCAAAGCATTAAGGCTCAAGGTTGAATGGGAATATTTGACATGTTCGGGTAGCTTGACAAAAATTCATTCAACACTACAAAATATACAATGGACAGTCTTATTGCTAATACAATCTCTTCCAGGCAACCAAAGAATGGACAGAGATTTTCCTGAACATTAAACTTTAATTTATTATGTTAAATAAATGGTAGCATATATTTATGTTCAGTACTTACTATACTTTTATATTTTAGTAGCTAAATAAATAAATAATATACCTAATTATCGTTGTTATACATTGTATGTCTATGAAGTTAGAGAAACACAGACCCTACCTTTTAAGTTTTAGGACACAGGACAATATACGGTACTCACAGCTATAACAATTGCCAACCAAATCTTGATCAACCCAGAAAAAAGGCCCGTTACACTGACAAGCGCCATATTAGCAATAGATCAGACGTTTACAAAAGACTAGTAAGACAATATGCCCCTTTCACCAGACCCTATAAGGCACAGAGCTCAGCGTGAACAAATATGGGGAAATAGCTTCAACAGTGAAAGCATACCTATGGTAAACGTATCGATAGTATTTTGTACTGTGATGGCTTATATTTGTTACAGTTGTACTAATCTGTATGTCTATAAATTCACAGTATTATGCAGATACATAAATTTGTCTTGTTGGGATTCATATCTAAGCTCTTCTAAGATTCTTAAAATTCAACATTAATGGCATAACTTATGTTTTTGAAACAATATAATTTAAAAGAGTATCCATGGAGTTTCCTGTCCGTTCTTCTCTATAAGAACCTAGTTTACTATCATCATCATCATCATCAGCCTCTACTCGTCCACTGCTGGATATAGGCCTCTTCCATGGCACGGCAACAAGCTCGATCCTGAGCAGTTCTCCGACAGCCACTACCAGCCACCTTTTTGATGTCGTCGCTCCATCTCGCCCAAGGGCGTCCTACGCTACGTTTGCCGAGTAGGTAGTAAACTAGGTTCCTGTAGAGATCGATATACTTTGAAAAGAATAACTAACCTCACATATTTTCTAACCGATCGACTCTTGGGCAATTTAAAAGGGCCTGTAGATGCTTAAGATGAGAATGGTATTATAATAATTTACCTTAGAATAAAATGTTTGAGGTCTAGAGGTAAAGTTACTGACTCTTGTGTCTATAATTGATAATATATAATTCGTAGATATATTGATATCAAAAAATGTCAATTGATCTACACGATGAAGAAATTATAGATCTAAACACAAAACACTTTATCAGTCTGACACGTCCGTACTTCCATTATTAATATAATGACAAAACTTTAAGATAATCCATAATAATAGCTTCGTGATGATCACCTCTCACCTTTAAGTTACCAGATCATATATTATAATGACACCTTACATGTAGCTGAACTTTCCCTAACACAAGAAGATATGTTTCTTAAAGTAACAATAAATCAAAATAATGAAACAACTGCAAATAATTTAGAAGATGACCACGAAGACATCAGCGAATAACGCAGATATATGTCTTCATAAACATTTCTACAGATAATGAAAAACGATTTAGTGACTATATTTCATGTAGGATATATATTAGAAAATGTCAAATAGATGAAATAGGAGGCATGTAAATAAACACGTGTTTGACAAACTTATAAGCAAACAACTCCAGATTTCCCAAGCTTCGGGCTGAATTATTAGTCGTGATGGTCTAGTGGTTAAAACATCAACCTCTCAAGTATGAGTGTACGGGTTCGATTCCAGATCAGGCAAGTACTAATGTAACTTTTATAAGTTATATGTACTTTCTAAGTAGATCTTGGACACCAGTGACTAATTACAAGGTGAAGGACAACATCTTGAGGAAACCTGGACTTTATAAGTCTGAAATCGCCAACCCGCGATCCTTCTCTGTATAAGAGGAGGCCTGTGCCCAGCAGTGGGATGATAACAAGGTTGAGGATGATGATGATGGGATTATTATATTAATTTAATAGTCCTACAATATATACATACAACCTTTTCTTTTTTTCTTAGTTTTATGATGGAAATCTTCATGGACTCCTTATATTGTGGTTAAAGTTAAAAAGTTACGTTTTGTTGACCTTTATTGTACAAATGCAGAGCAATGGAAAGGGAAAATACAACTGGAAAGATATAGCGGAGGCCCTATATTCTTCCACATTCTTTGTCGTGTGCTTTCTACACGTCCATACAGTTAGAAACTAGTGTAAATCATCTCACCTGCTTTTCCTGGGGCTATATCGCTGATGACGCCCATCTCCAGGCATCCACTGAGTGACGACTTTGGTTTATATGTATAGAAAGATGCTATAGGTATGACCCATCTTACAAAAGTCAATAACAAACCAAAAACCAATAAATAGTTATGAAGACGTTCACAAACATAATAGGTGTCTTCATAAAATTTATATCCCTATAAATAGCACATACAAATTTAGAAATAATTTTCCAAGTATCAACATACATTAGAGAACGTCAAATCAATAAAATAGTAGCGAATAAAATAGCAACAAAAAGCAGTATCTTGGAGGAAGCCCGTTTTGAAATTTATTGAAACATGAATCAAGTTGAAGATGATTGGACATTAAGTGCTATTTGAACAAGTTATTCGAATAATGTGATGGCTGTGACAATTTATTATTATGATGTTTGACTTTTCCAAGAGCCGTGGCTTTTGCAGAATGGAACATTAATCTTAATGATACAGCACAACAAGAATACGAACATAAACATTTTGTTGAACATACAATAAACTTTTTCTATGTAAGTCGTGATATTGTCGTTAAGATTTGCGTGAACTACGTGAGACATGTTCTAGAAGGACTACATTCACCAGCTATTGTCATAACTGTGGTAGCAGTTATTTTTTGCGAGGTTTCCAACTCACCTCACTTTATCAAGAACTTCTAATTTAGACGTGTTTCTTTTGAATTGTTAATCTCGTACGAATATTACGTGCAAAAGTCATATAATTCTTCATCGCGCGTGACACACATGTGAAATTTCCAAGACATGCGAAAATATTTTCTCTTTAGTGAAGATAAAGTTCAAATTCGTTAATCAAGCAAACTTTATGCCAGAAAGCACAGATGAACATCACTTGTCGTCATTTGTATTGCAAACTCATCGATCAACATCGACACTTACATACAGTCCTGCTAAATTACTTCTGCTGTCACTACACACGAAAGTGCTTTCTAATACAAAGGCATACGGTTCATGTCTTGCATCACAGTTGATTGTATCTTTGTTTTAAGAATCAATGCAGTAGATGATTGGATGTCAAACCTTACTTAGATAGTATCGTGTCGTGACTTCTGTGCGATTACCAGCTTTGATCTTCGGATGCCGACTGCTGATGTTAATACCATACCATGTCTATTAAGAAAAAAAATTAAATTTAGATTCAATAAGTTTATTGAAGTCGGAACTACCTTGTAGTTTATGGTAGTATGTTAGTCTTAGTAATTGGTATGATCTTATAAACGTCAGAGATCTTGTTTACGTATATAAAATGATTCCATATTTGCAAACTTTCTTCATTTCTCGTGCTGTCATTATAAACAGTATTATGTAACTCATTCATCACTGTATTCAAAAGCACGTAAACCCGCGTTTCGATATAGAACACGGTTCTCAAATATATTTGGGAAATGTTCAATTGGTTCCTTCCTTTACATCTTGTCATCCCGCAATCAATCAACGAATATTGAAAATCGATATTAATTTTGCAAGTATCGAAATATCAATTTGTACACAGGAAATTACGGTTGAACGAATCGACTTCATGTGAACTGGTTCCCAATCAAAGTTAGATCTTAGATATAGAGATAGGTGGCGGTAATGATAAAAGAACGAGTAAAGCACGTCACGAGAACAGCGAAAGTATACTTAATGAGTTACACCTCAGGCTATCGACGGCATACACCAGCCTCAAACAGAAAATTGACTCTCATTTGACACACTCTTCCGACTAAAAGAAGCTACATTCTAAAAGACAAAGAAAAATAAAACTTATCATAACCAATCACGGTACGAATTTGATTGCTACTAATTCATCAGTTTGAAATGACGAAGAAGACACTCTATTCAAACACAAGCAAAATTATATTGTAATACTACAGAACAAGGTCTTAATTACTTTGGTAGCAAATGAGCTTATTGTTTGGCGTGCGACGTTAGATCAATGTTGATTATTTTGTACTGACAAGCAAATTAGCTGATGCCTTTGTCTCGTTTAGACGTATTAGTTGTGATAGGTGATTGAAAGAGTCCAGATAAGGGTACCGGGCGCAGTGTTCAATTAATCAGTTCATTTAATACTGCATGAATGGAATTACATAGGCAATATGACCAGACTGTTACCCAATATGAGTTAACTAATGAAACTTTCTTTAATCGACTGTGCATTGTTATATGCGAAGCTTTGCTTGGCGGTCACTTTCACATCAATGTAAGGTACAAAACAAACAAAGGTCACACTCGACTAATTACACATTATCAATGATAATTAACTTATTTCCTTTTCCTTTATAATCTAGGCTTTTGTAAATGATAACGTACTTGATTAGTTTATTATAATATTAGTGTTATTATAGAAAGTTGGTAAACATGTTTGTATCTATTTCTCTTTCTAATTTAATGGAAGTATTGTGCTTTATTTTGGCAATTCATTATTTTTTTAGACTTCCTCTTACTTTAATTTTCTCGACCATTAAATCAATTAGTGTTTCATCTCTAGCAACACTGCCTGAGAACATTTCAATAACAATACTATTCGCGACCTCCTTCACAATTTAAATTCTCAGTTAAATCGTTAAAAGCCGGTAAAGTATTGTGTATGCATTTAGCCTGAATTCCGGTGATAGCTGTAAACAATAACCCACTCTTAGGCCCATAAATGTAAAAGACCGTCACGACATGTTCACATATGACCCTGGCTTTTACTTAAGCACCATTGAAAGCGATCCCTGCACACTAGAAAGTTACAGTAATTGTATGGAATTCACTTACACCTATATTAAGATGCGAGGAATCTGATAATTGTGTGAAAATGTCAACACTGTATACTTTAAATGAGTTCTTTTGTTTTAGACTCTGTTCCGAGAGTTTATAATTAACACGCTTTATGACCGGAGAACCGGAAAATTTGATTTTGGACTGGCTCATATCAAAAGCCGCCAAACAAGTGCACTGGTTACTCGAATTGAATGTTTATAGAACGCTTTCCCTCGATCTCATAGGCTTTTCCCGTCTTACGGCTTGTGGGTATTTAAATGTTGTGGATGCAAATCAAGAAAACATGTTCTCATAGATTTTCACCAGTCAACGATTGTCACGACAACTAGACAGTGTTGTGACAGAACGGACATAAGCAGACACGTGTGTCGCGCTCGACAAACTTACCTTAATTGCCGATACAATTGTGAAGTGGATGAATAGGAACCTTATCACAATGGAATACACTACAACATGCCACAACACAATCAAACCTAACTGCCTTGTCATTATTTTTGTGGTTGACGAGCGTCTAAATGATCTTGATAGTAATCAAGACGTAGAGTAAGTTGTGATCGATATTGATGAAAGTGAAATTTGAGAAGCAGCCCAAAAGAAAGCAAGAGTTTACAATCAAGATGATTTACATGCACATCTGATATTAGTGGAGAGACTTGACAAACGCAGTTTGTTTCCTCTATCTATTCCATTATGTCTGAACGTCGGTGAAAAGTTGTCAATCACCTGAACTATCTCAGTTTTGGTGTCGCATTCTCGTTTGACATTATCTAAATGATTTGTATTGCCACTGGTGTCAAAATGTCAGTAGCTAACGTGAGTTCTAGGAATTTCTTCGTCGTATAAACAGTAACAATTATTATCCTGGTTTGTCATCGGAGCGTATTTTATGGTGCTAGCGGTAGTTCGCCTGTCTAAAACTTGTTTCTTGAGGTTGACATCCGTACACCGTTAGCTCGCTGAATCGTTGACCCATGCTTTTCTTTGTGTTGCATACGTGAGGTTCAATTAGTTGTGACATTTCAGAAGGAAGGAAAATTATGTTCAGTCATTTATTAACAATTTGTTTCTGTCTCTGCATTATGTAATTAAATTGTAGTGCTTTAGTGGACGTAAAATTAAATTGATGGTCTAGTAACTCGATGATGGTGATGGATTAACAGTTATTATAGGTTACGTTGACAAATTGTTGGTAGTTGAGCATCTAGATTAGTACTTAGTCTGATATGTTTCGTAACTAATACGAATCTCGTTGGTGTGTGAACTTTTATAAGTGCTCGGAAATTAAATCTGTTTATTTGCATTAAATTATACGATGATCCGGAACTGTCTGCAACATGAAGTAGATTAATAGTGTCTTTCATTCATGTGTATGGGTTTAGTTTGAGAAATGTTTTATGCATAGGAAATGTAGTTTGATTTAGGTTATGTTTACTTCAGTTTAAGTCCGTCTTGCCATAAACCTTTGGACTTAACTTACATCACAAGATTTTCCTAGTTTCCCAGCTAGAGAAATTCATAACAACTCATTGCATGCAGATTACCTACCTATTTCAAACCGTTATTATCGTACGCAACCGTATCCATTTCCTTACAATACATAGACCCATCATTCCTTTGTTATAGATCACAATAGTTTTCTACATTTTTACACCGGGTAACTACTGGACGTATTGTGATATTAAAACCTTGGCAATGAATACAATCGTCACACATACCCAGTTCCCAAGTAATTTTGTGGGACGGTACATTTAATTGAGCAAAACCGTTGCATTTCCTTTCTACATTAAGTTTAATTACTGCTTTCGGATGTCTAACAAACGCCATCAGACTAGATATTTGCCGCAAATTGCTCAATTATTAGGTCTACAGGTGGTCTAGATAAACGAAATTGTTATCGGGTATGATCAAATTATTTTATTGGCATATATGAAATTGATTTTTGGATCTTGTTTATTTTTTGATCGGTGCTTTCATTTAAGTCATTTCTGTATGCACCTTTAGACATGTAACAATTTCTTGTTACTTGCTTTTTTTGCACTCGTTTTAAGCCATTCTTCAATTTATGGTTTACCGTAACTGTCCATACAATATAAATCTTAATTTAGATCCGTGCCAAACACGAAATTGCAAATAATAAAAAGACTTTGTTCCACATAACAAAAGTTTTGTGGTCAATAACAATCACGAGTCAATGAATTACTCAAATACATCAAATTACCAACCTCTTTAAGCTTTTTTCATTTCTTATTATCGAAACTACCTTCGGAGATTCGACCTACAATACTGCTATCATTGAATTTAGTCTCATTGATGCGATGATATTGCTCCGCATAGAAAGTAAGAGCAATGTGGTAAAAAATTGTAGGTTTCTATTAAGCTGAAAGAGTGATAACGAACCTCTCGCCACCAACAATGGCATCGACCATCTTGTTCCAGTTCTCAATGACAGCAATAGTTTCTAATCCTAAACCGTAATGAGCGAACCATATTCACACGTCTGTAGCACACAGTCACTCTATGAAAAAACTCACGTTTCCTATTCCACGGCTCTCTTCAATCTAATTTTATACACCAGTGCCATTAATTTCTGCATTTTCTTTTGTTCTGCGTTGTACTGACGCCGCCAACGGTCCGTCTGACCTTGTTGATGAAAGTAAAGCTATTGTCCTAGCCGACCTGGGTCAAAGATCTGTCGCGGCCACATTTCAGTTCCCGAAACGCACGAGCTCGTCACGAAACTTCCTCACGATACAATTTCACGATGTTAACGTCACGCCGCGATTTTTGCTATAGATATTGTCGCCGGAAATCGCATTCAAATCCATTTGAATGATTAAATACGCTGGGCTTGCGCCGTTCGCTCGAACAATGCAAAGGTCATCAAGATTCAAGGACCTTATTGTATTGGGATGTGCAAATCGTCTCGCGGAAGCCTTCACTTATATAATAGTAATTTCACTTTTGGAAGCGGTCGCTGCCACCTTTATAATTAGGTGCAACAAAGGTCAAACTGTATACTTTATGTGCAATAGATTTAATGTGTTCAAAAGACTAATATGAATCAATTTCTCTACCTAAGGCAATGTAACGCTTTTTGAACATTATTGTTTAATAGGCATCGACACTTTCTCAGGCTTTGGCACAAATATCCACTGCTGCGGGCGTTTTGATGTTCATAACAGTAATAAGAGTAAAGAACTTGGTAAAAGTTCCTTTCCCTTTATTTACGTTACGTTTAAAGAGAGAAGTAACAGTTTCCTCTAAGTTATTTCATAAAACATTAACATTTTCAATTGCCAACATATCATCATTGTCTTTGCCTTTATGTAACCTCAATTAATCTTCTATTAAGCTTACGTACAACGAACCCTTGTACGAAACAGGCCCAAACATGGTTTGTTTAGCAACATTTGTCACCTCTGACCTGACTGTTACCCTCTCAACAAAACAATGCAATGACGCTCCATTGTCCTAGCGGCTATAATACTTTGTACTGGCAGTTAAATAGATAAGTGTGTAGGGATTGATGTAAGAAAGGGATTGTATAACATGGATAACCAGTTAATTATAATAGCGCTCTAATGTTCTCATTGCTGGAACAGAGGTCTCCTCTCTTCGACCGGCAGTAAGCTGTAATCTGCCATCCGGGCATAGTGCGGATTGTAGAGATGTCATATGACTTCAAATGCTGGTTTTTTGAATTATATAATGCAGAATGTGCTGACGTAACAGTCTGAAGTTGTCTGTATCTAATTTAATGTCAGATCTATTAGCTTAATCATTTAAAATGATCCTCCTGCTTTTCTCGGCAGACCAAGGACTGAAATATTTGAATTCTCTTACGTATATTTGTATTTAAGGGGTTGTGGAAGAGGTTTATATTTACAATATGTAGAATAGAATACTCTTTATTAAGTACACCATATAGAATACAGAACATGTGTACTAACCTTTTTTGTCGACTGTACTTTATTAAGTGACTATGTAATAGTTAATAAGGCTTAGAGGTTAGAGGATGAGAGTAATTTCAGTGATTGCGTACTTATAACTGATTGCTGCTTATTCAATATTTTGTGATTTTAATCGCTGCTTTTGTGTACTGAGGAAATAAGAAGATTGTTTGATCATGGCTTAAGGTTTTTAGCCTCTTTACTCATCCATGCACGTCATACCTGGTCCTAACTTATTACCAGCGCAGAGCGCTGCGACATGTACTTTTTTAAATGTTGAAGCATTATGTTGAAATAGGAGCCCTTTGGCCTCGTAACGGACTTTCTGCTTTTTTTTTTACTTTTTGTTTATGTATATAATTTCTTTTATTTTTAATTGTGTTTAACTTAGTTTAGTTTTTTGTTTTTCCTGTACGAGTCAGAATAAATATTTTTTTCCTTTTTGTCCAAATGAATATGAATACGAAAGTATAAAAGAAAGTTTCCATTTGATAATTTGCTACATTTTAGCGCCTTTATAAATAAATGATGATTGATGATAGGGAGGCAAATCCGACATGACAGGGATACAATGCGAAGTATATTGTCCGTTTCGTTTCACGTACAGCCATTCTAAAATGACTGGTATTCACAATATACAATATGTAAAGAAAACCCTGTCCGATCCGTGAACGCATTGTTAGGTATCGATAACTGATTCTACTAATGCCCACAAAGACAGGCAAAACTTAAAAAAAAATCACCCTAAAAAAATTAATATTATTTCGCAAAAAGAGGTAACTTAATGCATGTGCGGTAAGCAACCCCATTCCGCGGGCGGCGGGGGGCAAGGCACGCGGCACCTGTGACGTGGTTGCGTCGCTCTTCGCTTATAACAATACCGGTGTTGTCACTTTTTTAAAAATTTGGAATTAATTCCCGGGAAAAAAGGATTATTTCAAAATTCATTAGTATTGTTACTATGATGATTATGTAAAATTTTATATTATATTTGGTGAAGTGTTTACCTAACCTTTATTATCCTTATGGGTCGGACAGGGTTTTCTTTACATATTGTATAGTTATTACTTTTAAGTATCATTATAAATATAATATCAATATAATGCAAGTGCACCAGTGTTGCATTTCCGTCAAATTTCAGGAGGCTCTTATGAAAGGCATAAGTAATCAAATTAAATTACGATACCTGCAAGGTAGTTGCGGAACACACTATGAGTCTATGAGTAGCAATGGGTTTGATTATAACAGTTCAACAATATTCATTGCGTTATTTACATTGTTGAGCAGACATATCATTAACAATATGCTTCAAGATTATTCCAATTGATATAGTAATAGTGCGCGGTTACTAATTAAGATAAATACATACTTGTGTTTTTAGTTATTTATGTTTGACAGTATTTCAGAATAAACCACTATCAAAGAACAGAATGGACGGAATGTCGTAGTGGCCTAGTGGTTAAAACACCTGCCTCTCAAGTATGAGTGCGCAGGTTCGATTCCAGGTCAGGCAAGTACCAATGTAACTTTTCTAAAGTTATATGTACTTTCTAAGTATATCTTGGACACCAATGACTGAAGGTGAAGGAAAACATCTTGAGGAAACCTGGACTTATAAGTCTGAAATCGCCATCCCGCATTGAGCAAGCGTGGTGATTACGCTCAATCCTTCTCTGTATGAGAGGAGACCTGTGCCCAGCAGTGGGACGATAAAAAGGTTGATGATAATGATGAAAGAACAGAATCGCCCGTTGCATATGCAGTAGGCAGTGTTGTATGAATCAGTCGCTCTGTGCGCGCGTGTCATGCAGGCCTCAAACATTCCATATTCAAAAGTTAAAAAATAAAAATTGCTTTTTTTATTATTGATTAGTATCGAGAATCAGTAGCATAGCTGTTATTGTCTTTGAATTTGACGAGGATGCAAGTCGACGGCTTGTAGTGATGAAATTCCTATTTTATAGGGAACATTCGCATACAGTTCTCAAGTCCATACTGTCAATGAGTATTTTACTCATGGATTGCAACTCGCTGAATGTGCAACTAGAATTTGAGAACGATTTAATTACAGTACCTATGTCACGAACGGCCAACTAAGCCAACAACCTACAATTTAAGTCCTTATTTTGTACTTTGTCATGTTAAAATTGCAATACATGACACAATATCGACTTTGTTTGTTATGAATTTTGTGTTCAAATATTTATGGCAACACTATTCTGTCCGACCAGCCAGTCATTAAACGTAGCCATCAACATATACCTACTAATGGACATGCCTTAGACATGAGAATTGTGGTGCTTCAAAAGAAAGAGAGGAAACGAAGCTTCGTCTATCCTAATCTCTCTCGAAATCTTCAATTATCTATGAGGAAAGAAATAGTGCTAGACCGAAAGCATAGGCCATCTATCTCACTCTTTTAAACCAAAAAATTACTGCAGATTTTACGCGTACGGCATGTCCATTAGTGTATGTCTATGAACGAACTAAAACCACAGCTCATAAAAGCACACACCTACACAGATAATATAGGTACATTGGACTGCGCTGGTTCGTACGCAAGCACTATAAAGCCTACATAATGTGTCCACAAACAGGCAGCGCCGCCGGCAATTTGAAGTGATTTGCGTAGACCGAGTTTTTCACATAGGAGCACCAGGCTAATAGCGAGCGGCCATACACTTGTGTAGGTCGGTACTGTGAGAACTCGATCAAATACCGGTGTTTCTAATATCAAACTAAGGTGATAACTGATATGTAAAATTAGTTATTAGTATTCTAATGTCAGGGTTTCATCGTCAACCTTTTTATCGTCCCACTGCTGGGCACAGGTCTCCTCTCATACAGAGACGGATTGAGCGTAATCACCACGCTTGCTCAATGCGGGTTGGCAATTTCAGACTTAAAATTCAGGTTTCCTCAAAATGTTTTCCTTAAATCAGTCCTTAAATCAGTCATTGGTGTCCAAGATATCCTTAGAAAGTACATATAAATTAGAAAAGTTACCTGGAATCGAACCCGCACACTCATACTTGAGAGGCTGATGTGGTAAAAACCACCAAACTAAAGATAACTTTGTGTTGGCTAGGTGTAAAGTACTCCAAGCTGTGTAGAATGACGTTTAGATCCGTGTAGTGAGGCGCTTTAAATGTGTTACCAGTGTTATCTATGAAACGTCTTTTTTGTAACATTGTTTAGATAAAATCTGAGGTTAGCCTTTCTCTTCATGATTGAAATCCGACACCTCTTTTATGGCGAACTTTTATTCAAACTTTTTTACAATCTCACCTCTTTGTCGCCAGCCAGCACCAGTTATCCATAGTAAAATTATGGGACTATGTGTTATGTAAATTAATTATAGGGTTATGCCAGCATCATCAAGAGGGTAGTTGCGCAATCTTATTATTTTCTTCTCTTCCTAGCCGTGACTTGACTGCGAGGAAGTCCGAGGAAGCTTTCAAATAATTATCTTAAGATTATTTATATTACTCGAGCTTTTAAGACAGCTCGAGATGTTAAGGAAATGGAATGAGTTAGGTAGCTATGCGCTGATATATCTTTTTGTTTTGTTTTTAATAAACGTTGCCCTGCACTAGGATTTTCTTCTGTATCGTAGGTGCGTTAACAAAACATTTAAAATTACATACAAAAAAAACCAGACACGGACCACATATGGAATAATTATTTGTATGACCTACATGCAGTGGTCATACAAATATGTATTTGTTCCATGCGGGATTCCAACCCGCGTCACGTAGCGCAGCAGACAATCGCTTGACTACTGCGCGAACCGAGTCATCAATTAAGAGGAGTATGAGTCTGGATATACGCCTGGTTAATAGAAATGGCTCGCCCCCTAGCCTTTCGCTAGTTACATAAATCTTTAAGTGCCATAAAGTGTGGTTAACCAATGGCACTTAATCGTAATTAGTGAAATGTGGGTACACTATAGGCACAAAGGACAACACATCAAGCTACTACAACCTGTCAAATTTCTTGAATGTTGCCAAATAGGTTAATTACCTATAATGTCTTTTACCTAAACAAATACCTATTGGCGATGTTTATTATTGAATCAATAAAATTATTATAAAAACAACCCATTACTTAACATACAAACAATGTATATTTGAACACCGATAATGAATTTACCACCTTTGCGCTCGAAATCGGGAAAATGCCGTGAAATAGCATCATTTTCTACATAAAATGAGTTCATTGGTTCGGAACTAACTCAATTTGGGAGATAAAAGACACGGGAACAATAAATATAAAGAGCATTGTGATTATTTTCATAGTCATGCAATTTCGAGATCGATATTGGAATAATATTATCCATATACATGGTACATATGTATAACTCTATCCAAATATAATATATACAACGTGTAACAAAAAGGGTATATACATATCAAGGGCATGGCATCTTTAGATGATATCAAACGATATCGGAAGGGTTTCAACTCAAAATAAAATACTCAAAAAATTGGTAACAAATTTTCGGTTTCGTGTGTTTCTTAAAATCAAATCATAACAAACGTGGCAGCACACTACATACGTTAATAACTACTCGTTACCCGTCACGTTACTTGCCAAAATCCGATAAATGTCTTCAATATCTCTGTGCTACTAGTATGATAGTAGCCTATCACAGGCGGTGTTTTTCCTCATAACTTCCTAACATAAAGAGATAGAATTAAAAAACCCTTCCAATTATCGTTTGATATCATGTAAAGATGCCATACCTTTCTTATGTATATACCCTTTATGTTACACGTTGTATATAGGGAATATAATATATAGGGAATAGCTACCTACTTATCATATGTTCATGTCATGTGTTGTGCTATTATATGTTTCCTGTTTTTATGCAAATGGAAATTTAGTTTCCTCTACAATTTAATTTTTATTTCTACGTTTTTGGTTTTTACCTTAAAATAATGACTATGTATCAACACACAATTATTTTGTTGTGACCTTTTTAGGTCACTACGCAACTACTAGGTTCTGTACACAAGACGCTAAGGTATCTTTGCATCTAAAAAAGGATATGTACAGTCAAGACCAAAAGTCGAGTTGCAATCTCACAATACTATGGCCAAGCAATACTAGTTGTAGTTACGACCTTCTTCTATAATAAAGTTTGATACACACTCATACACTTTGCTGCCCGCTTATGATTGTTAGGTACTACTTACTAATTTCAACGTCCACAGTAAGTGTTTCAATGGCGTAACGGTTTTCGCCTTGATAGGCGTTCAAGGTGGTTCGAGTTCAAATGTGATAACTTACAAAATATTTTTTAAATGTTTATTGGTGAGTTATAAATGCTGACAACAAAAATATCTAAAAATACCGATCCGCAACTTAAAGATGATACTTTTAAGATTTTTTCTATATTAGAGTCATTATAAAAAGATGACGGTAGACTTGAAAGAATCTGAATCACTCCTTCACAAAAAATATTCCGCTACCTACAATAACTATTATTAGCTACAATAACTCATATAATATTGCTTAGCTGTTGTTGGTTGGTGAACATATAGTTACCAGTTTGTGTTATTAGTTTTACTTTTTTAATCAATATGTAGACATATGCAGCAATATATCTCAAATATGATATGAAACCGGCTTTTGTGTAAGTTGTTTTTATTATTATTTGTGTTAAGGTGCAAACTAATAGCTTATTGCAAGTCTGTAATAAAATTGTTATTGTTTTAGAGAAATACTGTAAGCCGTTGGAGGTCAAGGTCAAGAGGTTGGAGGACGAAGGTAGCTGTCGAGACAAGTGAAACGAAACGACAATATTTACCGTTGAATAAACTTTTAAATCTTGCGAAGAAGGGAGGTTGCATTTGTGGTTTAAAAATAAACTGGCGCGACTGGCGGAGTCTTATCGAGCTAAACAAAAAAAAAAAAACTATTGATAACAATCACAGTGCAAAAGTGTCCTACAGAGTGTTTTAAATATATACCATTATATATCTTAATAACGGACTCTAAACCATCTCAAAAGTAATTTAGCTAAGTGACAGTAATATGTTCGGTTGGCTTAATGGCTAACAGATGTCGCCTTTTGCAATTTCAATACAAATTACTTTTGGTAAATTATAAAACAATAATTTCGGAATTCGATAAGAAATAAGTTCGTTTACTTTTGAACTAAGAAAGCGCTTGAAGATTATAATCTCATGCCATCAAACTCCGAAAAAGTCACTGCAGGATGACAGCACTAGTACCATGCTATACACGCAAAAAAATTGTAAATGTAATAAGCACTATTTTGTATTTTAGTATAGATTATTTTATGATTGCAATAATATTCAGGTTAAGCTTCAATCCTCTTTTCTTTAAGAAAATGAATAATTAAGCTATAACCTCTTTAATCATAATATACGTATAATATTATAATTTTCATATCTAACAACCAAAAATATTTTTTGTATTTTTTACCATAACAATATCATAAGTTTGTCAAGGATTACTTTTATATAAAATATTACAATGCTGCCGTTTCAACGTTTTTTTCATTTGTTAAGTATATCTATACCGAATAATATATAACTTTATAGTATGCTTATTGTTTTATTTTTATATATTTTTTTATTATATTATCTCTATAGTAAACTAAAACATATAATAAAAACCTTTTTTGGGATAAATATTCAATAAATTTTCCTATTCGTTTAAATATTATTTGCAAACATTTTTACTTTAAAATACAAATCAATTATCATAATTTTAAATTATATGAAACAACAAAAAGATTTGCCTTTATTAAGGATTGAACCCACAATCGCTCGCTTATGATAGCACCATTGTTAAGTGCGGCGCTAACTTAACTTCAAATGAAGTAACGAAATTTTGCATTACTTTAAAGAAAGACGGAGACTGCGATAAAAAAAATAATGCGGTAGTGTGCGTGGCCGGTTTAGCGCAGGCGACAGTAGTCTATAGGGTGGAAATGGACTTCTACAGCTGATTGTTCCTACATATATGTATACAACGTCTCACTGTGCGCACGCGCCTCGTAAGTACTATGATCTACCTTGAACTGTGTTGTGCGCTCAGTAACCACACTGCAACAATTTCTAAATGTATTTGGGGAAAACACAACTGGGGTAAAACTATCGGAATCGATTCATTTGCTTATTCTGAACAAACTATATTCAGGTTTCGTATAAAGAAAAAATAATGTATGTATATTATAAATAATGAGAAATCTACAAAAGAAGACAAAACAAGGAAGTCCACAACAGCGATGCTATGAATCACCATTACAATTCAATAAAAATACGGTCATCGGCAGAACTCAGTCCAAATCGAATACCGTTTATGAATATTGATTTTACCTTAACCTAAACTATTAAGCATTCCTTCGCGTAAATCTGTTTTTGCGTGAAAACTGAACAAAAGAATATTCGACATCGTAGCCGTTATGTTTCTAAAATTTTGTTACCACAGATACAAAATGGTGGAGACAGTTTTCAAAGACTGGTAAAAGACTTTCCATTTTGAATGTGATAAAATATTTCTCCTAACATGTTTACGAAATACAACATGAGTGCATATACTTATGTGAGCCGGTTAAAAGTAGATTAGAAAATAAAAATCACATTGAAAACCTGTAACATAATGATATGTGGCATGGCCCCTTTTTTAAATAATTATAAACTAGTGCTTGACTGCAATCCCACCTGATGGTAAGCAGTGATGCAATCGTTGATCGTAAAGCGCACTAGTTTATTAAGCCTATTCACTTAAAAAAACTAAGGAATAGGAAGAATAACGACAGTTGAGCGAGGTGATGCAATGTTAAACCCAACAACACAAGCAACGATGCGGCGCCAGAGGGAGATTGATCTGGAGACTCTCCACGACTAAACTTCCGACACAACAACATTTGGTGCATCGTACCCGCCACACATCGCAACAAAACTGCTCAGATCCGTCCTCCGTACGGCTTCACCAGACATCTTGCCGAATAGAACAAATGAACAACACGACGAATCGCTTGGCGGCAAGACTTTGTCTGGTGGGTGGAAAACTCCTCGGTTTCATTAATGTAAGTACGGCGCAGCGTATATCGCGGGCCTTAGAAATACGGTGTCCGTCAACAAGCTACCATAGTGATCCATACATGGCCTAACACAGTGCAGTTATCCATGATAAGAAAAACGTATGTGTATAAAGAGCCTTGCTGTAGGTACCTTATTCACAGTTTTGGAAAAAAATCCTTAATATATACCTATGCACATTGCACATATGTGCGCAGTGTAACTTCAGCCATAGAGCTAATACCCCCCGTACAAAAACGCCTCTTCTAGTTTCTAATAGTTCTGTGCAAAGCATTCACTATGGAATCTTAAAAATAACTATTCTATAGAATTATTCACGCCCGCCACGGGGTGAAAACGGCATGATGAGAAAAACATAGTTACGTGACCATACGAAAACGATTCCATTTAGAAAGAAGAGGACAAGTTATTACGATGACCCAGTTATGTGACAAACGTTTAAACTGATTGATATTTCTCTGACGAGACGGATAAGTTACAATTGTTAAAGATTTATACCCAAACCTTTAGGCCGTGGTAGTTGGAAAGATAATTTTATTTCACACTAGCTTTCCACCCGCGGCTTCGCCCGCATGGAGTTCGGTTATGTCGCGCTTTTTAGATTTCCCTCGGGAATATCAATATTTTCCGGGATAAAAGGTAGCCTATGTCTTTTCTAAAAGGTAGCCTATGTCCTTTCTAAAAGGTAGCCTATGTCCTTTCTAAAAGGTAGCCTATGTCCTTTCTAAAAGGTAGCCTATGTCCTTTCTAAAAGGTAGCCTATGTCCTTTCTAAAAGGTAGCCTATGTCCTTTCTAAAAGGTAGCCTATGTCCTTTCTCAGGATCTAAAGATTGTCTGTGCCAAATTTCATCAAAATCGGTTGAGAGGTTTAAGCGGGAAAGCGTAACAGACAGACAGACAGAGTTACATTCGCATTTATAATATCAGTATGGATTCTTCTTAACGATATTTACGATACAAAAAATAATTTTGAAGTTAACGTTACGTTCACTCCACTCTTACATACCAGATCCAAAGATATCCTCAATAATAATATGCGCCAACAATATGATTTGATTGCAATGTCATCACTCATCCACCTACAGGGAAAGCCTACCTACTCCAAAAACGTGACATGAAACAGAACTCTCACTCAATGTCACAGGCAGTCTCAAATATGTATATTGAGACACACGACATCAACATTACACTTTTAAGTAGGGACAGATTGCTTACGCATATTCATATCCTGCTTGAGAAATGAGTATATTATGTGAGTAAAGCCTGTATTCAGGATTTTCTGCATAAGTAGTTAAATATACATTGATGGATAGAAAGACAACTTAAACGAAAGGACTCATCAAGAACAAACGGTGGACTTTGTGCAAAGCCGTTTTGTCATTGGGACAGATCTGAATAAACGGAATGTCACTATTCATACAGATTTAGTCCGTTATCACTAATTCCGTCCATTTCGAGTAGACGTTAGCGCCGACAACCAAATTAACATCTAAATAGAACCGCGTTTATGGATTTCCTTTCGGATCTAAATCGAGTATTGAAAACCTAACACCGCGCTTTTTAGGCGTTTACGATCATTGTACTGACTTCCTCGCTTCTTCCTCTATTCCCATTCTTCTTCTTTTTCTATTTTGATATTGGTTCTAACATTAGTTTATATCTGATAGAATTTCAGATGTTAATTTAATTGTTAATTTATATTATGTTTTAAATAAATTGGACTGAATGGATCAGATTATCTGAAATAAATAAATAAAACAAAACAATTTAATTTATACCAACAACGTTTACAACGCCAATTGTAACATCCTTTTCCTCGTTTAAACAAGTAAAATCACCACCTACTAAGCTTTAAAGCGGCAAGCACTCTTATTGAACAAACCGTGTCAACCCCCTTCCCCTAGACATGAGCAAACAACCTAGCCCTCGAGCTGGCAGTTTTCCGTTACAAATGGATTCCGTACTTGCTGCTAGTATTGGCAGAGTACCTTCCACTGGAGATCACTTAAGAGTTTCTATCTCGTTGGAAACTTTGTAGTTTATTGTTGAAAGAACATTTATCGGAGTGTTTGTTGAAAAAGTTTGAACTTTTTTTTTTGACTCGATAAAGAAAATAAGGGCCTCTCCTGAGTTTGCATCATCATCATCATTTCAGCAGAAAAAGGTGTCCACTGCTGGACATAGGCCTCCCCCAAGGATCTCCACGACGACCGGTCCCACGCCTCCCACATCCAGCGGATTCACCAGGTCGTCGATCCACCTTGTCGGAAACCTACCCACGCTGTGTCGTCGCTACTCGAGAACCCGCCCCATCGGGTATTGGTCTTAAGGGCAATTTGCTTAGCCCGCTGCCACTTAAATGTTGGTGCATGATGGTTACTCTCGTTCTTCTGCAGATCTCCTCATTTCTGAAATTGTAATCTCTATTATGAAATTATAATCTACTGTCTATAAGTATAATTGATAACCACACAAGTTCTTAACTTCATTGATTAGTATGCAATAGAAGCTCTATTCAACGGTAAACGGCACGACTAAAGTTAACAACTCATTCATGCCCTTTAATTTTAGTAGCAATATTACAATAAAATGTAACAGCACAGTCATGTTTGCCTTCTTGTATAGCACTAAAGGTCAATCAAAGTAATTAGTGATCCATTGATAGAAGTTCAAATTAGTCCAATTATCTCTTTGTATTTATTTCACCGTCTGATTGGTCAATCAAAATGTATAAAAGGCTATAAAGTAATTACTTCAAATCATTGAACTCCTGCAATTGGACAGAATATCTCCCAATGATGGCTACAAAAAAAAAAAAAAAACTACAGATACATTACTGGACATGCCTACATAAATGACTCAGAGAGCTCAAAATCACATAGCCATCGGACAGCCTCCGTGGCGTAGCGGTGGTGAACGCGGCCGTTGCGCAAGGAGGCGCGGGTTCGATCCCCGCACAGTGTAAATATTTGTATGCCTGAATATGAATATTTGCACTGGTCTTGTCGTGCCTCAACATCTAGTTGCGGTCGTTACGGGTTGTTGGAGCGTTCAAAAATCTAACAATTGGTTTAACTGCAATGCTTAGATATCGCCTTCGGGTTGTGAAGGTCAGACGGCAGTCGCTTCACGGAAAATATCGAAGTTTAGCCAAAATCAGTAGTTAGACTGGTAAAGCGGACCCCAGACTCCAAAGCTGAAAAAGCTACGGATGCGACTGGGATTAACGCTGAGATGATGATGATGACAGAGCTCAAAATCAGTAGCACCGTTTTTAAAACATAGGTGATGATAATTTACACAAAGTAAAGCACCCGGATTCCGACACTGCTCTACAGTAGTAATAATTACCAGCTGTAACAACCAAAATTATTCTGATCAATTTACATTAGAACTCAATTTATCCATTGAAACTTTTAGCCTGCACTGCCGGTCCAGACTACTAACTCCCCAGGTAACATAATTGAAGAGCCAACAAACCATTGAATCAAAGTTAATGTAAACTCTGGCACAGATAGCAAATTCACATAGTTAATCCATACTAATATTATAAATGCGAAAGTGTCTCTGTCTGTCTGTCTATCTGTCTGTCTGTCTGTCCAGCTTTCACGCCAAAACTACTCAACCGATTGTAATGAAATTTAGTACACAGATAGTCTAGAGCCTGAGAAAGGACATAGGCTATAAAAAATCCGACTATGACCAATAGGAACAGAGCAGTAACAAAAAATGTTGCGAAAACGGGCTCTAACGCGGCCGTACTACATATTGCTCCCATTATTTTATCAGGCGCTTATTTTATATCAACTGAGCTTATTTAATTTACGGGAACCACCGCACGCTGTAAACTGAAATCCACGCGGACGGAGTCGCGGGAAACAGCTAATAACAGATAAATGATTACATAATCTGCTGATTAAATTGTGCGAATCACTGGCAGCTAGTAATGGTTAATGCAATGGCCGGTCAGGTAGTGTTAGTGGCTAAATATTATGTAATTTGTACGCAAATACGTTGTTATGTGTGTGTTTCTAATGACTAGATTATGGGGTTCTTGTTATTTACAATTTGTGTTCATTTATAATTGCATTACCCGTTAACACATTTGAAATTACAGGCCTCAGATCGCTAACCTTTTATTCCTTTTTTCTGTGATAATTATACGACCACACTTATTACGGGTAGCGGTAGTACATGCGCCTATATGACAAATTAACAGAACCTAAACTAAGACCTATAAGCCCTACAGTCCCTACGATCTTAAGTCCTATAAGCTCTACAGCCCTGACCTACTATATAGTTTGTAATAAATAAATATATAAACAAGTGCGGGATATCTGCACCAAGAGACCTAAGGTAACAGACGGATAGTGAGTAGGTTTTCCAGGTAAGGGAGATGGGTAAACTCACTGCCAGTCCAGCAGACTCACAGGACTGATCAAAGATGCCTAAAGGTGTCTTGGCCACAGTGAGGGGTAATGAGACAACAATAAATTCTAATCTGATTTATTTACACAATATTACAGCTTATATACTACTTTTTCCCAACACACACAAATGTACTAACGTCTTGGTATTCTATACGTGTAATCTGCAATTTTAACAATATTTGAAGTAGGCTGCTCGTCAGCTGCCGAAATGCTGAATCAATGATCAAAGGTAGCATTGAACAATACTTTTTAAAGTTGTCTGTGCATGACCTGTACCCTGTTCGTTTTAAGCAGACCGAGATAATCTTTCTTACAACTTGCGCTCCAAATTTGATCACCAATTTTTCTGAGGTATAATTCCTAGGCCTATGATACTGGAACCACTGGAAGCTCTTTCCAGTCTTCAATTTATCGCCACAACAATTTTTTTGTAACATACAAACTATTCTTTTGTTTGTAATCCTTTTCACCTGTCTTAATCCTGTTAACTACATATCTGTTAAATAAACATTCCGTGCTCTATTATTAATTACCCAGAGTTCAATTTCAGTCTAGACTAATAAAACACCTGAACATTTCTAGTACGGCTATCACGCGATATAGTTTGCTTGTAAGCTACCGCTGCGACTTGGGTTGTAAGCTACCGCTGCGACTTGGGAGTTCGTTTTGACATTTACTGCATAGAGTATTTATTTTATTCCTATACTCTAGTACAGGAGTTAAATGTTTTAGCATTTACGTTTATATCTGTCTTTTTTATGACATATATAAAGCTAGCTTAGCTAGCTTTATAACTTAGTCATGACTTCTGAGTGTCTACTCAGCAGTCATGACTAAGTTTTAAAGCTAGATGGCTCTTCACTGTCTAGTGAAGAGCCACATCACATACGAAAAGTATACTATCTATATCTTTAATGCCATTAATTTGTGGTGCTTATTTAAAATAACTTCCCGTAAATAGTTTCCCGTCTTCTTCTTTTCGCATTCAGACATCTACGAGTATATAAGTTGTATCTATGTAGATACAATTAGAATTCTATTAGATTTATATGCAGAATATTTTAAGAGAAACATGGAAACTATTTATTTTAAATTTCGATGGCTTTACTACCACAAACTTGGGTCAAGTGAGTTGTCATTCTAACTAATGCTAGGGATTGACATTTTTGACAGTTCAATCTAAGCTCACTTCAACCAATTTTTCGCGGTAAGAGTTTTACAGAATAGGGACTAAAAAACTTGAAAAAATTGACCAAAAAAACTAATTATCTCTGCCAACTTCTCATTAATATAATTGAATTGAGTCTAAACATAAGGTAATTACTGTAAGTCGTTGAGGAGTTCCCTGAACTTACCTTCGTCTTCATAATCAGCCCATTAATTACAACCCATCTAGGTGTAAAGTTCTAATCAATACAAATCAATCAAGCACAAACACTAGGTAGCTGCTGTGAATAGTTGAGGAGTTAAAGAAACTCATGGGACGTCACTCCTCGCTACACTTTTTAGCGAAGAGTGACGTCACCAGTACCCACTCCTGATCTTTAATGCATTTTATATTTGTCAATTTATTGATTTTCCATAATTTTCCACTATTTGCCAAAGGCGTACCTTCTTTCCAGTTCTTTATGTACGGATTTGAGCTTGCAGAAAAGGATCAATGTTTACTTTTAAACGGATGGAAGGACTTTCCTAGCCCTTTTTTTTTGTTACTTTTTGCCAAGAGAAACTTCTTATGTCAGAAAAAAATAAGTTGCGCAGAAAATTTAAAAATTACGCAAGTATGCTAAAATTTCTGAATGGACTTGAATGGCAAATGGATAGACCATGATCTAGAGAAGGATATGGACTACTTTTTAACGTGGATCGCAGACGAAGTCTTGGGCAACAGCTGGTCTATCATAAATCATGGCCCCTTGCTACTTAAAGTTTTACTCCTTTCCCTTCATTACACCGCTAAAAAATGATTACCAATGTAATCATTATTCACTTACTTTGCTTGAATAAATAACCGTTTTATAACTTAAATAATTACTTCGGGAACTAAACTAGTCTGCAAATAGGAATGTGGAATAAGTATAAGTTCTAACTTTATTACTGGGAACAGTTGGCGTGCATGTCGTACCCAACTTAACAGCAATGCACAAGTTATCAGTAACTGTGGCGTCTATATATTCGTGATACTAATCAACTGCGAATTATTTTTGAAAGTTTGTTTCGTTCGAGTTTGGAAGTTATGGCGTATTTTCCTAGACGTGAGATTTAAAAGGATTTAAATCCTTGGATTTAAGATTTATTTATTCTCTGTGAGATTTGTGTGTGTGTGTGTGTAAAATAGATGAATATTTTTAGTTTCTTTTGTCCCAAGTGAAAATATTATATGTATATATTACGTACAAAATGTATACCTAAGCAGAGGATTTTTTTTAATATTTATAAACTAGTGCTTGACTACAATCCCGCCTGATGGTAAGCAGTGATGCAATCGTTGATGGTAAAGCGCATTAGTTTATTAAGAGCGTATTCACTAAAAAAAAAAACTGAGTGAATAGGAAGAAAGACGGCTGTTGAGGGAGGTGATGCTATGTTAAACCCAACAACACGACCAACGATGCTGCGCCAGAGGATGATCTGGAGACCCTCCACGACCAAACTCCCGACAGAACAACATTAGGCACATCGTACCCGGTACGCATCGCAACACAACTGCTCAGACCCGTCCTCCGTACGGCTTCACCAGACATCATGCCGGAACACGACGAATCGCTTGGCGGCAAGACTTTGTCTGGTGGGTGGTAACTTATGCCGGCGGCCGATGTTATGGCCTCATCTTCATCTGAAATTAATCATCATAATTTTAACATGTTTTACCCCTCACACCATGAGCTGTCTCAGATTTAGTAAAAACGATCTGACTAACTTGTCCAAGTACACACATTTTTAGTATCACTCGAATCGATTTACGAGATGATATATTCAAAACTCAGTGTCAGACAAATATTGCAAATTAATGCAAGTTTACACTTTCTCCCCTCTCATATTTTACCGTGGTTGTCTTTTAAGGGGATTCAACGACGTCAATAGGTGTAATCAGGTGGAAATTGATAATATTTTATGAAGAAAAGTTGAATTTAAGGGGAGTGAAGAATCACTTTGTGAAAAGGTAAATGTTAAACATTAGGGTGTATATAAATAGCGATATTGGTTGAACAACGATTCACTGAACTCTTTTAAGTTCAAGCCTCATAAATATTAGGTATACTGGCTTCTTCCGCGTTCTTCTGGAATAAATTCGTATAGATGAGTTTATTCCAGAAGAATGTTGTACCGGGACAATCAGTAGCATGTCCTTTTCCAGGATGCTAGATCTATCCTTTTGTTTGGATGGAAAATCATCAAATAAGCTCTGGGTCGCCACCCAGAGCGGGAACAGTTATATGATAATTAGGTTATTCTATGGCTTAGGCGTGAAAAGGTAATATGAAAAACTTTTGTATTTATAATAATTTACTAAGCATTTATATTCTAACCTAACCCAACAAGTGGGTCTAAAAATGAACATGGATAAGACGAAGATCATGTCGAACTCTCATGTCGCACCCACTCCAATTGTAGTTGGTTGCTCTGCACTCGAAGTTGTTGACGAGTATGTATACCTGGGACAAACAGTACAACTAGGTAGGTCCAACATCGAGAAAGAGGTATCTCGGCGAATCCAGCTCGGTTGGGCAGCGTTCGGGAAGCTACGCTACATCTTCTCGTCGTCCAAGATACCACAGTGTCTCAAGACTAAAAGTCTTTGACCAGTGTGTGTTGCCAGTGATGACTTACGGAACTGAAACGTGGTCGCTCACAACGGGCCTCATACGAAGGCTCAGAGTCACACAAAGGGCAATGGAAAGAGCTATGCTAGGAGTTTCCCTGCGTGATCGAATCAGAAATGAGGAGATTCGCAGAAGAACCAAAGTCACCGACATAGCTCTGCGAGTCGCTAAACTTAAGTGGCAGTGGGCAGGGCACATTGCTCGTAGAACCGATGGCCGATGAGGCAGTAAGGTTCTGGAGTGGCGGCCACGTACTGGAAGACGCAGCGTAAGGAGGCCCCCAACAAGGTGGACGATGACCTGGTGAAAGTCGCGGGAAGCCGATGGATGCGGGCAACACAAGACCGGTGAGCGTGGAAAGCCTTGGGGGAGGCCTTTGTCCAGCAGTGGACATCTATAGGCTGAAGAAGAAGAAGAAGAAGCATTTATGTAGCTAAGAGTATTTGTTTCGGGAACAGTATTGTGTAAGCAAGACGTTCAAAATGAGCTTAGCTTGAAAAATAGTCGAAGCATCGACAATAAAAATAAGATTATCACAAAAGCATAGCATGTTTTCACTCGACCAGAAAAGGCTTAGTCCATCAACAGCTCTTGTTTACCTTTAAACATATATCTTAAGTTTCCTGTCATGTAACATTAACATTAGACTGACATAGACGCCAACAATCTATCTATCAATAATAAAACTAAAGACAAAAATAAAGGTAAATTAAAATAAAAAAAAAACTTCATAAACTGACCGCCTTGCTTATTTCTTACATTTTCCGATATGTCTGCAGTAAATTCCCGACAGATTGACAATCACACACTTGTATTCTGGTTTCCTAAACTTACTGGCATAAAACAATAATTATCCATTACACTTAAATATGTACGTATCCATACTAATATTATAAATGCGAAAATAGGTTTTTTTTTTAAATAGTTACAAACTAGTGCTTGACCGCAATCCCGCCTGATGGCAAGCAGTGATGCAATCGTTGATGGTAAAGCGCACTAGCTTATCAAGCCTATTCACTCAAAAAAAGTGAGTGAATAGGAAGGAAGACGGCAGTTGAGCGAGGTGATGCAATGTTTAACCCAACAACACGACCAACGATGCTGGGCAAGAGGATGATCTGGAGACCCTCCACGACCAAACTCCCGACACAACAACATTAGGCACATCGTACCCGGCACACATCGCAACACAACTGCTCAGACCCGTCCACCGTACGTCACCGTATGTCTGTCTGTCCGGCTTTCACGCCAAAACTACTGAACCGATTGTAATGAAATTTGGTACACAGATAGTATAGAACTTG
Source organism: Sesamia nonagrioides (assembly GCA_017933935.1). NCBI lineage: Eukaryota > Metazoa > Arthropoda > Insecta > Lepidoptera > Noctuidae > Sesamia > Sesamia nonagrioides. The sequence continues at coordinate 339,911 of JADWQK010001968.1, forward strand.
GGAAAGGACATAGGCTATATAACATCCTGCTATGACCAATAGGAGCAGAGCAGTAACAAAAAATGTTGCGAAAACGGGAGCAAACGCGGACGTACATATTGCTTCTATTATTTTATCAGGCGCTTATTTTATATCAAACTAGCGGCCGCCAGCGACTTCGTTCGCGTGGAGTTAGTCCTATTGGTCGCAGCGTAATGTTATATAGCCTAAAGCCTTCCTGGATTAATGGGCTATCCAACGCAAAAATAATGTTTTAAATCGAACCAGTAGTTCCTAAGATTAGCGCGTTCAAACAAACAAACAAACATACAAACAAATAAACTCTTCAGCTTTATATATTAGTATAGACGAGCTTTTTTTAATTTTTATCGAAATAAACATTCCCACAGAATTGTGAAATTCTGAAGTCCACGCAGACGGAGTCGCGGGCAACAGCTAGTATCTACATAATTTACAAGATAAACCTAACGCCACAAAATCACAAACAATACCACTTTAATTGCGAAATCTCAACACAAGGATTCACACCAAACATCTTCAATTTATAATTAACGATGATACTTTATCTTCAGCATTTGCCTGTCAATACTGTATAAATATTCAAAACAATTTCTAGTCGCACACCCACTGTGGTAACTCCATAATATCATGGTAATTTCTTATTGACGCCTTGGTCTCTGTGAAGGTGATAAACACCTCTTTGCATGCTAACACATCATTATGGTTTATTATAATTAGGGAGCTCGGTGGAGCCATGGGAATCAGAAATATACGTAGAATGAGTGGTCCTATCCGAATTTGGCATAAAAGTTACAAAAGATCAAGGCCGATACCTACTCTGTAATTATTTTTTTATTAATTATAAACTAGCGTTTGACCGCAATCCCGCCTGATGGTAAGCAGTGAGGCAATCGTTGACGGTAAAGCGCTCTAGTTTATTAAGAGCCTATTCACTCTAGCCTTGAAGACACTCAAATTGTAGTCCGACGGAAACACCGCCACTGGCAACTTGTTTCAGTCCCTCGATGTACGCGCTATAAAGGAGGAGGCGAAATGCTTCGTCCAGATCGTAGTGGTGTTAAGGGTGGAAAGTCGCCGTATGACGGGTCGTCCGCTGGTGGAACGGAGATGGGGGAATTAAATCATGCAATTCCCTCGCACACTCCCCAAAATGCATCCTATAGAATATTATAATATTATCTCGTGATTTTAACACTACGCCCTGTTTTTTTTTTTTTGTGTTTCCTGTACTATCAAACTTCTGGGCAGAATGCTTGAGTAGGCCTTTTCCCAAAAGTTTAGTTACAGGCCTCCTCAAGTCTTTTTTTATGAGAAATCATCTAATGACCTTTCCCGCTCTGAGCGGAGTGGAAGGGCGAGTCAGACTTTTACTGACTGAAATTCATCCGTCTCCCTTCATTTGCCTGTGCACCAGGAGCCATGGCTTCTCTTTCGAACAATTAGCAGCCCTAGCAGTTTTAAAAGGAACGGGTCTGATTATATTGATTGGACTGAAACTGAGTGCCCTGCCGCTGTCCCACTACTGACCTCCCCGATTCTTTCGAGGAACTCCTTTTCCATGCTACCTCAAACTATCCCTCGTGGTAAGAGTCCAGATCATATCGCCACCGCTTTCTGGACCAAAATAACGATGCGCCGTTGTCCATTAATTAAGATAGAAATATAATAGAATATTTCAAGTAAGTATGAATAGCAAAGCTTTAGAGAAGTAAATAATTATTTCATATGATATCTGATTTAATACGACGCTAGGTTGCGCTATTATAATTAAGTTTATTGCATAAATATTAAATCATCGATAACTTGCGATATTCTCAGAAGTACTTATAAACACCAATATTATACACACACTAAAGCTCTACCAACATTAACTAAAAAGCGTTTTAATTATTACAGCTCATAAAACATTCTCTTAAAATTTAAGATCACGATCATGTGCTATAATAATTTTAATGCACTTGTGACGTAATAATGGCAACATTCCATTCCATGCAAGCCTGATACCAATTCATTTCAGTTCTACTTTGCCAAGTTTTGAAGGAAAAGGCCTAAATAAGTTAGTCCATCTTCGTATTACGAAAAAAGAGAATGGTAACTGAACATCTAAAATATTATTGAGCTTCTAATGATGGACACTTTATAAAGTTAATGGAGCTCTAAAACTTATTGCGCTTCTAATGATGCACACTTTTTTAAATGATTGAGCTTTTTTTTAACTGTCTGACCTTTTCTCATGGAGCGTAGTATTTAAGATAGGGTACCTCGACCAAAAGGGTTAATTTAGGTTGGAACTGTGATCAGCAACTATATGTACATAATTTGGTCGCAGTTACTAATATAGGCAGCGGCTTATTTACTAAATAGCCAAGAGGATACGCTCGGTGGTAGGCCATAATATAGGCTGCCGTGCTTTGCCCAGACAAAGTCTTGCCACCAAGCGATTCGTTGTGTTCCGACATGATGTCTTGTGAAGCCATTCGGAGGACGGGTCTGAGCAATTGTGTTGCGAAGTGTGCCGGGTACGATGCACCAAATGTTGTTGTGTCGGGAGTCTGGTCGTGGAGCGACTCCAGATCTATCTACCTCTGGCGCAGTATCATTTGTCGTGTGGTTGGGTTTAACATTGCATCTCCTCGCTCAACTGCCGTCTTTCTTCTTATTCACTAAGATTTTTAAGTGAATTTAATAAACTAGCGCGCTTTACCATCAACGATTTCATCACTGCTTGTCATCAAGCTGGATTACAGTCAAACACTAGTTTAGGTAGCAAAAGGCCGTAAAAGGTGTTGTTTGTGGCTAAAGGAAAGAGGCGCGCATTCATTATATTAGAGTGTTTTAAATACGCAATAATAATTTCAGAAGCGTAAAATAGGAACGCGTAAATTAGAAGATCGATTAAAATATATGCCAAAAAGAATGATCAAATAGAAACTTTCAATCAATAACAGTGCGTACAGCAATACAAATTAATTCTACATTACGATTAAAATGAATGATCATTGGAGCATCTCAACATTTGGTAATGAATTAATCATTATCGATTGCTAAACAAATTGCTTTTGGTTTCTACAAACGTTTGTTGATACCGCATTCGATTTTAGATATTCATTTGTTTTTGTTAGTGGGTATGTAGCAATTTCGAACTTCCAATGAACTATTATATGCAACGATGTAGGTGCATGTTTGCCAAAGAGTATAATAATAATAGGGTAGGTCAATTAGTCAGGTAGTACAATTTGAGTGTCATATTCTGCTGTTTTCTTTTTGAAAACACGGTTGATTTCAATTGTTTTTTATATCAAAATTAGTAATAGGTACTAATTTTGATATAAAAAACAATTGAAATAAACTGCTAAATGACAAAAATGGCTTATTTTTTGAGATTTTGAAATGTCTTATTTCTTTTATTTCTTAAGTTTTAGAAAAAATCAAATGCAGAAGCACGTATAAACATGTTGTAAAGAAGCGCCACTAGAGTCCTCTCTTAACGCCTGACTTAAATTGACGTTTTTTTTTTAATCACTGCTAATATCTTAATTTGACTAAAAGAAGATGAACCTAACCGAAACTATATAATAATCCAATCAACATAGAGCCTTAGCGATAAAGTTGAAATTCAAATAAATAAATTTGCTATAACCCGCGGAGATAAAGAAAAGATCTGAAAATGGCGGCGGATACTTATGGTACGGTTGACAAAACATGCCACTGTTCAATCACAAATCAAAAGCTAAGATAGTAAAACGTCAAATTTACGTTGTAAATATAGTTATTTACAACGTAAATATGACATTTTACTTGTTGGTTGTTGTGTTTGTTTTTATTGTTGTTTTTGTTGAGTTTAATTGTTCAAACTCAACAAAAACAACAATATCAACAAAAACAACAAAAACAACAAAATAACAGAGACTTTAGCGGAACGAAATTAACGATAACTCGGTGTGCGTCAAAGTACCTGCAGTAGTTTGGAAAACGAATCCTGAATTCCTGATCGATGATTTTCTTTTTTTGCAGCGCTTACTTCACTGTGTGAGTATAGACAGCGTTAGAGAGTGAGTGAGAACGCATGCGAGCGGACGCCATTTACAGATCTTTTCTTTATCTGCGCGGGTTATAGACTGTAGTAGCTTGGTGTGCAGTCGTTTGTAGAAGGGAATAGTGTACCGAACACTAGCGACCAAATATAAATATTAATAATATCACTACTTAATTTAAAATGTTCGCTATTGAACCAAATTCAATCAATTTCAGTTTGATAAGCTTGTCGGCAATAGAAAGGAATTTTCAGTTTTCCAAATTAATAGAGCTTGAAACAAGCACATTTAGTCACAGACACCCTTGACATGTCAACAAATTCAATCCCAATTTTTGCAATAACTATAATAAATAAACAATTGCATTAATGGTATAATAATAATGAATCAATTTTTCATTAACGTGGCACAAGCCAGCCTTGGCCGGAGTTGGGCATTTCTTTATTTCGTCTTGCATAAATGTTGAATGGAACGAAATTAATTTTTAATGACTGGCAGATTGTAACTGTCACTCGACCGTTGGTGCTGGCAAAGAAGGTTTGTCTTTTTGAGTGGGATTTAGGCCAAAAGTAATTATTGATTGGATTTCGTATTGGCAGGCTACATGCTGAGTGATTTTATAGCCCATGTTTGTTGGATTGAATGGATACAGCACAAGGCCTTTTGGTTCATTTAATCTGATCGGTGCCTCAATGTTGCCAGCACAGAAACGGTCTTGTTTTCATTTTCATTTGATCATAAAAACTCTTCCATTGAAAAACCTCTTCCGTTTTTTTAAGACCGTCAAAAAAAAACTGACTGTAATGGTGGGTCCACAAGATACAGACTCTTAGTTTGTACAAATATCTGTACGAACTAAAAGTCTGAGTAAAAATCTAAAGTCTGAGTGAACTGTGTAAAAATCATAAGTTTGAGCGATGACATGATGTTTATGCAGACTTATCATTGGCTTGAGATTGGCTGGGACTGCATATTCGCTATTTCGCGAAATTCGTTAATTGATAAATTTGTCATTTTTATAATACGCAAACATGCGTACAAACTTCCAACTTTTATGCTCAGACTTTGGTACTCCGACTTTTTTCACTCAGACTTTTCTATTATACAGACTTTTGTATGCACCGATTTGTTGCGCAGATAAAATTCTATGAAAGTTCGAGTGAAGTTGGTATCGTGTATACCCACCTTAACACGCTGACGTAGTTTGCTAAGACGTCTTTTTCTGCAGTCTTCTTCATTGTATAATACCTCCAATTTGGAAAAAATAAGCAACAATTTCAATGCAATTAAACCATTAATTTCATTCAAAAGAAGTATATCCAGAAAAAATCAGGAAGAAAAAAAAATTCGAAGCATTCATTTAAAATTAGAAACATTAAAATTTAACACCAACTTCGCAATCACACGCAGCAACCAATTGTAATACTCAATAAAAGGCGCAAGGCATAAACACTCCACTGGCGGCCACAGAAAACAGCGCACAATAACATTTTTATATTTTTTTCGCAATGAGGTCGGTGATAAAGTGTGGTATTTACGAGGCATCGAGGACTACCCACGTGGCGGGAATGGGTTAAGCGCGAACTAAATGCCTGAGTTCCGTAGTATGCGCTTATCATTGACAGGTTAAGTGTAGATGCAATTGTTAGTTTCACACTATGCAAACCTACTTTTGGCGTCCGTGTGGGTGGGTGAATGTTGTTAAAACTGTATGAAGTGATGGCTAACCTTATTTGTCGCCTACCTACTTAATAATTATGAATTTGATATCGCCACAGCATCTGCGTCACTATTGTTATGATTTTTTATGTGTATATTTTTAAATGCGGCGATTGTTGCATAGTACGCGAAACAAAACAATACTTCGTCGGAGCAGTTGTGCGATGCGTGCAGGGTACGATGCACCGAAGGTTGTGTCGGTAGGTTGGTCGTGGAGGGACTCCAGATCGATCTCCCTTTGGCTCAGCATCGTTGTTCATGTTGTTGGGTTTAACATTGCATCACCTTGCTCAACTGCCGTCCTCCTTCCTATTCACTAAGTTTTTTTTTAAGTGAATATTCTTAATAAACTAGCGTGCTTTACCATCAATGAATGCATCAACGCTTATCATCGGGCGGGATTGCAGTCAAGCACTAGTTTATAGTTATTAGAAAACAAAAAAAAAAACTTCGGAGACATGTGACATCTACCAACCCGCACTGGACCGGCGTGGTAGATTACGGCCCTCTCCCTCTCACCGAAAGGAGGCCTGCGTGCCCAGAAGTGGGAACATTATAGGCTGAATATGTAGACGTTCACAGCTTAATCTCAATCCCAATCTGTCATCTACATGTTTGACAAATACCTTCAAAAATCCTACATGTTTGACAAGTTTTTGACATTGTATTTTGCCGAGATGAAATTGGAACTAGATTATGAATGGTTTGACCTAGTGTGAATGTGGCCTAGTGGTTAACACACCATACTCTCAAGTATGTGTGTGCGGGTTCGATTCCAAGTCAGGCAAGTACCAATGTAACTTTTCTGAAGTTATATGTACTTTTTATATCTTGGACACCAATGACTAATTAGAAGATGGAGGAAAACATATTGAGGAAACCTGTACTGTAAGTCTGCAATCGCCAACCTGCATTGAGCAAGCGTGGTGATTACGCTCAATTCTTCTCTGTATGAGGTGAGTCCTGTGCCTGTGATATGATGATATATGATCATCAACGAGGCAAAAGGAAGGTGTTGGTATAAAAGGTTATGTCTCCATGTCGAACCCAGCTTAATTCGTACGTTTTAATATTACTATTGCCCATGAACACCCTAAAAGTTATACTCAGAACCATATTATCGAGTATCGAATCACAATTTTCGAGAAACACTTTTGGTAAATGATTCCATAAGTATGCACATGATTCTGTATTCATGAGAAGCAAAAAGGTTTTAATGCATACTTTTGAATCTTTATAATCAATTATGCGGGAAGGGAATGTGAGATAAGGATCGATAATTACGACAAGAGAGGCTTTATATGTTTAATTCTTTGTAATACCATTACAGTTATTTATACACGTAATACTTTGTATTTGTAGCAATAAGTGCAATGTAAACCCCACTCACAATGTCATTCTATGAGCCAGTCCTTTTTAAACCGTCTTCATAAAAGGAGGTTGTAATATTCTATGTTCGAGACTATTCAAAATCTACTGATCCGAATAAAAATATACGTGTGTGAATGTTTTTAATAAATTATTATTTTCTTTTCTAGAGTATAATTTATTTATATGTTCATACAACACCAATTACATGGCTAATATTTATATAATTTAAAAAGTTTAAAAATAATATTATGTACAAGTCTATAAAAGAGGAATGGAAATAACTAGAAAACATCCGCATCGCTGTCAACAGGAAACGTGCCCAAAAGGCTGGCAGCATTGCCACATCGTTATATGGCGATGCCGATTCTTTGGCCAAAAAATAGTCCAGCCCTCTTGGTCACGTGAAGAGTCTATTAAACGCTTGGCGATTATTTTCTTGGATATATTATATTATCTTTATGCAACACTCAAGCAGGCTTAGCCGCTTTCCGAAATTAAAAACTATTTTCAGCTTCTAATAAACTCATTCTTGAAACGGAATCCTAAAATTGGAGACAATGCATAATACCCACTTGGTTTGATGGTCAGTTAAGCAACACACTGACAGACGGATATTTTCTGTTTTGTTAATAATACTTCTTATTTGCAACACCTTGGTTTAGCGATCTGATTTCTACGCAGAGTTGTAAATTACCGTTGACAAATTCTTACTTAAAGGGTCGTACTTAACTTTATTTATACTGAATGAAAATGTATTCATCTGCACTATAATAGTATCACGCTTGCTCAATGCGGGTTGGCGATTTCAGACTTAAAGTCCAGGTTTCCTCAAGATGTTTTCCTTCATCTTTTAATCAGTCATTGGTGTCCAAGTTACGCTCAATCCTTCTCTGTATGAGAGGAGACCTGTGCCCAGCAGTGAGACGATAAAAGGTGTTAATGATAATAGTATCAGTAATCCATTGCGTCATATCTTTAAAAAAATGTCTGCTCAACAACGTAAATAACGCAATGAATCTTGTTAAGTTGTCAAAAGGAAGGCCTATAGCTACTTAGAAATGGCTTTCAGTTTGACAGTTCTACAAGAGTGTCACGCAATTCCACACCAGAGCGCCAATTCTTATGTCTATAACTAATGAAGGAAATATGAAAAAAAAAATTACAAAATAAATTGGGTTGAATTGGCATCTGTCAATTGTTTTATCGTACAAAAAGTGTGTGTTACAGCGTGTATTACCTTTTATACTTATCTCATCTAACTCCTTATCAACAGATAATACCCTATTAACGTAAGAGTCTGACCAAATAAAACTGTAGGACCAAATAACCTTGAGCGAAAAAAATCTGAGACAAGTCAAAGCCGTCGTAATGTACTTCTCAACCTTGGCCCCTACCCACATGCCATCAAAGAACATGTAACTAATGGTATTCGACACAACACCTACTTAAGACCATCTTTATCAATGCAAACTATTAGTACTCTCTGTAAATTTGAACGTAAATGTGTATGATTCCTTTGGGGGTTTTAGACGGTAAACAAAATGTATGGGCAATTATCGGTTACGAGATCTCTGGTTCGACGTGACAAAACAAATGTTATGCTGAAAACCAAAGCTCTTTGACTAAAACTAGACCGGAATCCAGAACAGAAACTATTTAGTAAAAGCTCAAGCTCAGTCCTCAAAAGAAAACCCCGAGGGCAGCATTCTTTTAAAGGAAACATTAACTGTAATAAAAATTAAACCTCGTTACGTAATATTACCCACCAGGGTGCCTCTCTTGACATAATTTCGCGGACAGCTGTGTCCTCGTATGAGCTGAATTTAGGTTACCCTAGTGCTCTCAAGGCTTTTGTTTTTTGTGTTATGTGAAAACTGACTGCGAGAGCGTAACTGCCCGAGTCGCATGCGGCGAGAGATAGAACGAGGGGAGATTGTAAAGAATTGTGACGTGCGGTCTCTGAAGAATGGCTCTCCCCATTTTTTTGTTGTGGGTGTTAAACGATGGAATATGTCCGCAGTATCTTTATCAGTATTATTTCGTTAAAAGATGGTCATGATCGTTTTGGGAAAAAAAATGAACAGATACCCCTATTCTAATTTTAAAAAATTTCGACGCACCCGCCATTGCCATAACTTTCATTGGTACATCATACGTCAAGCAGGAGGAGATAAATGAGAGTAAGAAATAACGCAAAACATTAAGTATAAAAACACAAAAAAATGAAATGGTTGAGGAATGTGTCGCTCGACATTATGCTGTAACCCTATGCAAGACAGCCCCAGCGCTTTTTTCAGTGACAACTGGCGCCGATGTAATGACGTCACTCGGTGCAGCAAACAGTTTTATTTGTGAATGGCAATTCAGACTACCAAGCATAGTCTATTTGCCTCGATACCATAATAACTAAGGAACCACGATATAAATCATAAGAGTTATTGAGTGAGTCACGGTTTGCGTTTCATGAACCAAACCGTCCAAACTTTATTCTATCTTTCATAATACTTGACATTTCCTCAACCTATTCTGTAAAACATTTATGTCGCAAAATGCTATCTCCTAGACAAAAATACGCAAAACTCATCATCATGTCAGCGTTAATCCCAGTCGCATCCGAAGCTTTCTCAGTTTTGGGGTCTGGGGTCCGCTTAACCATTCAACTGCTGATTTTGGCTAAACTTCAATATTTTTCGTGAAGCGACTGCCGTCTGACCTTCACAGCCCGAAGGCGATACGAAGCATTGCAGTTAGACCAATGGTTGGACTTTTGTAAGCTCCAACAACACGTTACGACTGCCATTAGATGTTCGTATGGCAACCGCGATCAACGGCTTAACGTGCTTTCCGAGGCACGACCAGACCAGTGCAAATATTCATATTCATGCAACCAAATATCTGCACTGCGCAGCGGCCGTGTTCGCTAACGCTACGCCACGGAGGCTGTAAAAGATACGTATAACTAACAAAATAATATCAAATAACAAGATGTACACCACGAAGCATTAGAGGCAAAACGCCCTCTTCCTGCTGTATAATGGGGTACACCTGTGTTTAGTAAACAAATAAACACATTAACGTACCATTTACTGAAGACGGTACATCAACAATTAGTATGAGTGATGGCATAAGAAATTGAAGATGGTTGTGCATTAAAATATACATGTTTGTGTTGTTGATGGTAATTGTACTTAGTTTCAATGTTTGTTTGAGAATTTAAACTTGCTACTTAAAATAGATGTTGACAGAGGTTGATTAAAAAAAATCTTTATTGATACAGTAACCTTTGATTGTGCTTAAAACTAGGATACATAGCTTGGTTAACTAAAGGTCGTACTAATAATGCAACCCTGTCTCCTAAACTAGGTGATCCTGTGACTTAGTGATGAGAGGGAGATGTTTACTTTGAATATTAGTGATTTAATAAATGATTTAAAGGATAAATATTGAAAATTATAAGTAGGTATTTCACCCGCTTAAGTTATGATCCCGTGAGGATATCAGGATAAAAAATATTCTATGTGTTATTCCAGGTTATAAGCTATCGGTATAATGTGAATAAGATTATTTGCACTGGTCTGGTCGTGCCTTGGAAAGCACGTCAAGCCTTTGGTCCCGGTTGCAATATGAACATGTAATGGCAGTCGTTAAGGGTTATTGGAGCCCTCAAAAGTCCAACAATTGGGCTAACTGCAATACTTCAATATCGCCTTCGGGTTATGGAGGATAGACAGCTATCGCTTTACGAAAAATAGCCAAAATCAGAAGTTACATAGACTGGTAAAGCGAACCCCAGACTCTAAAGCTGAAAAACCTTCGGATGCGACTGGGATTAATGCTGAGATGATCATGATAATGTGCCAAATTTCATAAAAATCTGTTCAGTAGCGTTTGCGCAAAAGAGAATTCAGAGCACTGACTTCAACAGCATTTGTCCAGACCACACCCACGCACGTCCTCTAACCGCATCAGTCTTGCCCATATCCCAATTGTTAAAAATAATATTGCAATGTTGAAAACGATTTTACTTAAATAAATAAATGCAGAAGACTTTTTACGTAGAATAACATGTTTTCCTGTTAGATAAACATAAAAATCATATTGACAATATGTAAAAAAGCAGACGTGATTATGCTGATTATAATTTTGGCATTCCCCTCTCGGCCTTTCTGAATGTACAGCGAATAAATATGCCAAACTACGAAAAATGCGTTTTATCTTCCAAACTATCAAAAGTTAAAATGTTGTACGTGCATAACAAACACGCAGTTAGCTCCATTTTATTATAAACTGCAATTTCACGCCATTGTGAACCGAGTAACATCATTATTTCGATGTCAAATCTGCGGGTTATGTGCCAAATGTAGCGAGTATGGATTAAACCCCTGATGATCATTAATTGTGATGTGTGGAAGTGTCTGTTAAACCATCGTTATTAACATTTATGAGGGTGTCAGTTTCATGGGCACAACCAGTTTAATTCATATAAAATAGATATAGCTTTTTTTATAAATAATTATAAACTAGTGTTTGACTGCAATCCCGCATGATGGTACGCAGTGATGCAATCGTTGATAGTAAAGCGCGCTAGTTTATTAAGAGCCTATTCACCTTCCGCCTTGAAGACACTTAAATTATAGTCCGACAAAAACACCGCGGTCGGCAAATTGTTCCAGTCCCTCGATGTACGCTGTATAAAAGACGAGGTGAAACGCTTCGTCCGTATCGTAGTGGTGTTAACAACGTAAGGGTGGAAACTCGCAGTTCGACGGGTCGTCAGATGATGGACCGGAGATGGGGGAATTAAATCATGAAATTCCCTCGTACACTCTCCAAAATGCATCTTATGAAACACCGACAGGCCGGCTACTCTTCGCCTGTGCTCCAGGCTTTGGAGACCATTCTCAGCTAAATCTGGCCTAAGCACGCAACTTAGGCCATTTAATAAATTTTGCATGAATGTCTTACTTTTTTCGTAAATGGATTTCGTACTGTCTAGTACTCTAAAGAAAGGAATCCGAATTAGAAATATGTTATCTACCTATGTATATTTAAACTACCTAGTAAAATTATGAAGAGGTAAAGTATGTAAGTTTGTGATATTGTAGGGGATAATCTCTGTACCTCCTGAACCGATTTTGGAAATTCTTTTACCAATAAAAAGCCCTGTTATTTGTTACTTATTATAATCAGCATGAAATGACGGTTTCAGGGATTTTTCTTCTTCTCAGCTCTGACTCTCCTGGCGCAAAAGTAATGAAGTTATTCCACACAAATAATATTTTCCTAGTGCTTCCATTACAATGGTAAATATTTTCCATATTTAAACTACGGACAAACACTTCTACACTATGATAGCCTGGTACCATCACTATTGTTTCATGGCACAGAGGCGTCGCGGTCGAGCGCAGTCTGTGTGTAGAGATAAGCGCTTCAATCCGCTGAATACAACTAACTGTGCTTCATGAATCTGAAGAGCGAATATTATGTTTAAAATCACAATTGACTTCACAACGACTTTGTTTATCTAGTTTTAAGTATGCTTTATTCTAATGCAGATTGATAGTTGTGATGATGACGTTTACCGATGGATACCTATCTACCCGAAAATCTACTGGTAAACGTCATCTTTTACCAGAAATTATTATGTTGACAAGTAATCTGCTACCAAAATGGCGTCGTTATGACTTTCCAATGGTTGATCACTGACACTCCATTCAATAGTAATACATTTTCAAATTTGTAGTAATTTTTAGAAAATTATTTCTTTTTTTTATAATAATGGCAATAATGTTTTACTATCACCATTCCATTACGAGACGATTAACCGATCATTATGAATATAACAGATTACGAACCTTAGCACGATGACAATGGAATCGTATGGCAATGACAAATATAAAAATAAACTATAAACCTCGCAAAGAAAAAAAAGTATGTTTCGTTGTATTTTTTTTTTTTTTTTGTAATATCCTCGTAAAACATCATTAGAAAAACGTGTACAGCTTTAAAGCTTATCAATGATACTGAGAATATTCACCATTTTCAGACAGTATTTAGTTTTCCTTGTAAAATCACGATGTATCCACTGCACACCATCGGCACGCTTGCTAAAGCCAACATTTTATCCAAGTAGGCCAAATCTTTTACAAACGCGAACGAACCTTAATATCTAACATCCAAAATAACTCCGGCGTAAAATATTTCCTTCCTGACACAATATTGAAACATTTCGTCTGACAATTTGTCGCCTTCACAACATTATGTCTCACGGAACTGTTTCTCTGCTACAGCCCTGGTTTTGTCCAAATTGTGACGTATAAATATCATCGCGGATATAACGGCCGTGGTCTGCGTTGCGTATACTGCGGACATTTTTACTGGCCGCGACCGTTTGGCGCATTCGTTTTAGTACAAGGCATGTCTTTTAGCGGTGTTTTTGGGGATAGTTAACTAACAATTGGTAATCCTCTATGGTTCTTTCTTATTGAATATGATGATCCTATGTTTCTCAGAAGCTTGTATGGATAAGGTCAGAATTTTTCAATCATATGTATTGGATGGAGTGCTAACGGCAGCTTTAGATCAATGTTACATTATAGAGGCAGGGAGTAGCAGTTTAATACATAGGTATATATTGTTATTTGTATTCCACATTAATGAGAAAGAGGAGTCATTACACAAAACAGGCAAATGAATCTGTAACTATATTTTTAAACCACGCTGAGGTATATATGCATCGTGACATATTCATACTAATATAATAAATGCGAAAGTATCTCTGGCTGTCTGTCTGTCTGTCCGGCTTTCACGCCAAAACTACTGAACCGATTGTAATCAAATTTGGTACACAGATAGTATAGAGCCTGAGAAAGGACATAGGCTATAAAACATTCCGCTATGACCAATAGGAGCAGAGCAGGAACAAAAAATATTGCGGAAACGGGAGCAAACGCAGATGTACTACATATTGCTCCCATTATTTTAACAGGCGCTTATTTAATATCAACTGAGCTTATTCGGCTAGAAGGTTACGCGGGTGAAACCGCGGGGCACAGCTAGTATTATTATAGCTCTTCGAGCCGCTAAACTTAAGTGGCACTGGGTAGGGCACATTGCTCGTAGAACCAATGGCCGATGGGGCAGTAAAGTTCTGGAGTGGCGGCCACGTACCGAAAGACGCAGCGTAGGGAGGCCCCCAACAAGGTGGACCAATGACCTGGTGAAGATCGCGGGAAGCCAATAGATGAGGGCAGCATAAGACCGGTCATTGTGGAAAGCTTTGGGGGAGACCTTTGTCCAGCAGTGGACCTCTATAGGCTGGAGAAGAAGAAGAAGAAGACATATATTATGTAGGTAATATATAAAGGCGACCACACGTCGGTGGTAACACTTTGGTCTTGAGCTGGGCTAGAGTAAGTCCCGAGGCGGAGGCACGCGCGAGTGTAGCGCGCGCCTCTGAGGCGATACACGGGGTAGTTTAACACCCCACTACCCCATGCAGGAGACGAGACCCGGACAGACCGGGCCAGCACGAGGGTGTGGGGTCGTGGAAGAATTTAGACTCCCGCGGCCCCACGCGGTTGCTCGTGATAGAAGAGACACCGGGGTGGTTTTAGTCAGTAAAAGTTTGACAGACACCAAAAAAAAAACAGCAAGTAGTACAGAGTTTCAATAGAACAAGAGGTTAGCTTATACTGGTTCTCATGTGGCTACTTTACCCATATCAAATGGTCAATATTGACCACTACAACAACAACTCATCCCCAATCACAATCGAAAGTCAGCTATCCATAAATTAGTTATCCCCCTTGAAACGTAGACACAAACAAAGGATACCCCGCTATTCTCTCGCAACTCGAGCTATTTGGATTGGCTCCAACAAAAGTTCTCCGGGGACATCCCTCCCTAGGGCACTGTCCACGCAATTTATGCACCTACACTATATACCTTATACCTTTAACTTAGCATTGCAGGGTGTATTTAGTTGTTTGGCTGTTTTATAAGCTAATGAGGGTAGATCGAGGGTATAAAGTTACGTATTAGTGGGTCTGTCTGGTTTATTGGTGGGTATCTTAGAATGGGCGTTTACAATTTTAAAGGAAGTAGTATTTATGCAAAGCCATGTGGATCTTTTTCTAACCCAACTTAAAAAGCTTCAGGTGAAATTGACACTAGTCGGGAAATCACCATAAAATACTGATGAATGCCATTAATAATCAATCTATAATGTTTCCACTACTGAGACACAGTAGTCGTGGCGGCCTAGTGGTTGAAATACCAGCCTCTCAAGTATGAGTGCGCGGGTTCGATTCCTGGTCAGGCAAGTACCAATGTAACTTTTCTAAAGTTATATGTACTTTCTAAGTATATCTTGGACACCAATGACTGAAGGTAAAGGGAAACATCTTGAGGAAACCATTTAAGTCTGAAATCGCCAACCCGCATTGAGCAAGCATGGTGATTACGCTCAATCCTTCTCCGTATGAGAGGAGACCTGTCCCCAGAAGTGGGACGATAAAAGGTTGATGATGATGAATGAGACACAGGTCTTTGCGGGAGGGGTTAGGCCATAATCCACCACACTTGCCCAGTACGGTTTGCTAGATTCCTACAATAATTAGTCGTAAGACATCGGAAAAGTTTCTTTAATAATTACGTACAAATATCTAAAAACAACTACAAAATAAGTTGAAAGTTAAAACTTAATTTAAAAGATAAATTACACACCATACACCACAGATTTGACAATGTACTTAATAATAGACCATTAAACACTCCATTATTATCGGATTACAATAACACACAAATTACTAACAATAAATCTACCGCTATCATACCTAATTAACTCCTATCTCTATTGTTATCAGGTGACATCGAGGACTGCATAGTAACGCCGGCGTATCAAGGCCAGTTCACACCGCTGCCGGAAGCGTTGTGCGACTGCATCATGGACCTAACGTCGCAGGTATGTACCGCACCTCAGTTATGGGCACTGCAGTAATGAACACAGCACTAAATTGTCTTCAAGCGTCTGGTGCGTTTGGGGACAATTCAGTACTGTCTTTATGTTGGTTGAAATGCTATGGGGAGGGTAATGAGAGAACCAACATACATTCCCTAACGTAATGAAGTACAGTGTCCTTTCAGGTCTGAATTCATTGATGTTGGCTACTTAGGTTGTTTTTGATTTATTAAATTGTCCTTAAGTTCTAAATACAAATAAAAAATATAGCCTGGACATAGACACAAAAGGAAAGATTAATATGCTGAACAACCGTTTAGTATGAATAACAACAATAATTTTGCCATACGCTCCGTGTTTTTTTTTTTTTTGAGTGAGTAGGCTCTTAATAAACTAGCGCGCTTTACCATCATCGACTGCATCACTGCTTACCATCAGGCGGGATTGCGGTCAAGCATTAGTTTATGATTATAAAAAAGTAACTTTTGTCTTATGTGTTGTATTGTAAGTGTATGTATGTACCTATGTATTTTTTAGGTATATTGGTTGCTGTATGGATACTTTTGGGTTACCTAAAATAAATTGTTTTTTTATTTATTTATTGTTTTTTTTTTATACAGTATGTTAACTAACAGAGGGCGTTCCCGTTAACCCGAAATAGTATAGCATACATACATGCTAAAAAAAATATTTCCATTCGAAAACAAAATGTTTTAAAATTTTTTCAATATGAAAATATTCAATAAGAATTTTAAATTGGCATGTAAAAGAAACACACTGTACACGCGAACATGAAAGACGGCAACGTCGCAATTTATTTATGAATGACGAGCCGCGTATGCGGCGGCGATCTAAGATCTTATTGATTGATGTGTGTTGGTTGATGTGTTTTAGGCAATGCAACGTTAGGTAGATACTATTCCGCGCTACTATTTTGATTTAAAACAGGAGGTTTCAAATTTATTTTCAATTATAATTTCTTTTTATTCGGATTATTTTATGCTTATTTTTCTATTCTGATATTTTTATTTTAATCTATTAATGATATATATTAACGAGTTTAAGGGAACGCCCTCTGTTATTTAACATACTGTATATTATAAACTAGCGCTTCACCGCAATCCTGCCTGATGGTAAGCAGGGACGCAATCGTTGATGGTAAAGCGCACCAGTTTATTAAGAGCCTATTCACTCTAGCCTTGAAGACACTCAAATTGTAGTCCGACGGAAACACCGCCGCTGGCAAATTATTCCAGTCCCTCGATGTACGCGGTATAAAGGAGGAGGCGAAACGCTTCGTCCGGATCGTAGTGGTGTTAACAACGTAAGGGTGGAAACCAGCCGTACGACAGGTCGTCCGCTGGTGGAACGGAGATGGGGGAATTAAATTATTGTAACTAATGGAAGCGATTATCAGTATTCATAGCTCATTCTAAACTCACTTCAGCTAACTTTTGACGGTGAGCTTTTTTGCAGAATCGATCAATTGTACCCGTCAGTCATATTTTTCAAGGTTTTAAATTAAATTATTTATAGCCGAATTCAACAAAGTTTCAATTTACAACTTTATTACCGAAACAAGATAATAAACATTTTACAGACAATAAATAATAAATATCAGCCGGTTTGTGTTCGAATCTCAAGAATTGATCGAAATATCGATAAATTGACAAAATTCTGTGAAAGTGGAATGATTTGGCAAAATAGTTCTAAATACAAGCGTAGGTATCATGACTTCTAGGGTTGTCACCATAAATTAAATTGATGAGGACTAGTCGACATTTGAAATCATACATATTATAAAACTAGTATGTACCTACTTTTTTCGTAACTTCATGGCCTAAAATTTATAATGTACCTACTTTTGACAATTTTCAAATGCATATTCGAAGTTATCCTCGCGGCTTCAAATAAATTAAGTTCTTGAGAGTCGCTTAAAGAAAAAATAACAGTATTGAAAAGCGGTGAATCAGGTGACAAAAATATAAAATGTTTAAAAGTTTCGACGAAGCCATAAATAAAGCACACAATCCTCCGAAAATAAACTTAGTCCACTGAAAACTAATGCTACGCTTTAAAAAGAAAATTAACAGTGAACAGCCCTATTTTACCAAGAGCACCCGAAGCTCTTTTAGCTTTGGAGTCTGGGGTCCGCTCTTTCAGATTCGATATTTTCCGTGAAGCGACTGCCGTCTGACCTCCACAACCCGAGACGATATCGAAGCTTTGCAGTTAGACCAACCCTATTTCACCAAGATGACTGTCATAATTACCGGTCTACATATCACAGTGACCGTGATAGCCAAACATTTTGTATCAAAAACAGAATACTTAGAACAATGGAGCCTGCGAATCGGAACAGAATCACAATTAAATTGATTCAGAATTTGTTTAATTACAGTTTTTTCTCAAACTGCTTTCACTGGAACATCGCTTTTTGGAACACACTCACTTATTTTTGATGTTCTTTTGTTTTTTCCAGCATTGTTTTTGTTGAATCAGACAGAAGGTATACAGATCTTAATTAGAGGGATTAGTATCTTAATTAACACTATTAAACGCCACAGTTTTCGTATCAATCGATCATCACTGCCTATCGTCGCCCACTGCTCCCCAAAGCACAACACTGTCGTCAGCTTTCCTAAACACTTTTTGAGGTCATCGGTCCATCTAGCGTCCCACACTACCTTGCCGATAAGCTCCATTCCTGGATCCACTCCATAGGCCCACGATCCTTCAACACACCTGACCAGCCCACTGCCACTTTAGCTTACTTATTATACAAGTTTTGTCGGTAACTCCTGTCCATTTCCTGATAATTTCATTCCTTATTTTATTCGTCAAGGAAACTCTGAGCACAAAAATCACTCGATAGCACTTTGTTTGATTAAATATCTTAAAGAAGTATTACCGTAAAAATTAAGGGCGAGTTCTCATAAAACTAGAACCATTAAACTTTTCTTTTTTTTTTTTTCTCGGTGGTAGGCCATAACATCGGCTGCCGGCAGAAGTTACCACCCACCAGACAAAGTCTTGTCGCCAAGCGATTCGTCGTGTTCCGGCATGATGTCTGGTGAAGCCGTACGGAGGACGGGTCTGAGCAGTTATGTTGCGTTGTGTGGCGGGTACGATGCGCCAAATGTTGTTGTGTCGGGAGTTTGGTCGTGGAGAGTCTCCAGATCAATCTCCCTCTAGCGCAGCATCGTTTGGTCGTGTTGGTCTTGGGTTTAACATTGCATCACCTCGCTCAACTGCCGTCATCCTTCCTATTCCTAAGTTTTTTAAGTGAATAGGCTTAATAAACTAGTGCGCTTTACCATCAACGATTGCATCACTGCTTACCATCAGGCGGGATTGCAGTCAAGCACTAGTTTATAATTATTAAAAAAAAACTTACTTATATCGTTTCTCTATGGTTTCCTTAGGTTGGGAATAGGTGAGGCTATGTATGGTCCTAAAAACCCACACTGAAAGAATTTGAAGTTTATATTCCTTTTAAATGAAAACAACTGTTAGAAGAAACTTAACGACTCAGTCAACCATACTCATATAACTACCAAACAGTTATACAAATAAACAAGTAATCCCAAAATTATTGAAATTCTCTCAATTTGCATATTAGAACGAATAGCGAACATTTCTCGGTCGATTGAACTCGGCCGTGAAATGTTGCCAAAATAAAAATTAATACTGGTTTAGGAATACAAACCTGTTTCGGTGTGTTTGTCTTCATGTGTGGTGTAAGTGTTGGTTCATTATAGATGGCTTTAGTGAGGTTTAATTTATGTATGTTTTCACCTTGTCCTTGGCCCTGAAGGTAATATTAAGGCCAGTTGATTTTAATAGCCAGATAAAGTTGTAGATAATTGCTGAATGGTCAAAAATAAATGCTTCACTACTTACCAGCAGGCGGGATTACGGACAAGCATCAACAATTTATAATAAAAAAAAAATATGCTTCAAATGAGATAATGATCATCAGACAATGCAAATAACAAATAATAATATGAAATAAAACAATAAAATAATGATTTCTTCCTAAGAACTTAATCCAGTAAATAATAAAAGTAAGGAAGACAAGAAAATCACCCGATAAAACACGATGAAGAATTAGATTTACAGTACTACTCTTTAAATTAGTTCATAACACACTTTGAAACTGATTGATTGACCAGCACCCTAATTGCGTTGCTGTTCCATTGCTCTCTATGTACGAAAATGTGTCTGTTCAATAACATAAATAACGCAATGAATGCTATTGAACTGTCAAAATGAAACCCATTGCAACTGATAATGTGTTACGCAATTACCTTGCAGTATTCCCGCTTGCGTTCAAAACTTGCACCGCAAACGTCCAGTCATCCGAGGTTGTAAGGAATGTTTGCCTTCATGGTCTTTTTGCCGATACACTCCTAAAAATAGCTCTGCCATGAGCTCATTGGGCTGTAATCACCATATTAAATCACCATCAATTTGAATTAATAAACCAATTTAACGATTAATTAAAATGTAATTGAAAATGGATGTATACCTAAACCTTTTTTAAACTGGCAACCTTTGGCTTGTTTGATCGGGTAATTTTCTAGACCTCTTAAAAAAGCTATATCTAACTTACGTAAATTCTAAAGCTCCACCAATAAATAGTATCACAAGCTCTCCTTATCAAATTAATCACTCGAAAATCGGATAAGATAGAACTGATAGAAGTAAATTTATTGCTTTTCTATTAATTATAACTCTATCAGGTTATAAACCATAGGTCTTGAAACTACAGGTACTCGAGTAAACTAAAGTTTTGCTCAATTAATTTGTCACATTACGCAATATTATTGGCCCAATTCCGAAACTTATTGGACAAGGAATGTCGCACTAGACAGGTCTTGTTGAGACAATGCTACTCGGAATTTTAATCAGGACTGCATTAACATTGCAATATAATGCTTAGAGAAGGCTTTCGGCACCTGTTCCATTGCCGGCGATTAACGAGAAGTGAGTAGAAGTAATAATAATTATTATTATTATTGATTTAAAAAAGGAACAGTAGTGTTTAGGTACATGTTTTACAAACAATCATAGGCTAGTTTTGAAAACAAAAAGTTAAGCATCTGTAGCCGAACTAGGCAACGCTTATATTTCAGCTATCAGCGCTAATCTCCTCGAATATAATTACATTTATCATGAGCCTTAATTTCTACAAGAGGAGTAGCAATATGCCGGCGAAATTAGTGGTAGAACTGATCATCATTGGGGTATATATGTTTTTGAGAACAGACCGCGAATACGTATAGATAGGTTAGGCCGTCCTCCGGCTAGGTGTAGAACCTTCGCGGGATGGATGGTAGCAACTGGATGAGAGCTGCTGAATATTGAATGGCATGCAATAAGAAAGACTGTTTATAAGCTAATGATGAACTAGCAGCTAAAAAGATTACGAGACCCGCAGGTCTGGGTCATATATTGCAGTTTACTGCTAGATTCCTCCAGCGTATCCTAGCAGTGGAAACGTACACTCATTATAGGAGGATTATG
The DNA here is from genome assembly GCA_017933935.1 of Sesamia nonagrioides. Taxonomy (NCBI): domain Eukaryota; kingdom Metazoa; phylum Arthropoda; class Insecta; order Lepidoptera; family Noctuidae; genus Sesamia; species Sesamia nonagrioides. The sequence goes on from JADWQK010001968.1 coordinate 361,547, forward strand.
CTTAGTAGCGCGATCGAATCAGGAATGAGGAGATCCGAGAGAGAACGAGGGAGAACGAGAGTAACCGACATAGCCCGAAGAATTGCAACACTAAAGTGGCAGTGGGCTGGGCTTGGGGTTCTCGAGTGGCGACCACGCACCGGAAGACGCAGCGTGGATACGGATAGTCCCCCGACAAAGTGGACCGATGACCTGATGAAGGTCGCGGGAAACCGCTGGATGCGGGAGGCTCGTCGTGGGGAAACTTAGGCATATGTCCAGCAGTGGACGTCTTTCGGCTGAAATGATGATGATGACACTTAGCAACAAGTACGCGAGAGCAATTAGTGGCTTGTGATTGTTGTGTCTAGCAGCTGCCCGAAACTGTCAAAATTTCCTAACCAACCTAGAACCTTAAAGCGATATCTGAAAATCTGTTAAAGAAATTTGACAGATTGTAGTACCTGGATATGCTGGCGTCTGTACCAAGCAGGAGCCTGTCAGCAAGCGTTCTATCCGCCAAGTGCTCAGCTCTTGTCATTGTAAAAAACTGGCGCCCGCTGACGGTGTGACCAGTCATCATTATCATCAACCTTTTTTTATCGTCCCACTGCTGGGCACAGGTCTCCTCTCATACAGAGAGGGATTGAGCGTGATCACCATGCTTGCTCAATGTGGGTTGGCGATTTTAGACTTAAAGTCCACCGTGTCCACAGTATGACCAGTCAACTGTCAACTATTAATATATGTATCTATTTTACCTACACAGGAACTCCAATATTTTATATCTTTCTTGAGCCAGAGAATTGTTTCTCGTTGGCTGTGGACAGGTGCCTTTAGTTGAAGTATCTGAACTAGGCAGGCTCAAGTCTCAACTAAGATTTGTGGCGTCCAACTGTCTGTTCTGAGAGCTTGTTTCCGATTGGTGTTATGATTTCCTAGGGGCTTAGAATGCTTTATTAGATCTTGATTTTAGTTTGGGTAATACCTCCGTGGATAGGAATTTTGCTACTGATTCTGGTAGAACTTGAAACTGAGTCTAATTTATTGGAAAATAAACCAAGCTGCAGTTTCGCTTACAAGTATTGATATTATAAAAACATTATCAGTTCCGCTTGAAATTTTTGTAGGATATTTTACACCTGTCAATCATCGCGAATTTTTTGCTTCAATCTTGTGTAAGTTTAATTATTTGATTGCTTTATTGATTTCTAATATCTTGCCCAAACTAGTTTTTGATTTACTTTCTTATCCACATTTCTGGGGTTCATGGTAAAACTAATAAAATTCCCAAAAGTAGGTCTTCATCTAAACAACCTTTGAAAACAACAACATATGATTAACTAAAGTGACAACTAAATCTATATAATGATACGAAAACGAAGAAACACATGTATAATAATACGAAGAATTCTATACCTACCATGTATCACATAGCAACTGAATGGAATACTGACTTTAAAACACTGAAATGATCAAACGAACTCTTCATTCATCGACCTTTTAATGGAAGAACAAAACGCGATATCATTCATTCATCTCATCCATTTTATATGAGACATTGCAACACTATGAGGCTAGAACAGACGACATGTCACAATTGTATCATACAAAGTATTCTGTGAACCACGCCCGTGCCAAATCGTATAATATAAAGGTCTCCGATATCGTAACCCGCATAATAGCTTAAACAGGTTCCATATATCACAGCTTGTCTGACTTTAGAACCAATTATTCAAGTTTCGACTAACAGACTCGCAAATGTGTCAATTGCTTTAATTATTGTCTTGGAAAACGGTATACTTGAGAAGAAATGCAAGAATATGAGAGGAAATGATTCAATTAAAAGTGTGAGTTTTCATTTCTGAAATGTTTCGTCGAGGTTATGCTCAATGCGACCGCGTTGGTGTATGTAGGGAGGAATTTAATTACTGGGACGAGTACTGGCAGTCATTTCATACATGTTTTAAATGCTGGTGAAAAAAAATGTAAAGATACGTTAGAGAATTTTAGCGTTAATGATGACAGTTACATCAAAGCAGATACAGAAAGTAAACGCGAAATGAAACCCAAGAAACACGAAGTCATTAAAGCAGAAATTTTTGTTGAATCTAACTTTAAATCAATTACACAAACTGATTAACCACTGTAATCTAAATCAATAACTGAATGGACAATTATTTAAACCAGTGTACACTTAATCAAATATCAATAAACAGTAACTTAGTACTACATTTTAAATATAAATTACACACATTTCACAATAGATGCTCATTAATACCTGCCACATTCTGCGTCCTGAATACTGGCTTACTCAACAATGTTTAGATTGGAGTCTGATAATTGAACAATATCAATTTTGATCCGGTTTAATTGATTGATTACTTATAATGTAATATAGAAAGAATGCATATATGCAGGTGGATTATGGAGATCTAAAATAAGTTTGGGTGGTATTTATGTAGATGCATAGTGATGATAGTAAAGAAATCGTAGGCAATATCAAAGATTGATGAAATATAATTTTTTTCTACACTACATAATGATTGGTACAGACAGATAATCTAGATTTAAGATAAAAACTATGGCTCAACTTAAACGAGGACATAACTATGTCACAGCAGGGTATATCACAGCAAAGCCTGAGACAGGTAAGGCGATAAATTACGGTGGGTTTAAAGACCTTAGTAATGCAGTAGCAGTGACAAGTTGCTGGCTTATCGCTTGCATAGCCATTAACATTAGTACTCGGTTTCCTTTGGGCCAGAAATATATACAATACGATATGTAAGTTGGTGCAGATAATTTATCACAAATGCAATGTTTTAAGTTATGCGTCTAGAATGACACAATGTCACACAGATTCTGTGTCTCGCAAATTTACCTTGCAGCCAGCGTAATATATAACGTGTAACGAAATGGGTATATACATATCAAGGGCACGGCTTATTTGGATGATGTCAAATTATATTGGAAGGGTTTTTAATCTTAATTCTACATGTTAAGAAGTTGTTAGATAGACCATCGCCTGCGGTAGGCTACTACCATAGCCTAATAGACACGCAAAACTACAGAAGAGATACATATACAGTCGACTCTCATTAATTCAAGCTTGCGATAATTCTCTTTATATTTCAGCTTTTTATTTTTTTTTATTCTTCAGCTTTAATATTAAAGGCCTTGTGTAATTTTTTTTTGCCTAAAAAAACGATGACATACCACAAAAAAAAAACCGCAAATTTGAGAAATATGCATGATGACATCATTTACACATATATTAAAATGGCAAAGAAGAATTTGGCCGTTTGTCGGTTTGAATATACAAAGTATGTTCTGGATTGGGGAAAACATGGTTAAATGGATTTCGATGATATATCGGTTTATAGATAATGTGATTGCTATCTGTATGCCAAAACTATCATACATTATAACCTGCCCCCTAATCGGCGAACACATTTTTGTCAAATGATTGCGACTAGTTGGCATCAGTTGGGATCGTTCGGAGCGCCCATTGGTCCGTTCGGTCCAAACTATCCCAACTAATCGCAATCATTTGACAAAAATCAGTTCGCCGATTAGGAGGCAGGTTAAAATATAGGGTATCTGTGTACGTGGAAGTACGTTCCCATGGGATAATTCTCACAGCCACGTGGCCAAGTGTTAATTCATTAATTTGGTGTAACTAAAGGTGGGATATCAAGTGAAGTCTCACAAGTAACCCTAGATGAACATAAGCTCAATAAACGGTGTTCCTATTGAAATAAACAGGTCAAGTCTATTTCACTATCACAATGAGATTCCGTATCCAACAATAGCAAGAGCGCTCGTATGCCTATATTTGTAAGCCGTTACAACGATACTTATCTTGACCAAATATGAGATTCAATGCCAAATGTCCAAATAGTGAAGGTCAGTTGAAATGAAGACATCCTGTTTAGTGAAGCAGATCTAGATTGTAATTGATTGATGGCCGAAGTTTGAGCATTGGCTTGAGTAATCATCGTTTAGATAGATCGATCACATCGCCATTGTAGTTTGGATTCCTATGCAATTATTTTGGACATTTAATTCATTACGGTATTGCAACTAAATTAGAACGTTTATTGCGTGCGGACAGTCGTCGAAGCTTTGCCATAGAGTAAGGAACATAGACGACAAAGCAAGTATCTATCAATGTGGTTTTTTCGTAGTTACTCCACAAAAAAACCAAAATTTCCCCTCAATCGATAACATAATGGTTTGGTATGCACGTCTTTCTGTGACAAAATAATCTTGATTAAAACATTTGTTTCCTACTTTTTATATCGTCTCAGCTTTTAGAAGTTAATATAAAATAAAATACGAATAATACTATACTAAATACTTCATGCTCTTTTCTTTGCAGGGGCAATCAGCAACGCTGGAAAGTATACGGACGTCTTTGTCCGCGAAGTTCCCATCGATGCAGACACCATCGCAAGAAGTGGTCTACGATACGCTAGCCCAACTGATGCAGGAGAGAAAGATATACCAAACGTCACGGGGCTTCTTCATAGTCACGCCCGAGTAAGTTTTTATTGCTTGGATATGAATCCGTAACTAGTTTCCACACAAAGCCGAAAGTGGATCGGGAATTTACCGCGAAAGTTCAGTAGATTGCATAATGCAATGAGGTTTTGACTATGGAGTCGGTTTGTCTATTGCACAAATACAGATAAATTCTATTTACAGCAGCCTTTTTGGCATTAATAATTCAACTTTTATATCAATATATTTGGTTAAGTAAAGTAGATAGAACAGAAATATAATAAGCAAAAACATTTGAGAAAAACTGGGACGAATTGATTTAATCAATAATTGCCAAAGGAAATTGAATTGGCGTGCAGATAATATCAAAAAAACTTCTGAAAACTTGATTATAATTTTTACATCGTTTATAGACAGTCTTTTCATCAGAGTCCGGTGAAACTGCAACAACACCGAAAGAATCGACGGGCCAGATGAACTTGTTTATTCCATCAGCTGCTACGAATACAAAATAAAAGGTTGACGTCAAACAAACAAGTCATTCAACAGTCGTAACCTAAGCCCAAAAGCAAGCAGAACACGGCTTTAATATTTATTAAAACTCAAACAACATGACTCACATCGCCATTTTAGTATGTCGGTGATCCCAAGCTGACATGTTGTACAAAATTGAACGCGCAATGCGTTCAGAGCACCAATTTTGGCGCCATCTTGACACTGCGTTCATTCAAAATGGCGTTTGGTAGGTCAACTTAGGAGCCAAACGTGAATAATCTGATCTGTATTCTGATAAATTCAAGGTATTTGGAAATGGCCTTTGTATTGTTATTTAAAGCTCTAAGCATTAAACGAATTGCTGAAATGTATTTAGTATGCTCCTTGTATTTACGATTTGTATATCAGGACCCATAACAAAATACCTTTACCAAAACACTGTTAACGTATAATCTAATTGAAATAATCGTAGAACTTTTTATAAATAATCAAACGCGGAGGATTATATTGCGGTCTTCATCGATGTTTTAAATCATCGTACGAATAATGTAGCGTCCATTATTTGTTTTTATGTCTCACTTATTTTAACTGTAGGCGTTTCTGTATGTAGACTTGACCTGAAATAATTACCTCCGTTCGTCCTCCCAGTGCCACAAAAAGCAATAATTCTTCCATTCGCTTATTAAGACCACAACGTAGGTGTCGTTTCATAATGTGTGAGGTCGATACTTATTACTTCATGAAGGAGATTGGTTATTATCTTTGCCATTCATACATTATCTATAGTGTGTGAATAAAAAAAAACAAGGTTGAGAAGCAACACTTTTAGATTTATTGGTGCCTAAATCCATGGCCTATATTCCAATACTGCAATATTGCTAATGTTTAAACGATAGCCTACTGATTCTTAATTCATTGCCGATAGCCCATTCATCATACTTATTTTAGGTACCTATTATGAGAACTTGCAAATACTAAGTATAAAAGAGATGCGAATGAGCTTGGCCTCTATGTAATTGGATTTTGTATTCCGTAGCAACAAAAATGAAAAAGTAATTAAAACCTTACAAAACTTGATTTTATTATCTAAAACTTATTATGCAAAAGCTCAGTAGTTAGCAATAGTTCTTTTATCATGAAATGCGTATCTATAGATTACAAAACTTACTTAATACCTATTCTATTCGTTATTTAACAACGCCTACCAAAGATTACTTATCTTGAATGTGCTAAAAATTTCATTGGTGGTGCGATTCATGTCGCTGTCAACATTGAATCATTTGGAAATTGACCATACAACACTATTTTTTCATTATTCAAAACCCGAAACACGTGTCCATGTATTTTTAACTGAAGAATCTATTACAAAATTTCAAAAGATGTCATGAAAAACCACAAAGTTATGAGCTTGTTATCATACTTGGCTGCCCCAGCTAAAAATATGGTCCACGCTCAGCTCGGGTGGGCAAACGGTGCGTTGACCTCTGGGGTCAGCTGTTGCGCGAACGCGGAGTACTATGATGTATCATGCACGCTCGGTAACCACACTGTAACAATTACTAAAATTGTTACAGTGTGTATTTTGAGAAAAAATATAACATGGTGTAAAAATGATTGGAATCGATTTGCTTATTCTGAACAACAGTATTCAGGTTTTACATAAACAAAAATTGTATACACATAAAACTGGGAAATTCTGCGTGGCGCAAAAAATCCGTAGTTTTCATAGTAGATTGGGACTAGACATTCAGAAAGACTAATGCAGAATGCACTGACGCAGTGGATTGCACGCCTACAATATTATTAGATTCGTCTAAGTTCCACACGATCTTGATAGGCAATGGGCTTTTCGGGATAATTATTATCAGCCGGCGTTACAACTAAAAGAAGATCGATTTAGGTCTAATTTACACAGCGCGATTTACTTGCAAGTCATTTATTTCTTGAATGAAAAAAATGTAAAACAACTTGTTGATTTACTAATTATGTGTCGAAATCTAATTGTCAATAGCCGAATCAAGATGAGAGCAGCAAAACATTTCCGCTAAATGTCAAATTGATACGACAAAAAACACCATGATGTCTTGATGAACGCAAAAACTATTGCCAATGAATTTATATGGCGGCAGAATCCGAGTAACGATGACCAAACTGCACTTCAAATGAATTTTAACTTTATTGCATGTAAGTAAGATTGGAAGTTAAACAAAGGAAGTAAAACAAAAAAATATTAGGTAACATAAATTATATCCAGCCAATCATTAAAAATGAGGAGATCCGCAGAAGAACCAAAGTCACCGACATAGCTCTGCCAGTCGCTAAACTTAAGTGGCAGTGGGCAGGGCACATTGCTCGTAGAACCGATGGCCGATGGGGCAGTAAGGTTCTTGAGTGGCGGCCGCGTACTGAAAGACGCAGCGTAGGGAGGCCCCCAACAAGGTAGACCGATGACCTGGTGAAAGTCGCGGGAAGCCGATGGATGCGGGCAGCACAAGACCGGTCAACGTGGAAAGCCTTGGGGGAGGCCTTTATCCAGCAGTGGACAGGCAGAAGAAGAATCATTAAAATACCGCGTGTCTTATTAGTGCCTTTGAATAAATGCAAAAAAATACTAAATTAAAATTACTAGTGAAGTTCGTAAAATATTACAAGACATGACAAAAAAACTGATTGCTTTACGGATAAATTAAATATCAGAGGGAAACCGTTGAAATTGATAAAAAAACGGTCATGCTGAGAGATAGATGACATCCCAAATTATTTCCTGTAATATCTAGTTTAACCAATTAAACCCAACGAGTCGCTTCATCATTTTGATCTTGGTCTTCACATATCATGAGTATTTTACTCGTTGCGTTGCTTTTTATCCGACTTCAACAAGGAGGAGGTTATTAACATTACAATAGTCAATAAATAGACTGCACGATTAGCGCAGTGGTTACGCTACTGACTCCTTCGATTCCCGTACGGAACAAATATTTGTATAACCTACAAGTAGTTGTTCCGGGTCTGGATGTTTGTGTATGTGAGTTATGTATATATATATATACAGGAGAAATTCCAAGTGTTGGACAACGTCTGTATTAGCAAAAAAAAATGCAAGTCTGTTACACCATATTCTCAATGCGACTCTTTCATCCATTGCATTCCGACACCCAATCCATCTTATCTCAAACAAGTTGCGACTTGCGACTACGATCAACATCAACTTGTTCTTGTTATCAAAATGAGGCCAAACTTGTACATTTCTTGAATAATTTAAACCAGATCCTGGCTTCTTACGGCAAAAAGTTAAAAGTTCACTTCGATTTAATTAGATTCATTTACATTCTCATGTCTTTGCTACTTCTCTTTGAAAGCCTTTTAGAAGTAATTCGTCGTAAATACAAGGGGTTTTGTCCCATTGATAAAATATTAAACTAAGGTAGATATGTCACTAGCGCACTAAAAATGAAGCGTACAAAAGGAAGTAAGTCCTGTATCTCGCTTTAGTCACTCTCGATACACTCGTAAAAACAAACGACAAACACTAACAGCGCAAACGACAAACACTAGCCATCTTTTTCTTCTCTATGCTTTAGATTGCGCCCCATCTCACTCACACTGTACCAATGTATGCCGAATAAAAACATGCATGTGTGCTGCTGCTGTGTTCGGCACATTTGTTTTGGTCAGTTTGTTAGAATATATCGTATCTGTTTAATATTTTATCAATGGTTTTGTCCATTAAATCTATTTTTCTTTACTTAATCAGCCTATGTTATTCTTTTCTGATTAATTTCGTTGCGAGACCCAAGACAGTTGAATCGTTTCTCCGGGACTCGTCGAGCTTCATTGCTCGGCGTTTTTCTGGCGGTCTTCACTGTTGATTCTGGCTTTCAGGAGTTACAGTGGGTGGGAAACGTGAGGCGGGTTTTGTCCCATAAAAAAAATCAGCCTAAGTTACCACTACTGGGACGCATGCCTCCTCTCGGTGAGAGGGAGTGGGTTGTAATCTACCATGCGAGCCTAGTGCGGGTTGGCAGATGTCACATATTTTAGCTCTAGGACATGTCGGTTTCCTCGTGATGTTTTCCTTCACCGTTTTGAGAGCAGTGGTGATGAAATAGTTTACACAAAGCTAAGCGCCTCATGGGGTTCGAACCTACGACCTACAACTTGTAAGACCGATGCCACTAGGCCACCAGTGCTTATTTTTCTTTAATGTCTGTCTATATTGTATTCTACAAGTAATTTATTATCTACTAGCTTTCCGCCCGCGGCTTTGCCCGCGTGGAGTTCGGTTATATCGCGCTTTTTAGATTTCCCTCTGGAACATCATATTTTTCCGGGATAAAAGGTAGCCTATGTTCTTTCTCAGGGTCCAAAGATTGTCTGTGCCAAATTTCAATAAAATCGGTTGAGAGGTTTAAGCGGGAAAGCGTAACAGACAGACAGACAGACAGATAGACAGACAGACAGACAGACAGACAGACAGACAGACAGAGTTACTTTCGCATTTATAATATTAGTATGGATTATGCCTCCATCATCATGTCGACTGATCAACGCCACTTAGTTTGCTTTTTTGGCAGCATTTTGCATTTTCTTGTTAACCTGGCCGAAAATTTGTTTGAAGATAATGATAATAGTTTTTTAAGAAGCACGTTAAACACACAATCAATTTGTAATCTCAAATCACGAACCATTTCTTCCAGACGCCGTCGATCCCGATCGAGATCTTCATCCCGCCACCACGCGAATAGCATTGAGGATGACTGTCCTTCCCCTCGAACCATCCTCATGTCAGACCAAGAGGCGTTACACCAGCTGTATGGGGAGATAACGACCCTCAGAGATGGGGCGGTGACGCACCAGTGTGTGCAGACTAACCTTGCTGATGTTATATGTGGTGGTAAGTGGACATTTTAGTATTTTTAGGACTGTAGCGGTACCTACAAACGCCACATGGAACACCGCGTCGTACTCACGTCACACGAATTCTACATCTCGCAATCAGAGTTTACCGTGCAACTAGCATACATACAAATTCCCAATTTCAAGTATTGGGCAAGTGCCCGCCAGACATAACACCCGGAAGATGAGTGAACTTTACTCTTTGTTCCTCATCAAACAATACATCTTAAACAAGGTCCTGTAGAGGTATGCTCCACAGGACCTTGTTTAAATAGATAAATGAACATTTTAAGGAATTGTTTCTACATAAACATTGTTAAGAACACATTACACCATGGGCGTCCCCGGTGGGGGGGGGAGGGGGGCAGCAGGCAGCCACTCGCCTAATTACTAAACAAAGTACGAGGACTTATCTCTAACTTTTAAACAAAGCAAGCAAGCAGTAGACACTCATAAAATGTACGGTGTACCTAATTGTCAAAAAACGGCGTGAGACTATAGCGCACAAAGATTATTCACTCCAAATATTTGACTTAAATTAGGCCTGACTTGTCCCGCTTCTAGGCCTGACTTGCCCCCCCCCCCCCCCTTACATTACCCCTTACATTAATAGAGGCTCAGCCCAAGCAACTGTTTGCTTTTTCATTAGACCAACATTAATCCACTTGGTACTAATAAACACGCTTAAACATTCTGCTAGTGCCACATTACGCCATAATATCCGCTATGTTGGAACAACATATCAATTAATCACATAAACATTTCACGACCACGTTCTCAGAAAATTGCTACATTTGCCAAATAATGCACATAACATTTTATAAGTTCCTTGAAGTTATATGTATACTGTTACTTAGTTCAATAACCCCATAGAGCTTAGTAAGGTCAAACGAATAAGTTTCCACGGAGCGAATACCTTAATAAATCCCAGGCTTTACAGTGCATAGAATATTCTTTTGGATAGCAAAGCCTTGTGAAGCTTTAAAGGCTAAATTCGCGTAATGAATGCTGAAAAACAAAGCCTGGTAAAATGTGGGGCAGCCTGCACTGCCCTGATTCTACACTGCATTGCTAGTCTGTTACTATGAAAATTCTCGTTGAATTTACATTCCCCCCCTCAGAACCCCTTCCCTTCCCTTTCCCTTCAGTATGCGGTATATTCCATCGGAATTGCAGTTACTAGTTCGGACATCATAACAGGCTGATGCAAATTGGGTTTTGTGTTTTTAGAACAATTTCTTGGTACCGTGTTTGTTATCCTTATTAGAAATGTCAAGTGGGTTTATGTAGTCAGTGTTGTGCCAAAAGTGTTATTGCTTTTATAACTGCAGAAATTGAGTTTTCTTTATGCCTTACATATTGTCTATAACCACCGTCTTATTTGAATTTGAATCAAATTCTTTTGGAGTGATTTGTGTATTACATAGGTTTTTAGAAAACATATAGTTTCGTCTGGTCTCCGCTGATATGCTTTATTCCGAGGCCGACTATTCTTAGTTTCAAAGGAACGCTGGAATGAGCTATTAAGCGCTTACAGCTGAAAATAGCCTGAATAGCCGCTTTAAGTGACTTTGATGCATTCACGGCCGCCACAAAGAAGACTTCTGACGATTTAGATTTTTACGAAACTACTGAGGTGGAATTAAATAATATTGTAGTTAAAGACTAATAGAGTATTAAATTAAATAGGAAATCCTGGAATTAAAAAAAGGCTAACTAAAACGTGATTAACTAAGTCGTGATGCTTTTGTTTTCCTTTGAAAAAAATATATTTTTTGCGTTTTAGTTCTACTTTTTAGTCTTATCTTATACCTAACATTATATGAACTGTTAGAGTTGCCTTCTTGCTCTATCAGATGACGCTGAATACCAATATTTTATATGGAACGACTACCTATCTGACCTCTAAAGCTCAGATAGGTACTGAGTAACACAATATCCCAAGCGATTTTGGGTAAATGTCCTAAGACAAAGAAGGAAAGAAAAAAGCGTTTATTGACATTACAGCAAAAAAAAAATGAAACAAAGTTTATATTGCCAAAAGGGCCTTTTTTGGGGATGGGAAATCATCAAATGACCTCTCCCGCTGCGTGTCAGACTTTTACTGACTAAGACCCACCCACCACGTGTTTCTTCACCTGCTTGTGCGCCAGGGCTACGGTTTACGGTTTCTTTTTTAAACAACCCGCAACCCTCACCCAGGTGGCATCAGTCTTCGTGGACCCCATCACGATGATTTTTTTTTTGTTAGGATGGGAAATCATCAATTGACTTCTTCCGCTCTGAGCGGAGCGGAAGGGCGTGTCAGACTTTTACTGATTAAAACCCACACGTGTTTCTTCACTTGCCTATGCGACGTCCAGGGCCACGGTTTCTTGTTTAAACAACCTGCAACCCTGACCCAGGAGGCATCGGTCTTCCTGTACACCGTCACTTTGCTGACAACTCTTTAAGGCGCGAATGAACACAACGCGCCGACGACTCGGGGCTAGTCCTTACCGGGCGGCGAGCTTGCCAAAAGGGCCTCAGCTTAGCATAATGTCATATGTCAACACGGTATACCACCTGACGCTGATGTTCAGCTGCAACCCACCAGTGCCATACGATAGATATAGAGTTTTCAGTCTATAATAAAAAGTGGTACAGTTAGATAATAATAATAGTAACACAAATGATAGAAAAACTCTAACAGAATCAAAAAAAAAGGTTGTGACATACATAAAATATGTCTGTGGGTATGTTAAATATACTTAAGAATAATTACCTACTATACTTATATTTAACATACCTACAAACAGAGAAAGACATAGTCAAAGATTAAAATAAATGTTCAGTGTATATTCATTTTATACAGACACATAAAACCTTTACCAAAGAATGGTTTAATATTCAAACAATTAAAAGTTTGCACTCTTTTTGCATATTTTAGATAACCTCTAGGTCACAACGGTCGCACGATGTTTCGTGAGCCCGTCAGTGTGTTTTAGGCATAACAGTAAAATATGAGTAGGTACATCCGATCGCTGTCACGGACCAAATTTTATTACAGTAACATTTCCATTGTTTGAAATACAGTTCCCAAAGAAATGCTGGCCGATTGGTCATGATCGTTTGATCGTAATCGATTACAATATTACTCGAATGAGAAATCGAATCAAAGTAATAAAGCCATTTTTTTTTTTATTTATATTCACACTTTTTTTTTTGGGAATGTTGTTATTATTTTGAGTGGATTTAAATGCATGACCGAATGCAAGCTGGTTCACCTATGTACCTACCAAGCTACCCGAAACTGTCAGATATTCCCGATCAATCTTGAGATTTAATGCTTTAATGATAAAGTTGAAAATCGGTTAAAGAAAACTGACACATTGTAGTAGCTTGATGTGCTGTCCTCCGCAAACTTTATATCGAGGAGGTACAGACCTCCTCGATATAAAGTTTGCGGATAAAAAAAAAACTTTGAGAAGTGCCTCTTTCTAAATCGTCTGTCATCATTGAGAAATATTTACTAATATCTTTTCGACAGTTGTCCTAGTATTAAATACTTGGAAGAAGCTTTTTAATCAGCGCCTGATGTTAATTTAAGGCACACGAAAATCACATCATTTCTTAATTTGACTATAGGTACGTAACTAATAATTTATTTATTTTCTGTCCTCTTCTTAATGGAAAAGCAAGAATTGTATGTTCTAAATTTAATTTACTTTGCGACCAAGGGAATCGACCCCGGTGTCTGGTTTCTATTTTGTTTTTTTTTTACCACCGAATTTGGAAATGAAATTAATTTAAGTTTTTTTTTTTTCGTAATGATATTTTTTTTTTTCTTATACGTACGGACGACAGCAAGTCAAGCTATCCGAAACTGTCAAGTATTCCCGATCAACCTTGAGCCTTAATGCTTTAGCGAAAAATTTAATAAAGAAATTTGACAGATTGTAATAGTTTGATCTACTGTTTTCTATACACCATTACTATGCCATGGTATACGAAAGTACTACGTTTTAATGTCGTGAGCAGAGCTACGTGAACTACTATTACTTAGCTCGCATGTGAGTAATGAGAACAGTAGTGGAAAGTCAAATCCGTAAGAGCACAGGAAACCCGCTTGTATAACTTTGTGTTAAGGGCACTACAGACAATAGTTACATACCATTTTCCGGTACTGTCTTTATTATTTAAAAAGGCTGTGGTCAAATTTTGGTATAATAATGGTACAGTCACGAGCAAAAGTGTGTATTTACTCGGGTTTTTTCAATAACGTCATACCTACTCCTTTCTTTCTTAATGATTTTTTTTGTGTTGTTTTTTTTTGCGTCTTATAACCTGTAATGTATTATGAAAAGTGTCTTATTTCAACATTGCATTCGTTATTTCGTAAACAGATAGCAGTTGAAAGTCGCCAAGTGGTGACATAGGTATTGCTGCTCTTGACAGTATCTAGGTGTTTAAAATTTGCTTATTTTTTTCCTAAGTATGTGTCCGCAAAACGTGTCCATAACTAGCGAGAGAGAACTAAAGGTCGATTTCTTTTGCGTTTTAAAACTATATCTTCTGTCCAGTTTTGGGATGATTCTATAATTTAGAAAAGAGACAAACAATATATATAATTATAAAACGCACATTCAGCTACAACACCGTCTGTAGATACCTTAATTACAATGTGTGTAAAGTTACAAAGGAAATACACTTTTATTTCAAACACAAAAAGGTTCCATTTCAAATGGCCCATGGCAAACGCTCTTGAGTAAACTACCTAAGTAAAGTCGGATAAGGCGAAGGTCAGTAAAAAGTCCAGTAAATCGATGCAAGTAGTATCTTGCGACAAAGATGGCTGATTCAGTTTTTAACCTTTCTTCATTAGAACTAATGAAGTATATCAAATGATAAGGAAATGGAAGAAAATAGGATGTGAGTAGGGTTGCCATACGTTCGGAATTTTCCGGACATGCCTGGTAATAGTGCGTTGTCCGGAATGAGGTTGGAAACCTAAGCCGTCAGGAATTTCTACAATTTAAGTAAAAACCGAAATAAAAACTCAACAAATTGATGAATCAAGGTTGGCACAACCGCGTAAAAATTCAAAAATTTGTTTCGCTTTACACATGCACGATTTATTGCGAAGAAATCCGGATATTTCATCCGATGTCCGGAATTTGCTCCGGAATTTCGATTATTCAATCTGGGGACCGTAGATGTGAGTACCAGGTATTTAGGTAGGTACTCGTCTATACAAGTTTTTGAATTTTGGCGTGGGAAATATGTTAGTAAGTGTTAATACTAAGTGCTTTCTTTTTAACCGGATGTCATCATTAGTATTTTAACTGTTTAGTTCCTCAAACAGTACAAATATTTTTTTTTTACTTAAACGAAGTTAAAGATTGAATGCTTAGAGAACGATGTTTTTGCTTGTTGGTTTTCGTTGAACGCTGAGACCGCGAAATAGACGGCTGAGACGTACCTAAGAAATGAAGTACACTTGAATCCCGATTAACCGAACATCGATTATTCGAATATCGATTATCCGAACATCGATTATCCGAACATCCGATTATCCGAACATCCGATTATCCGAACATCCGATTATCCAGACTCATTCGTTCAACTCTATTTGCCAATTTTACAATGTTCTGATGGCGCAACGGGACATGTTACTAGCCCCGCACGATGATATTGCGATGGAACCTTGTCACAATAACAGCTTTGTGACGTCATCTGTCACACAAAAGGACAGCTAGCAAAATAATGTTAAACGCAAAATTAATAAGCTGGGGTTAAGGGTTTATTTGTATTTTATAATTTTATTATACATACACTCTTTATACCTATTCACCCATATTCTGACAAATAAACTTTCATTATTAATAATTTCAAGGAAATAATTCTTGTAGACGTAAGAAAAATATACTTATTCGTATATCTTTCTTATATGTATACTAATTTTTTCTAACTACATTTCTGTTAATTTGCGAGCGGGAATTGAACCAGAGTCCACTGTGTAGCAGTCATGTTTTAATTACTACCTACATCTATCAGCTTATAAATAAAACCAGGATAGTATGTAAAAAAATATTTATATTTTTTCAATATTTTTATTCAATTCCACTCATATAGTCTTCCGAATCAGAACTGCTTTCTATGTCTGTCGTTTCCGATTCACTGTCGTCTGCCGTATTTATGACTCTCGTCAGTTATTCGATCTTTATTCCAATATTCCTCTTCAAGCCGTTTAACATGATTGACTTCCTTTCGCCAGTCATCTGGAGTTATTGACGCCAACGCCTCCAACGTCAGAGCTTCAATGCGACTTTCCAACTGCTCCACATTCTTTTCTGACACCCTCACCTCACCTTTACCAGGTCCAGATGTACTCAATGGGGTTGAGGTCGCAGTTGTAGGGTGGTAATCTAACGACCTCATGGCCATTGCCAGCTAATAAATTGTCAATTTTATAATTTTTCGGCGGTCTGTGCCGTTTAATTAATGAATACAGTTCAGGTTTTGTAGTGTCGTTGGGAAAGTCGATGTTGTGAGCTTGTAGCCACTCAACCATCAACTGTCTTTTATTGTTCATACTTGGTGGCCTATTCTCTTTCCTACTGTGATATGGGGCGTTGTCCATCACAATTATGGAGTTAGGTCGTATGTTGGGTACTAATTTTTCTGTAAGCCACTTGGTGAAATTCTCAGCATTCATTTGATCATGGTAATCCCCCGTTTTGGTGTCTGCTTTAAACATTAAAAGGGCATTGTCAACAAATCCGCTTTAACTTCCTGCGTGAACTATTATCCATCGGCGGCCGGGGCTGTCGTTCCGTCTCACTCCGACATCGGTTGTTGTTTGGCAACATTTTTTTACCGAGTAGTGTGCGTGTATCCACGTTTCGTCGAGATAAATAACGGGTCTTTTGATATTACCAAGCGAGTCATTTTCTTTCATACGTCGTCTATATTTAGCCCTCCACGCTTGAATTTGGGGTCTTTCAATTAGAGCCAGTCTTTTTTGGTAGCATTGTTTAAATTGGTAGCCTAAATCACATTTAATTAATTTTCTTAATGTAGTTTCACTACCAGTATAATTAAGGTCTACTTTTGAAGCCGCCAATATTTTGCGCATTGTGGGTATTTTTCTCCTCACCGTATACATTGAATGTATAATATTTCTTAAAGCTGTTAAGGAAAACCCGTCGAAATATTCCTTCTTTTGTCTTTTTCCTTTAGTAGGAGTTCTCAATTTGCTGCCACTGGCTGTTTCTGACTCATGCTCTCGTCGCAATTTCGTCACAGTATTTTTTGCAACGCCTGTGGCACATGCCACACGCTCCGTGACTTTAGTAGAATTTTGCAAAATATTTTTAATAACTATTAACAGTTGCTTCGGTATTAAAATGTCCTCAGTAGTGTCCGAAGCACCGTTTATACTTTCAAAAACTAACTTACAGTCCTCTTTCTCTTTAACAAAATAATTGTCCACTTTAATTATAATTTCACGAACACGACTATTAATTAATTTCTTACTCATTTTAACGAGTAACAGCTAACAAAACTAAACAACAAAACTCAAGAACAACAATAAAACAGGATAACAAAAACGAAAACCTAACAAAAATATTCGATGTGCGTAAGTGGGTAAGCGCGGACTGAACTTGCGAACGGTACCGGCGGGGCGAGTCCGACTACGTCACCAAGATCATAGAATAAAGAGAAGGAAGTACGTTATCTTCATACAAACGGACCGCGCGCGGCTTGTATGTGTGCGCCATAGTATCTATGCGTCGCCGCACGCACACCTAAACACAATATTAGAGTGCCTATGACTGCGCTAGTCGCGGCTAGCACGGAACGAGGTTCGCGCGTCACGGCTTTTCGGCACATTAGCTTTTAAAAAATGATCACATAAACTGCAAAGTTGGTATGTCTATTTATGAACAAATAAAAGACTTATATTTTTCAAATTATATTTCTAATATACGGATATATTACACATTAAAGTTTAATAACAACGCGTTTCGTAATAGTCGAAACCGAAGAAAGTAGGTATTTTTCTGTAGCTAATTTGTAATTTTGTATTAAATGTGTGATTCAATAGATGTTATGTTTGTATTATTTATATTTGTATTAATTAAAAATAAAAATAAATATGGTTCTTTATGTGTACAAAACTAAAAATAAAAATTACAAAAAAAAAAACTGACTAGTATATGTAAACTAAATACTAAGCAAATAATTTAAACATAAGCGCTTAGTCTATAAATATTTGTTAGCGGTTTGGGCGACAACCGTAACCGACGAAGCGCGGACAGTCGTCAACCCTAAGACAGTAGGCAATTAAATCGCGGATTGGGTCGCAGATAACCTACTTCCCCTCTTTATTCTATGCCAAGATGGCCGCCAATCGCAATATCATCGTGCGGGGCTTATACGACAATTTTTTTCCCACCTCCGATTATGCACTCTCTTTTGTTTGCGGGATAGTGTAAACAATAACAAATTATATAATTCATTATCGTTATAAATCGTTATATATAAAGGGTGTATCTGACATCGACGCACAAACGAGTACCATGGATCCAGTACATGATTCTGAATCCCCTAGTGGTGGAATTTTGCGTCGGCAAAAAATAATATGCAGTTTTTTTCACAGTAAACTGTTCATAATTGCTATACTTTTATAATCCAATAAGATTTTAAAGTAAAAATTAATTAATTCACTAATTACACAAAAAGCGCAATGTGAACAATACTAGAAAACTGTCCTATCAGCTGATTTAATAGAGTTGACATCAGGGGTCGACGTCATAACTACAAACACGCACGGCGGCACACTTGCAACGTTCAAAAGCCAAGCCGATACTTTTTTTATAAACACTGTGATTTCTGTTACCGCTCATTAACGACATAAATGACTATCATAATTTTGTTAGTGGCATGCGGTGTAGCCTTTTCGCAAAGTTTGCGTTACGATGTCAGATACATCCTGTATATATCAATTATCTTAACAACGCATGCTAAACCCAGTACATAATGAAAAAGTATTAAAATTTAAGTATTGTTTGATATGTAGATTTGAAATCGATTATCCGTAATTATCCTGGTTTTATTTAATCGGGTTTATACTCTATTATAAACGCTAGAGAAATAAATAAATTAAGCAAATTGACATCCTAATCAATTTTGATTTTGCAAACAATAATAGCGTTACGTATACAACAGCGAAAGAATGACAGTAGGCTATTTGACAGATTTATAATTTTTATCTTGAATTACTTGGTTGCGGTTAAGAAGTTCACCCAAAGTATTTTTTTTAATTTTAAATACGTATTTCGTAAGAAATATGCAAATAAAAATTCAAAATTCAAATAAGCCGCGAAAACGATATAATCAGCAATATGGCGTTGCGCCTGGTAAGTGACGTCACAAGCGGTTTTCGGTTCTCAGTGGTGTTTGTTTTTAGTTATTATTTGCTGTTGTTATCTAATAAAATGGTTTACAAGTGGTGTGCTGTACTGGGTTGTACAAATAAATCGATAAAAACCCCCGAAAAACAGTTTATAAGTTTGCTGAAAACAAGCGATGATGCGCGTATGACGTCATCGCGACATTAGCCAATCCGGATCGTTTCACAATGTGTGGCGCGAGAAACAAAAAGCCAAACATATTTTTGTATTTTGGTTATAATAATTGTTATTATTTTTTATTAAAACTCTTGTAAATGATATAAAGAACCCTCATTTTATGCAATTAAAGCAAAAAATCACAAATAATTGAATACTGTCAAATAGCCTGTTATGATTAGAATGTACGTACACTGTAAGCCGGTACCTTATCAATGTGCTTAACAATTCATTTCTTTGTACATTCCATCCTTGTCTATAACAAGAATCAAATCGCAAAGACATAAGACATTTACCAACAAGACAGCTAAACTAACAAAACAAAAAGCTGACCTATCACTACAAATCTTACAGACCGGTATCATTAGAAAGATTCAATATCGATCCATTAAGGAAAGCGAGATCGCACTGGCAGCTAATGATCAGTCATTACTGTCAAATTAAACGTCAGTCGATGGAAAGTGTCATCCGAGAGGTTTTTCTCGTAAAATGAATACTTTCCACGCGTCCACACCGACAAGGTCGAAAGTATGATTCCCGAGGTATTTAGACTATAGTCCGGGTAGGAATTGATTCTTTTACCCGTCTTAGACACTTTACTTTTCATTTGACAAATATGAGGAAAATAAAACTAGTTGTTTAAACTGTTTTTTTTTATTTCGTCACAGATGCCTAACAGATTAGTTTTCCGCCAACGTATGTTAACTTTTTAAATTTTAAATATGGAACTCACGGCGTAATTGTTGCAGCTTATTCCGCTCAAAGAAAATTGCGCTAAGTTCACACTGGCTGTTTAGAAACTCACATGGCCGCAGCATTTTTTTAAACTCTTCGCAGTTGACAGCAATTCTTTTTTAAAATTTTATTCCGGCCCTAAGATGGGATGGAATTTGTATGAATTTTTCCTTCTGGTAGGAGGGAAGCAGTATTTCTACCCAATAATCAGATCAAAACAACACTATTTTCCGAGTATGAGAAATGAAAAGCTTTAGCTCAGGCTAAGAGAATCACTTTTGTAGACTTCAATAATAATTTAAGTAGGTGACTGTTTCCTTCATTAGACTAAATAAACATTCGAAAAAGAAAATTGCGCGTATTGTGTGACTAAATATTTTTTCGTAATAACCTTTTAAGTGCTAAACTTGTCTAAACGACATTCAATGTAGGTAAAGCCATAAACGTTTTCATTTTTAACATCCTCTGGATGTGTTAAATTTGCGCTAACGATGCGGCGGAAGATACATGTCCAAAAGAAATTACTTAGAATGTAGGACGAGTGCGTATGTTAACAATTTTAAAACTAATGGCATCCTTAACAAATAAAATAACATCTAAGTTGACCGTTGCTGACCACATAAAATCTGGGTTGTTAACATTTTGTGAGATCTCAAGATTCAAGTTTTTAATATCAAGGTTGGGCGTGATTCAATCCGCAGAAAGGTTAAGTGTACCGAAAAATATAAATTTTAATAGGGTGAAAATTAAAGTACCATGACGTCTGTAAATTCGTAAAAAGGTTAAGCAGAGGTCACACACCTTAAATTGGTAACTGGCGACATCAGATACCATGGAAAGGACGTCGACGATGAACTGCGATAAAAAAAAATACTGCGTGTAATATTCTACGTAACATTTAAAAGACTGATCTAATCAAGTTGTTCTCAAAGGTTGCCATAAATTAAATAACCTGTGACATTTTTCAAGGTCAGTCTATCGGGTTTTTTACTTTAGTTAAAGGACTTTAAAAATGTTGCTTGTCAGAATTATCAAGCTCAATAAATCAATCATGTAAATTCTTGAACGCTTTGGCGCTGGGACCCTAGCCTGGTATTTTTATAAAGTCATTCCAACACGATTCCAATGTCATTACTCGTACTTAAAAGTTTGTATTCAATTATTTCAGGCGTCTCGTAATAGAATGACATTTCCGTATTGCCATTATTATAAACCCCGTTAGTAGAAATGGTTTTCTAAAAACTACTACTCAATTTGAACATTTATTAATATGGAGTGGAGTGTTAGTGTTTGACCACTGGAAAGTCATAATGACGCCATTTTGTTAGTAGATTACGAAACTTGTCAAAATCGATCATTAGGGACATAAATAAATATATGGACTAGGGACATAATCAAAGACAAAAAAAAATGATGTGAAAACTTTTTTAAGCGCTTTGAACTATTTACGCTAGAAGTAAATCTATTTTCCCGATATTCTTCATCTTGTTTTCGTGTCGATGGTTCTCTTACTAGCAATTTTTTTTTTAATCTTTGCCCCACACTGGAGGTTTCTCCTGTGGCGTGGGTGCGTTTACAAACATATAATCGCACATAGACAATCAGCCAAACCCAGAACAACTACTTGTAGGTCGAACAAATATTTATTGAGCTTAAGAGGAAAATTATTATTATTAAAAGAGGAAAATGAACCCTATTAAAGGTGAATTAATATGCTGCTATGTAAAAGACGATAGGATCTCTTCACGGTAAACGATAATGATAGGTTTAGTCAGATGGTGGTCAGATAGTAGCAACCATTTCCTATCTTAATTATTCGTATCAATCTGAACGCGCGATGTTTTTGTACATATAACAAGGAATTTATTAATGAAGTTTCTTCGAAAGTGTGGAAAAGTTAAGAAATGCGTAACGTGTAATGGACAATCTATATACCAATACCTATACAATATGTAAAGAAAACCCTGTCCGTTCCATGAAGGTATTGTTAGGTATCGTGAACTGATTCTAATAATACCTACAAAGCCGGGCTAAACTTAAAAAAAATCCCCCAAAAAAAGTATTATTTCGAAAAAGCAAGGTAACTTAATGCATGTGCGGTAGGCAACACGTTAGGCATAAATGCGCGGGTGAAGGGAGGCAGGGCAGGGAGCACGTGTATCGCTATTCTCTCCGTCACAAATGGTGTTGTCACTTTTTTTTAAAAATACCAAATTTTGTGGAAGTTGGAATAAAACCCGGAAAAACAAAGATTATTTCAAAATCCATTAGTATTGTCCATTATGATTATATTTCGTATTGTATTATGTGTATATCCATTATGATTATATTTCGTATTTTATTTGGTCATATGTATACCTGACATTTATTATCCTTTTGGGTCGGACGGGGTTTTCTTTACTATTGTATACCAAGGGCTTCATTAGATGATACGAAACACGTTCGGAAGTTATGAGAATTTTTATTACATTGACCAAGAACCCAACGCTTGAAATTGAAATAATCACACCACTTTATCGTGACAACATAAGTTCAGTTCTGTGGGATATCAACAATAATAATTATACGTATATCGTTTACTATAAGAGGTGATGCTTGACAACCTTCTCTTGTCTTGTAACAATATTTCTCGGTGGTAGGCCATAACATCGGCTGCCGGCAGAAGTTACCACCCACCAGACAAGGTCTTGCCGCCAAGCGATTTGTCGTGTTCCGGCATGATGTCTGGTGAAGCCGTACGGAGGACGGGTCTGAGCAGTTGTGTTGCGATGTGTACCGGGTACGATGTGCCTAATGTTGTTGTGTCGGGAGTTTGGTCGTGGAGGGTCTCCAGATCATCCTCTGGCGCAGCATCGTTGGTCGTGTTGTTGGGTTAAACATTGCATCACCTCGCTCAACTGCCGTCTTCCTTCCTATTCACTCAGTTTTTTTGAGTGAATAGGCTTAATAAGCTAGTGCGCTTTACCATCAACGATTGCATCACTGCTTACCATCAGGCGGGATTGCAGTCAAGCACTTGTTTATATTTATTAAAAAAAATATATATATAACGGCACATGGCCATAATCAGAAGAAGTTGGCACTACAAAAGTATCATCTGGGGAAGATGGCCATCATTAGAAGAGGTTAGCGGTACAAAACTATCATCTGGGGAAGCTCCGTCTTTATTTAGCAAGGGATCCTTTGTAGGCGTAGGTTATCGGGCAAGGAGATAATCAATTATAACGATAAATTTTAAATCAAACTTTGATCACTCTAATTTACAATAATTTTCCTAAGAAATAACGTTCCACTTGACACGAGTCGCACATTTCCGATCTCCGTTGACCAGCTGTCACCAGTCACCGTTGTTTCTTCTTTTGTGCCAGTGTCGGGTGTTACGTTTAGGAATCACTACACGATTACATTACATTTCGTTCAGAAAATCGATTAATAGGATAACTTAAAACTATATCGCTATCAGACGGTGCTCAGTGCCGATACGGCCAACCTGACTATCGCACGTCCTCGTGCGCTTAGATAGAGGCTCGTCCATCCGAAGCAATATACAACTGAGGCTCCAAATAGCATTGTAACTGCTCGTCCATTCCTGACAATAAATCATCGTAATAATCGGATCGGTGGGGGTCTAGGTAACCTGGCCCAATGCGCAAGCGGCTCCTTCAACCAGTTACCTCAAACCTTCCCAACCGATAGGTAACGTGGCCCGATGCGCAAATGGCTCCTTCAACCAGTTACCCCAAACCTTAGCAAACGAGAGATAACGTGGCCCGACGCGCAAATGGCTCCTTCAACCAGTTATCTCAAACCTTAACAAACGAGAGATAACGTGGCCCGACGCGCAAATGGCTCCTTCAACCAGTTATCTCAAACCTTAACAAACGAGAGATAACGTGGCCCGACGCGCAAATGGCTCCTTCAACCAGTTATCTCAAACCTTAACAAACAAGAGATAACGTGGCCCGACGCGCAAATGGCTCCTTCAACCAGTTATCTCAAACCATAACAAACGAGAGATAACGTGGCCCGATGCGCAAATGGCTCTTTCAACCAGTTATCTCAAATCGGTGGTACAATCAAAACATAGCAGCGTGGTCCGGGCGTAACAGCCCCTCTCACCACGGTAACAGTGTGGCCCGGGCGCCCAGAGGCCCTTTCAACCAGCTCTGACAACCAGACTCTAACATAGTAGCGTGTATGCTAAGCTTACCCTTGTGCATTTGAACCTGATGCTCAACTATTTCAAAATCTTTTTCATCACCCGAAGATACAGTGAGAGTGCCCGAGGCCGTAGCAGTTAAAATTTCCTCAGTGGCTACCGTTAGCGTATCACTGTCTACATGAAGCTGTTTTACCGGCCTCAATGGACTTTAGTTTCGAAATATTCAGAGACAAATCAAACACCATAATTGTAAAACAATGTTTTAAAATTTCTCCGTCCATTAAAACATCGTATACAAACAATAAAATTATCGGGTAGTAACAGAAATAAAATTTGCAGATAACTCTCTTATTATCACGTCGCAAAGAAATTGTTCAGTACGCAATACGCTGGTGCAACCCATATGCATTATCGCGTGTGTACGTGACAATGGAATTACAGATTGTTCAACAAGAGGACATTCAGCACCGGAATCAAAATAAAAATAGTACGACTCACCGGATTGTTGCAATTTCCCGCAAATACCTGTCACTTGGAAGCTGACAACCGTTGCACAGCAAGCATCCGGGAGGACTGGACCGACCTCCGGCAGAGCGATCCCGGACGATGAAGCTGATAGACTCGAACAACTGCATCGCACTCCACTGCTGTATCACCAACTCACTGAGAAAGCTGGCGGGTAATGCATCAGGTCTTGACCTAAAATAATGTTTATCTCCTTAGTTGGGTTTTGCCCTTCGCATCCCACTTCTGATAACGGCACATGGCCATAATCAGAAGAAGTTGGCATTACAAAAGTATCATCTGGGGAAGATGGCCATCATTAGAAGAGGTTAGCGGTACAAAACTATCATCTGGGGAAGCTCCGTCTTTATTTAGCAAGGGATCCTTTGTAGGCGTAGGTTATCGGGCAAGGAGATAATCAATTATAACGATAAACTTTAAATCAAACTTTGATCACTCCAATTTTACAATAATTTTCCTAAGAAATAACGTTCCACTTGACACGAGTCGCACATTCCGATCTACGTTGACCAGCTGTCACCAGTCACCGTTGTTTCTTCTTTTGTGCCAGTGTCGGGTGTTACGTTTAGGAATCACTACACGATTACATTACATTTCGTTCAGAAAATCGATTAATAGGATAACTTAAAACTATATCGCTATCAGACGGTGCTCAGTGCCGATATATATGTTCGCAGTCAGCACATATTTTTTTCTTATATTTCTATTAGCCCTCACTACAGTATTTGACTTCACCTGTTATATCATCATTACTTTACCCTATAGCTATATATAAGGCCCGGCGTTGGGTGGTACGGCACAGCAAAGAATTTTATACAAAGAATAAAAGACATAATTTAAAAGTCATCATCAACGGCGACAATGCCTCGATATATTTACATGCAGCGACCTTCTTTAGCATTATTATTGAAATTTCAATTTTATTGTCATACATATTTAAGTTATATTTCTATGTGTCTCATAAAAAATCCCTTGTAATGCCATGCCACCAGTTGGCGCCGTCTCTTACTGACATACTTTAAGGTTTCTTTTTAATGTTTTCATTCAAATTCATTTACTCAACGCTTAATTTTCACACACTGTTCATTCCTAAGCATAGAATTAGGTTGCCTTAGTGATGCTATCAGTACCCGCTTTTCCTTGTCTTATTACCTCGCTTGGAAGTAGCATCTGCCAAATAGTCCTATCATCAACCGTCATCACAGTATACATACACCCCCATAATTCACACAATGCATCCCTAATGTCTCTGATCTTCCTCTAAAGGGTGTATCTGACATCGACGCACAAACGAGTACCATGGATCCAGTACATGATTCTGAATCCTCCAGTGCACAGTGGTGGAATTTTGCGTCGGCTTTTTCCCGATAAAAAAAAAAAAAATTCAGTTTTTTTCACTTTAGACCATTCAAATTGCTATACTTTTATAACCCAATAAGATTTTAAAGTACCTAAAAATTAATTAATTCGGTAATTACACAAAAAAGCGCAATGCGAACAATATTAGAAAAACTATCCTATCAGCTGATTTAATAGAGTTCGCATCAGGGGTCAACGTCATACCTACAAACACGCACGGCGGCACGCTTGCAACGTTCAAAGGCGGGGCCGACACTTTTTTTTTAAACAGTTTTATTTCTATAACCGCTCTTAAACGTCAAAAATGACTATCATAATTTTATTAGTGGCATAAGGTGTAGCCTTTTCGTAAAGTTTGCGTTACGTTGTCAGATACACCTTGTATACTCAACTAAGATTAGGTATTAATACAAAAATGTTATTATTCATGTCTGACATTATTGGAAGTGATAGATAAATAGGTAAGTGATACTTTAATTTAGATGCTAGTATGATCAGCGTATAAAAAACTTGAACATGCTTAGAAACTTATCGAACAAAATTATTAAGCCGCTGTCACCAAAGATGTGGTTTTAAATTTAAAGAGAGCAACATCAGTTGCCAATTTATTATGACAAAGTCCAAAAATATTAAATGTTTCTTTTACAGTATGTACATTGTACATAATATACTCGTATGTTAGGGCTGATTTCATCAAAGATCTTTTATCCGTGTTGAAAAATTGTCATCTGATAGTTCTGGTATGGAATAATTGTCAAAAATTTAAAATGTATTCTTTTGTTACGACATATTCTAGGTGTAAAACTTTGGTGGAGTTCAACCTCAATTGTGCTACTATACAACCTATAATTAAGTAAATTTTCGAAACTGAACTAACGTACGTAAACTGATTCTAAAATAAAATAGAAAACAAATTATAAAAGAAATGATACTATATCAGAAAAAAAAAGCATTAGAAAGTTCTAATCGAGGTCAAAAGGCTCATATCTCAGCAGGATGCTGACATTGTAAAAATAAATGTCGCAGCGCTGCGCTGGCTAGAATGACTACGAAGCTTTAATGACTGAGTTGCGATATATGCAGTGTTAAGTAAGTGTTCTTAAAGTTAAGTTTAATGGCTAGGGTAATATAAACTTAATTAAAAGTAAGTTAGACAGATATGGCGTAATAACTGCTGCAATGACACATTTGCGCGTATGACGACACTTTCCTCAATGACACATTTGCGCGTATGACGACACTCTCCGCAAAAGTTTACAAGGCTGACAGAATTGCCAGGCTGAATGACCATGCTGATTCTTAAAGCAAAAAATAGGCCAGTGTTCTGGTCATTCGAAGAGTGTACTGCTTCGCGATGTCTCGTAAAACCAATCGTACACTCAGAACCCATTGTTCTAGTCTTTTAACCCTAAACGGCTCGAGCTTGTCACATCAATAACATTGGAATTGAGCAGTGCAATCAGTCTTTTACAAAACAAATTAATATTCATTACAACAAAGGAAGTTTATTCCGGCCGATTTATCGATAAAATTATAATTATCGATTTGTGGTTCAGTGAATCGATTTATCGTCATTAGGCACGGTTGAAGTTTTTTTTTATTGGACGCAGGGTGCCAGCTATTTTTTATACTCTTTAGCTTTGGAAATAGTTAAGTAATTAGGGTAGACCAACTTTAACTTAAACGTAGTTTTAATTGAAAATAAGTGGCACTGAAATGAAGTGATATGAAAGTTGGTATCGTCACTTCAAAAAATAACTCTTCAATTACCTATTTTGAGTTCCGGATAGGTAATTGAAGAGTTACTTTTTAAGGGTAATGTATAGACAAGCGGGGTCGGTCTGCTGCACCATCGCTTAAAGCATTAGGTGGCATGACAGCCAAATAAAAGCCAAGATGCATTAAATAGAGATCTACAAGTCTACGTTAGAAAAGGTTCAGTCATCAGTTAGCAACGTTTTTTCGTAGGTCAGTCGGCAGTTTCGTCATTCACAATACAATACCTACAATCAATGTAGCGTGTCGTAACTCTTTTGTTTCCTTAGGCCTGAGTTTTCAAACAAGTGATAAGTTTATTGGAGGAATTATTTTGAAATTTTGACAGTTAATTCATAAAGAAAATTTGTCAAACTTGAAAGTTATTTGACGATAGAAAAATCAGACCTCTGTGAAATAATTCTCCAATACCCGACGAATGAAAACCAAGTGCTGCGTTGGTCCATCTTCCTGCTTTTTTTTTTGAGGATGGGATATCATCAAATGACTTCTCCCACTCTATGCGGAGCGAAAGGGCGTGTCAGAGTTTTACTGACTAAAACCCACCCGTGTTCCTTCACTTAGTTAAGGATTCATGTGTCATTTGTACACGATCTTAGCAGGTTGCTTCATCACCTTTTACCTAACTATAGACTATAGCAATTAATCAAAAACCTTACCTAATATTATTCGACGCCTACTGGCAAAAACTGATCTCATTTATGTAGGGTACAATTCACTTACGCCAAAGTCGTTGGCATCTAGGCTAATCATATTCAGGTTCTGGCGCATAGATTACGTCACGTAATCGTCGCGTGATCGGAACGATTCCGCACAAATGTACACTGGACTTACACCAGTAGCCTAGTTACTGAGATTTTGAGCGGCACGAGATTGCTTTTTTGTTATGCAGATAGTATGCAGTTTTTGCTGGGTGATCTTGATTCACCAATGTGAATCGGCAAGCTAATTGCGTAACGCAATTTTGAACAATATTGTTAATACACTGCTTCATATGATCGAAAAATGTGTCTGTTCTACAATGTAAATAATTCAATGAATGTAGTTGTTTACGTAGTTGAGTACGTAGTTTTTAACGTCCTTCGTGGCGCAGCGGTCAACACGCCTGCCTGCGACGTGGAGGCCTCGGGTTCGATCCCCGGCCATGTCATGATGGAAAACGATCTTTTCCTGATTGGCCTGGGTCTTGGGTGTTTATCTATATATGTATCTATTATAAATATATTATCGTTGAGTATCCCATAACACAAGTCTCGAACTTACTTTAGGGCTAGCTCAATCTGTGTGATTTGTCCGTATATATTTATTATATAAAGTTGAACTGACAAAAAGCCATAAGTAGGTACCTTCAGTGTGTTACACAATTACCTAGCAGGTCAATAACTTCCAATTCTTCTCTTTTCTTCTTTCTGATCTTCTTTAACATCTTTTCTAGTAATCCAAAAGTTTTCTAGTAGATAGTGATAGTAGCGGAAAATATCTAAGTTTAGCCAAAATCAGCAGTTACACTGGTAAAGCGGACCCCAGACTCCAAAGCTGAAAAAGCTTCGGATGCGACTGGGATTAACGCTGAGATGACGATGATGAGTGACTGTAGCGACTTCTAGTTTGCGACCAGCTGCCGTTTCATCCTTACCTTAAAACTTATATTATTTACTAGCTGCCGCCAGCGAATTCGTTCGCGTGGAGTTAGTTATGCTCCGCTTCCATTGGTTGCAGCGTGATGTTATATAGCCTAAAGCCTTCCTGGATTAATGGACTATCCAACGCAAAAAGAATTTTTCAGATCGGACCAGTAGTACCCGAGATTAGCGCGCACAAACAAACCCTTCAGCTTTATTTATTATAGAATAGAGTATAGATTTGATACTGAATTTACAATAGTTACAAGTAGCCATCAGAGGAGCAATCTCGTAATTTTAAAGACGTCGGTAGTCTCAATCATCTGTAATTTACCTACATTATTTGACACATTTTTGTCACCTAGATGACAGTATGTACGACTAGATTTTGAACGAAAATAACGAAAATTGCTCTTGATCTTCTATTTTATCAAATTCAGTACATATTTAAAATCGCAAATTGCTGTAACATAAATAGAAATATAATAATACTTCATAATAACCAGCGTTTCGCCTCCTTCTTTATACCGCGTACATCGAGGGACTGGAACGATTTGCCAGCGGCGGTGTTTCCGTCGGACTGCAATTCGAGTGTCTTCAAGGCTAGAGTGAATAGGCTCTTAATAAACTAGTGCGCTTTACCATCATCGATTGCGTCACTGCTTACCATCAGGCGGGATTGCGGTCAAGCGCTAGTTTATAATTTATAAAAAAAAAAAGACCAAGCTGAGTTCTGATTGTACGGAAAACTTGTAAAATGCGAGGTCAGCTATAACTGGAAATTAATATCTTGATGTGCAGCCGTTTGTACCTCATCGTAATTAATTTAAATGATCCCAATAATTATTAATAATTTACTAACTTAGCTCGTTCAAAATTAACTACTAAGCTAGTCCAATCAACAGAGTTGATTCAATTACACGCAGAGTTTTAATAACAGACATTAAATCCATAACAGAGTCGGCTATGAAATTGTAAATTACTGGTTTCTTATTAATTTTCGCATATCTCACTAAATTATGTAGAAATTGTTCGAAGTAACAAAGTATTTAGCAAAATGATGTACTTAGTCTTTGTTTTTAGGATGCTTGCTTTCCCGCTAAAACTCCGACTAAAACCCACCCGTGTTCATTCACTGGTCTGTGCATCAGGGACCACGGTATCTCTCTTGAACAGTCCGCGGTCCTGGCAAAAATGCCTGCGATTTAAGGGCGATGCTAGAAGAAGTAAAACAGTAGAGTCCCTTATTTTTTGTATGTGCGAAACCCGAAACACATGTCTAGTATTTTTAAGTAAAGAATCAAATTATTCTAATCTAAAAATTTCAAAAAGATATCATGAAAAACCACAAAGTTTTGAGCTTGTTATCTTACCTGGTTGTCCCAACAAAAATATGGTCAACGCAACGCTCGCCCCGCGGCGCCTGCAGCGGTGTGGAACGGGTTCCCTGTCTCACTGTCCCTAGTATTATTTCTTTTTATTTTTGATTTATTTATTAGGTCTGCCAACAATTGTTTACACAAAAATGCTTACTCACTAAAACCACTTGTGCCCAAAGTATACATTGAGCAACAATCACTTATAGGTAGACACCATATGAGCAATAATAAGTAAGTATAATAAACGCTCAATCTCAGCAATATAATATACATCTAGTCATCATTGCCTTTCAGACAGTTTAGCAATTTATATTTTTGCCTATTCAGGGAATCAAAGTGTAAATCAATCTTATCACTACAGCTATTTAAAACATTACAAAACGTAGCGCATGGAGAGTTAGAGCCCAACACCGTTCGCCTCATTGGAGCACTCAGTGGAACAATAGGTTTGCGTGGAATCCTCGACGGAGCGCGAAAGTTAAAAAGTGCGAGCAGCTGCGGCGAGTCTACGGTCTGCGGCGAGAATTATGATCTGTCCGTCAGCTGAGTTGTGCGCTCGGTAACCACACTGCAACAATTTCTATATGTATTTGGGAATAAATATAACATTGTGTAAAAATAATTGGAAACGATTCAGTTGCTTATTCTGAACAAACTATATTATTTGTACATATGTCCTTCACGTTCGTGCGATTGGAGAGGCTTATGTTAAACAATGGACTGCTAGAGGCGGAAAAGATGATGATACTAAATATATGTACAAGTTTATCATCTTCCCCTATTAAGTATTAATTATATCACAGTCACATCACCTCCCATCCATGTTGACCATTTTGTTTGATTCAAAAAAAGATGATGACAATAATTTAAATATTTTATGACAATTTAAGATATACATATCTGTATCATCCAAGACAAAATACTAAGGCGATGAAACCCTGTACAAACGATTTTGGTTTCGAATTCTCCATGCAGTTTTATCTCCATTAGTATATATTTTGAGCAAGTTTATTCATAAAACAACTTTTAACTTTTACCCGTTAATTTGGAAGATCCGTCTTCAGCATAAAATTACGGATTAAAATATGTAACTTTATACACGTTTGTCGCATTCTTCATCTTTATAAACGCTACTAAAACAGGCGCCGTAATAAACAAAAGTAATCCTCAAAGGTCATCTGTGAATACATTGCAGCTCGTGTTTTTTTTCCACAAACGTACGTGGAGCTAGTAAATTAATGCGACAGCTTACGATAAGAAGACCACATAGTGCCACAAAGAGGATAGGTAACAGAAGGTTCGATCATAGACAATATACAACTTTTTTTTTATTAGAAACCTGAATAAAGTTTGTTCAGAAAAAGCAACTGAATCGATTCCAATTAGTTTTAGACCATGCTATATTTTCCCCCAATTACATTTAGAAATAGTATGGTTACCAAGCGCACAACACAGTGTTGACGGTAGATCATAGTACTAAGCGCGTGCGCATAGCTGGATAGAATATTATTTAGCTTAAGCATCAGCCGATAACGTTCGCAGGCCTCCACATTTTTTTTAGAATAATGTTGGCCCACACTAGGAATTTCTCCTGTATCGTGGGTGCGTTTAACAAATATATCAACTCACATACACAAACGGCCAGATCCGGAACAACAAATTGCAGGTCATTCAAATATTTTTTCCGTGCGGGAAACGAACTCACGACACGCAGCGCAGCAGTCAAACCACTTTAACCACTACGCTAACCGTGACGAAAGTGGCCATAATCCACTGCAGGGGCCCAGTTCAGTTTGGGTGAAGTCACATGTCTTCGAATATTTTGTTCTAGGGCATGCTATAATTCTATTTTATTAAATAACTGGCTGTTCATAAATACTTGGTCGTCATTTGTTTCTATTTTTACGTAGCTGTATTTCTAGTATGTGACTACATAAATCTTCAACATAAAAAGGTGATACTCATTAGTGTCCAAACACGATTTCAGATTCTCACTTCTCACGCTGTATAACCAAACTCGTCCAAGATATTCACTCAACACCTCTCACCCCTTATATATAACTACACGAGACTACCGCCATTTTTAACAGCCATTTAAATGCAAATACGATGCACAAATCAACCGCCACGACAATCAGATGTTCGCAAATAATTTGTCATGGTCACCTTCCAAATAAGAGTAACATTTCTCTAAAAGAATCCACAATAAACTTCCGGCAGCCTAAAGATGCCAAATGTGGTCCGAAGTAGGAAAGTAGAAAGAAATCGAAAACTACATTATGTATTATTCTATAATTTGTTGCCATGACTTGTTATTTCTTGTATTTGGTCGACCAATTTTAGGCTGGTATTACCTGAAAAGCTACCTTATTTCAGAGGCTTAAAGTGGAAAATGAATTAAGGTGTCGGGATTGATATATAATGATTTATTGGAGTGTGTCTCGTTGGTTAGTTAATCTAGCGTACAAATCGTGGAAGCTGGTATGCGAGAAGATGGCAATGTCGAATAGTTCGAGGAAGTGTCAATCACTGTTCGTCATTAATTTAAGCAATTGAATCAAGACTTAATAAATATACAATACAAAATGTACGGACTACAGCAGGTCAAGCCACCGGAAACTGTCTCATATTCTTAATCAACCTTCAGCCTTAATGCTTTTGCCATAAATTTGAAAATCTTGTTGTTATATGGTATTATGTCACTGGCAACACTGCCTCGTGTTTTCCTTTTTTTTTTTTACTATCAGATCTGTTCTGACACCACGTCGTGGTCTTGCGGGTTCTTCTGATAGTTTAGGGCATGCAGGGACACACATTTATATTTGTGAAGACATTTATTAATCAACATAGAATGCTTACATAGACTTGACAACATGCAGCCATCGCAGGCGGGGCGGAAAACAGGAGGCAGTGTTGCCAGTGACATAATACCATATAACACTTGTAGAGAAATTTGACAGATTGTAGTAGCTTGATGTGCTGTCGTCTGTACAACATAACTCACTGCTTGCCTTATTTACAATTTTTCACGAAAGAAGTGAGTTAAAAATGGATTAGCAAACAAATGGATTTAGCAAGATCCAGTAGGTATTTGAGTCATATAATAAAAAAGCAAGCGTCAGAAAAAGGCAGAAAACCTACTTATAAAATATAGTACTAATAATATAAATACGACAGTTTGAATGTATGTTTGTTACCTTTTCACGCAAAAACTACTTAATGAATTTGGATAAAATTTTGCATATGGCATACAGATAGTTTATAACTTAGAGCACATATGGATACTTTTTATCCCGATATTCCCACAGAATCAAACTTATTCATTACACGTTGTTAACACCACTACGATCCGGACGAAGCGTTTCGCTTCCTCTTTTATACCGCGTACATCGAGGGACTGGAACAATTTGTCAGCGGCGGCGTTTCCGTCGGACTACAATTTGAGTGTCTTCAACGCTAGAGTGAATAGCCCCTTAATAAACTAGCGCGCTTACCATCAACGATCGCATCACTGCTTACCATCAGGCGGGATTGCGGTCAAGTGCTAGTTTATAATTTATTTAAAAAAATCTAATGTATGTATGACTGGTGAGGGTCAACGATACGGGAGGTGCAGGACAGGTCGTCGTGGAGATCCTTGGGGAAGGCCAATGTCCAACAGTGGACGTCTTTCGGCTGAAATGATGATAATAATGTTGCATTGTGTGTCTTACTGTGTGTGATAAATAAATATTTCTCTTTTCTTTCTATAGTATCTATACAACGTGTAACATAAAGGGTATATACATAACAAAGGCATGGCATCTTTACATGATAGCAAACGATATTGGAAGGGTTTTTTAATCCTATCTCTTTATGTTAGGAAGTTATGAGGAAAAACACCGCCTGTGATAGGCTACTATCATACTAGTCGCACAGAGATATTGAAGACATTTATCGGATTTTGGCAAGTAACGTGACGGGTAACGAGTAGTTATTAACGTATGTAGTGTGCTGCCACGTTTGTTATGGTTTTATTTTAAGAAACACACGAAACCGAAATTTTGGTACCAATCTTTTGAGTATTTTATATTGAGTTGAAACCCTTCCGATATCGTTTGATATCATCTAAAGATGCCATGCCCTTGGTATGTATATACCCTTTTTCTTACACTTTGTATACCAAGGCAGAGTCTCTCGCTTGCACTTACTGCTCGTTGTTAACTCGTTTGTTTAGTTGCCAACACTACTCACTTCTTGTTCATCGCCGGCAATGCGACAGGTGCCTAAGGTTTCATAATAAACCATCCAAGGTCATTGGCCAATTTCATACATGGCTGCTCTACGTTACTATAAGCAGTTAGTAGCCAAATTGTGCACTTAAAGTGTTGATTGGCGATTTTTTGTGACAAAAACTATTGTTGTCAAATAAATTGATGATTCACTAAGAGTTTAGTTATACCTCAGCGAGGCGGGAGACAAAATGTTTTTTCTTTGGGTAATTTAGTTCCTGTTTAGAATGAGTTTAAAAGATATTTACCTGGTAATAGTGCAAATATGTAAGTCGTGGTGGCCTAGTGGTTAAAACACCAGCTTCTCAAGTATGAGTTCACGGGTTCAATTCCAGGCCAGGCAAGTACCAATGCAACTTTTTCTAAGTTGGACACCAATAACTGATTAAAAGGTGAACGAAAACATCTTAAGGAAACCTGGACTTTCAAGTCTGAAATCGCCAACCTGCATTCAACGTGGTGATCACGCTCAATCCTTCTCCGTAAGAGAGGAGGCCTGTGCACAGCAGTGGGACGAGAACAAGGTTGATGATGATGATGATGGTGAATGGTGAAAATTGAAGATGTGACACAGACCAACGGAGTAATTGTGTAACATACATAAAATTATAATATTCGAACGAAGAGTTACAATTTGACAGTTTATCCACGTCCATTGCATTATTAACATTATTGAGCAGATAGATGTCTAACCTACGAAGCAATGGATTTGAAACAAAAAGTCAACTCAGTTTATCTAATAGTAAAACCAATACTAAATTTAATATTTATATAACACGGAAGCCTCCCAATTTAAGAAGTGACAATAATTTAAGAAGGAGGAAGCTAATGTTTCATAATAGCTCAACTTCATAAGTCGTATGTAATGACTTACCAATCGTCATGCTTACGTCACCAAGGTTTTTCTAAGTCAAATGATGATATTTTTCTAAAAACCACAAGTACCCATCAAACTCCAGGAAGTTTTGAAGGCCACGCACAAATAATAAAAGTCGTATAAAAAAAAAAACAAAGTTCGCGATACAAAACTGTAAATGTCATGTTTTACATACTTGTTATGTTGGAAATTTAATGATATTTATTATTTCCATATTTAGCAAAATTTTAGTGGTCCCTAGTTCTTTTTTACAGTGGTTTTAAATATATTTATTTATTTATACAACAACGGACGCGATAATACAATAAATTAGTCTGCATACTTAGTTATATCTATCGTTCTGCTAATATTTAATAAATTAAAAGAACACATTTAAAGAAACCTTTTTTACTATCTGTTCAACCTACTTATATTCCGGACTATACATATACGGAATATAAGTTTTAACTTATATTCCGTAGGCATAAGGGTGACATTATAAGCAAAAAACCTGCCATTTAGGTAATGTAGCCGCCATTATTCATTAATAAATCTCATAATTGGTTGCAAAGACAGCAAAAAAGATTTTCTTAAACTTCTAATGTTAAATGACTACTGTTTTTTTTACAGAAAAAAAAAATAGTGTCTCATCTTGTATATTTTGCCTGGTATTTCAATACAGTTTCAAAGGTCTGGGGCTAGATTAAAAAAAAAGTACTACATTTGAGTAAAAAAAACATTTAAATCACTTGAAAAAATCAAGTTGTATAATCGGTCCAATAAAGTTTACTGCAAAAGAGTCTGTCATGATCTTGACTACGTAACTTTAAAGTATATTTAAAGATGCTTATGTCATCTGTCACCTCATTAATACAGATTTGCTACTCTACCGTAACGGTAGCTAAGCAAATAAATAATTCAGTCAATACTCACTTCGAGCGCTTCACGAGCATAAATATGGACACTTGGCTTTATCCAATGACTATTTACTCTTTTGTTTTTTAATAAAGTATGTAATTACGACCACAGTATTTTCGTACCCATATGTCTATGACGTATTTTAACGTTGTATTCGTCATTTTACACAAAAATCACCACTGAAAATTTCCAATTATTGACGTACCAGTGCCCGTACCCATATGTCTATGACGTATTTTCACGTTGTATTCGTCATTTTACACAAAAATCACCACTGAAAATTTCCAATTATTGACGTACCAGTGCTCGTGACTGTACCATATAAATTTCACCATTATGGCCCCGATTCCTTAGTTTATATATTTAACAAATTTCAAGGTTAGTGTATCTTTATCTATCTATTTAATTACGAAAAGAATAGAAGATAACATATTACTTTACTCCTGTCAAATTAAGATACTCCATAGACAATGTAGACGCGATTAAAAACATGGTGACGAAATAAATCGGCGCGAACTTATTCACACATTGAAAACGCATCTTTAATAATATTGCAGGACGTATAAAGGTTCTGGGATATTATTATAGATGCGTGTTGTTTTCTGTTTAACAAATAATGCTGTTAGTAAGTACCTTTCTATTGTTAGGAAACGATATTCACATCAAAGCACAAGCACAGGAACACTAATCCGATTTCCTTCTCCATAATGCTCACATCCCATTACAATGCTCAAGAATAAAACAGAAAGCCCAAAATTCAGCTGTGACTTTTATAGCTACAGAATAAGGTTGAATTTAGCTTAATTTTCTAACAATTTACTGTTATTAATCTATGTTTATCTGACACTAATTGATACGAACATTTGTTTCATCATACTTTCGTAAATCAGGAAACACGTGTGCTATACTTTTTGATTGAGTCTGATATTTCCTTTCCTTAATTCTTATTTATTTGGATAATTAAATATGTTGCGTATCCGGATGCGATGTTGTTTTGTTTTTTTTTATTATATTATTAAACATATAATTAAATATGTTGTTGTTGCTTCAATGGGATTAATAGCACTACGAAATAGAATGGGCTGAAAATATACAATTGGATGCTAAAAACGTAACACAAGGTATTTCGAGGCTAAATTGATAATAGTTCATGAATGTAGTACTTCAAACAGACATAAATTACCAAGGCATAATATATCAAAAAAAAAAAAAAAAAAAAAAGCAAATGACGTCCAACCAATCAAATATTATTTCTACATTCAAAATTAGAACGATACTAATTACCGCCGTTACCGCGCGACTCCGCGCCACTGAAATAAATATGGCGACAAAAAATGCACAGGCAATAAATTAAAACTCCCCTAATGCGTTTCGTCGCACCACGTATCCTGTTCTGCATTCCAGTTTTAATCAAACATATTTAAAAAGGCGTATTTGTCCGTTTTCATTATGGGTTGACCATAATTTACAAAAAAAAAAGTTGTTAAAATATTTAGAACTCGACTTTGCTAGGATTGTAGCTTTCACCGCACTCTTGTGTCGTAAATAAATTGAGTAAATCCATCCAAATTAGGCACATTGATCCGAGATATCGTATGAATTATGATATTGTGATCCCACACAGTTGTAAATTATAAGAAAAATTCGCAAGATGACCATCGTAGGCGAAAAGTAAACCTGCTTAATCCAATATGGCGATCTATGAACTTTCGAATATTGCTCAACATTAAAAAAACAATACATTTATCATATGGAATAATCTCCTTCTGTTTTGATTTCCTTGTTCAACTGCTCGTAAGGAAACAAAAGAATATTTATTTTTAAGAATATTTAAATATCTTGTTTTTGCGAATCATCATCATCATCATCATCTCAGCGTTAATCCCAGTCGCATCCGAGGTTTTTTCAGCTTTGTAGTCTGGGGTCCACTTTACCAAGCTAACTGCTTATTTGGCTAAACTTCGATGTTTTCGGTGAAGCGACTGCCGTCTGACCTCCACAATCCGAAGGCGACATCGAATCTTGTTTTTGCGAGTAAATAAACAAAATATTTTGTTGTTGATTTGAGTAAAATGATGACAGATCTGTGATCCAATGCGACAGCCTTACATGCTTAATTCTTAATCTAAATCCTATAAAATTTCGTACCTACTATATCCAAGTTTTAACCCAAAATTAAATAATATCATACAAATATCCATAACAAATGTTATTTTAGTGAATTCATTCAGAGAGCATGCAATTAAATCGCTCATTTCTGCCGTGTCATTCAATGGATGCAAGGCGCGCGTCAGTGGCGCTTTCCTGAGCAACTTGATCCGTGCGCGCATTTGGCACTGCGACTGCGAACCGTGACTTCAAATACGCAAAAACAAAACCGAAAACTCCTATACCTATGACTTTTAAACATTTAGAAGATGCGCAGGATGGTAAGAGGGAAAAAATAGTTTACAAAAAATAAGTATTATAGATAGATTAGGGACTAAAATATTGGTCCATAAACTAGTAAAATATGTATAAACTTTCAGATACTAAGATGAGTCGTATGTATTTCAGTTCTGTGTATCAATATGAATCCAATCCCTCTTCATTTGGATGCCGTAAGACAGCACTAAAGGATTGATCATAATCAGTTATCCAACCGATATGTTCCATCCATTACTTGCTCTCAAGTCGAAACAAAAATTGATTTCAGCCACATCTAAAGCCTGGCTCTCTAGATAACACAGTTCACACAATGGGCAAAGACAATCAGTTTCATCAATACATTTACAGATGTTATGCCAACTTGTTTGATTCTTACTGTTATTTGTATATATGATGTCACGCATGACACATTTGCGTACATATATCATGTATAACTATCATCATCATCATCAGCCTTTACTCGTCCACTGTTGGACATAGGCCTCTTCCATGGCACGCCAACAAACTCGATCCTGAGCAGTTCTCCGCCAGCCACTACGAGCCACCTTTTTGATGTCGTCGCTCCATCTCGCCCAAGGGCGTCCTACGCTACGTTTGTATAAATATGATAAAATATTTTACTGTCGATAGAAGTAAGGTCTATGCCCTACAGCGGAACAACACATAAATGATCGAAAAATTGTGAACAGTCGTACGGTTGGTCACAGTTCTAACTCAAATTATAACCTATTCTGACCCATTAATTCGACTACCACCAAGATCGACAAATTCTGATTCGTTCACAGTTTTATAGGTGATAAAATCGGACCGGTTATGAACTGTCGAAAATTAACAAGTTATATTATAGATAAGAAGAATGGTACAGCTTACAGTTTACCGACGGTTTACAATCTCTCGAAATGGATTATAAAGAGACGATGTTCACTATCATACGGTGACATATATAAACGTAGGCCAAGCTACTGTAGAAGTCCATCATAATCCACAAGCCATAAGCCCATCGTGTTTGGTAGAAGATTTGAGAAAACTTTGTCTCGTTAACGATAAGTATATTACCAAGACAAGAAAAGTACTTTTCTGTTCTTAATTAGATGCACGATGTCTTAATACTACTTGAAGTATAATTCAGAAATTTCCCAGTATTATCTAAATTTGACACGAGCATCGAACGCCTGGATTCCTGAGACATGACGTATCTTCCATAACTCGTATGCATGTTCTCATGATACGCTTGAGCGGAATTTTTAGCAGTTCATTCAACCGTTTTATAACCTTTTTGGGACTTGTTTTGTTTAAAAATAATATGCAGAGATTTATTATCCGCCTAGTTTAAAACAAGAATATGGATGATTTTTGATGAAATACCGATGTAGTTGATTATCAGTTTTTTTTTTTTATCTACACGCGTACTGCAAATATATTGGTTACAAAGACATGTACAAAGGCGGTAATGCCTTAGGCATTCTCTACCAAACATCCATGGGTGGTGAAGAGATTATATGGCAGGTGCTTAGGATAAAAGAGCTTAACTCTGATGGGAATAAAATATTACCAATACAACATTACAGAAATCGATTTAGTAAACAATTTTGAACAAACTACTTTCATAATGTGCATTAAAAATTGTATAAAGTACTTTTGTTGCACGTGTCTTTGTTTCTTGTCCTCTCACTTTTCAAAGAGGTTTAGATGAAACTTGACATGTATATCCTGATGAAGAACACACGATACTTTTCATCACGGATCGCAGACGAAGTCCCAGCCGTTAATAGTTAAAAATTTATAAATCTCCTATTAAGAGGGGACTCTAGTGTCAAAGAATTTGGAAAATACGTATTTGAAGACACTATTGCCGTCGCGCTGCTTCCAACCTCTCCCGGTAAATTGCGAAAAGGACAGTTGCAGCTCAGGCTGATAATACCTACAAAAACGTTGACCAAAAGACGTTTGGTGTACCGCTGTTTTCTTTTTCAAAACACGACAGATCTCAATTATTTTTATTTCAAAATTTAAAGGAAAAGTAAACCTATGCTTCTATGATTTCCTTTTTTGTCAAAAAATTATCACGTTTGTCGAATACCTAGTCATCTGAACATCACGGTAAAATGGGTTATTTATCGCGATTTCGAAGTATTTCTTTTATTAATTAAGTTTCGTAAAAAATCAAATGACAGAGGCATATATAATCACGATGTAAGATTGCAGAATAAAAAATTGCTCCAGAAGCATTATCCACGAAGAAAACAGCGGAATACGTTTGTATAGAGAAAGCACCACTAGAGTTCCCTCTTAAGTTACTCCGTTAGTATCAAACCAATAATGAAGCTAATAGTAATATTATATCAACTGTTTATTGAAATTCCAGAACGATTACAAACTTTGTTAAATTAAATAAGGTTGCAAAGTGGTGTGTAAACCCATTGCGTCCGGGAATGACATTAAGGTAATGCTAACTTACACCACAATAAAACTGCAACGGTACGCGCTTTACTGTTTTTAAAAGCTCTAAACATGCAAATATGTCCTCCGGTGACTCATTAACATAGTTATTTCACCGTTTCAATAATATTCTCCTTATCTCCCATTTAACTATCTGTCAAATAAATTCTTGTAACAGATTGTATAGATTTGCATTTCCTTGACACATTGAGATAAACAGAAACTAATCTTAAGGACATATTTGGCTATTGTTTTAAATATCATACTACAAAATTAGTTATGAAATTCGCATATTTGTGTAAATAGCGTCTATATTCTAATAGACATACCTATTTTTTATACAAATTATAAACTAGCGCTTGACCGCAATCCCGCCTGATGGTAAGCAGTGATGCGATCGTTGATAGTAAAGCGCGCTAGTTTATTAAGAGCCTATTCACTCTAGCCTTGAAGACACTCAGATTGTAGTGTGACGCAAATATGCGATTTTAATGTCAATTTTAAATAAATATTAGAGGAAAAATAGCTGTCCTAAGTCAGACAATGAACTAGAAATGACAAAATATTACGAGAGCAAATCAAGAGGAAATCTTCAGCAAACATTTCCCAACATAGTTTTTTCCCACTTAAATACACAATATTGTTCAGAAACTTAGTTAACTGGTTGCTAAACTATATCAAAAGGTTAATAATGAATGTAATTGTGTCTGTAATGAAAGTTTATTAGACCACTTCTTGCTGTTGAATAAATTATGCTCTAATTCTATGGCAACAACAGATATAATACATGTGGCAATACTAGAAATAGACAAGAAATTGAATCCAAATATGGCTCATTATATTAACATAGTTATTTAGGATAAGGCCGTCTAACGTAGGAGATATTTTCAAAATGTTTTATTATCTGTGGCGATTAATTTATCGATATCGGCGATTATTATGTATTTTACACGTATCTATTAAAATAATTAGGTAATAATAAATAACATTCTAGCCGTTTTACTTTTTTTCGTTTTAACAATATTAGGTAAACTTAATTATTAATTATTTGGCAACAATACCATAAAGTTTGAATTGAATTTTGATACTATGTCAGCCCGCGCGTGTGCTTTGTTTAAATCAAAGGGTCTATTTTTTAGAACTGTATACGTTAATAATTTTATTTAATAAATTCAGTTTTATATTCTAAGACACCAACAACGACTTTTAATCAACCGCTATACTACATATTTGTATTTATCGTCCTACGTGGCTCAGCGGTCAACACGCATGCCTGCGACATGGAGGACGAAAATGCGAATGCGAAATGGAAAACGATCTTTCCCTGATTGGCCTGGGTCTTGGATGTTCATCTATTTATGTATCTATTATAAAATATAGTGGCGTTGGATTAGTATTCAATAACACAAAGCTCGAACTTACTTTGAGGCTAGCTCAATTTGTGTCATTTGTCCGTATATGTAGGTATATTTATTTATTTTAATGTGATAACGTAATCGCCACTTTTTATATAACATAACATAAGAAAACTGTATTAGTAACTTATGAAATACATGCCTCCTCTTTCTAAAAGAGAGTGGGAAGTAAACCAACTCGGGGGCACAGTGCTGGTTGGTAGATGTCTCGTGTCTTTAATTCATTGA
Source organism: Sesamia nonagrioides (assembly GCA_017933935.1). Taxonomy (NCBI): domain Eukaryota; kingdom Metazoa; phylum Arthropoda; class Insecta; order Lepidoptera; family Noctuidae; genus Sesamia; species Sesamia nonagrioides. Next base: position 405,149 of record JADWQK010001968.1, read on the forward strand.
TTCTAAAATTTATCGATTTCCTCACAATGTTTTGCCTTTTTGAAAGCAGTGGTGTGGAAATAATTTACACAAAGCAAAGGGCCTGGCTGTAATCGAAACTAAGATCTAGGTACAACTTGTAAGTCACGGCCTTCAATGGACCACCACTGTTAGAAAAGAAATCAGAGCGATGCGAGTATAAAAGCATTAAAGCAACCGTGACCCTGGTGCACAGGCAAGTGAAGAAACACGGGTGGGTTTTTGTTAGTAAAAGTCTGACATGCCCTTCCGCTCCTCCCAGAGCAGGAGAGGTCATTTGATGATTTCTCATCACAAACAAAAAAAAAAGGCTAAAAGCATTTACGGTTAGTTAAACGTTTCTACCCTTATATCCCTCTGATTTTTTTCGACAGTTTACATACATTACATGTCATTAGGAAATGTACTATCATTTCCTAATGACCCATATTCGAGGTTCAATTTCTACCTAATTTTACTTTAAATCTCTAATCAGCAGCGGAGCTAGCTTTATTTATGTCCGAACCTGTCTGAAATTTATAATTACGGGACTCATTATAATTATGATGAAAAGAAACACATTTCCAGGAATACAAAAACGATGCTCGCATTTAGATACAAATATACAATATGTAAAGAAAACCCTGTCCGATCCGTGAAGGTATTGTTAGGTATCGATAACTGATTCTACTGATGCCTACAAAGACAGGCTAAACTTAAAAAAAATCCCCCTAATAAAATAAATATTATTTCGCAAAAACAGCTAACTTAATACATGTGCGGTAAGCAACCCCTTCCGCGGGCGGCGGGGGCAGGGCTCGCGGCACCTGTGACGTGTTCGCGTCGCTATTCGCTTATAATAATACCGGTGTTGTCACTTTTTTTAAGTTACCAAATTTCGGGGAAATTGGAATTAATTCCCGGGAAAAAAGGATTATTTCAAAATTCATTAGTATTGTTACTATGATGATTATGTAAAATTTTATATTATATTTAGTCAAGTGTTTACCTAACCTTTATTATCCTTATGGGTTGGACAGGGTTTTCTTTACATATTGTATACTTCTATTAGTTTCAGCTAATACTGACAAGCCTAGTTAGATATAATAAATCTAGAATGACATAGAAGTATCTAAGTTCACTTTACTTAATACATTACTACAAAATAACGCAGTAAACTCCAATCACAGCATTTACGCGAAACCCAACACACCATCAATTATAACTAAATCTGAAAACACACCCGTAAACTGATTTATGCCTAGTATCAAATATCCGTTCAATAACTAATAATAGACCCGTCGAACCTACAATCGTAACACGAGCCAATCCATTCATAATTAATGAATGTATACCTAATGAACTCCAGTTTATTTTTAATGATACGGATGTGACTGGACCAGATGTAGGTCGAGACAGGCATGCAGATGACTGCATCGCTGCTGCACCAAGATTTATTGATATCCAGACTTTTATATTCATTAGTGAATTGCGTTGGAAGAATGCATTTGAATTGCAGATTAATGTCTTACTTGAGGTGCTTGTGACTAGTTGCGTCTTTATAATTTATATTAGAGTATTCTATGTATAGCCTCTTGTAAAAGAGTTTATCTTGGGAAGTAATATCTTCGTAACCCATTTCTACCGATACTTCTGTTCCGGTTTGAAGATTTTATGGTTAAATTTATCTATAGAAATACACGAAACGTACGGAACTTCTAAATTTGCCTCTAGCTTCAGCAACACATTTTTCAGGTGGCCATTGTTGGTAAATCTACCATCTAATAGATCTTTGTTTTATTTCTCAATCAATAACAATGTTAAAATTTGTATTTGTACCAACAGTGAAATCTGTCTTAAATAAAACTCACGTTTAAAATTTTTCATCACATTCTTTTTTATTATTTCTCCATAAGTATTATGGTTAATTGTTATTAGTTTAACTATAGTGTCAATAGAAACAGTTTTTTTTTTTTCCATTTTCTTGTTCGACATTGTTACCGCGATCGACAGTCCATCAAGATCCGTCAAATTGAAGAACATTCGATTATCTTTCTTCGTCTACCAAAAAATAATTGAAAAAATATTTTTTTTGGGCACGCCACTATTATATAGCAGCGGTAAGTTCCCTATTTGAGGAGTGGCTAGAGAGGCGCCACGGCGCCCTCGCCTTCCGCCTGACGCAGGTCCTCACCGAACGCGAATAAACACGGGTGGGTTTTAGTCAGTAAACATCTGACACGCCCTTCCGCTCCGCCTAGAGCGGGAGAAGTCATTTGATGATTTCCCATCCCAACAAAAAAAAGAGAAACTATTTTTATGTTTAGTTTTATTTTTTGTATATTATGTGTAAAGTTTTGTATAGTTCTAGAAAAACAGTAAAACGATTATTAATCATAACATTCACAGTAGAACTTATCTCTGACAATTTGATATAGGAAAGAAGCTATAGTTACCTACTACAAATAGGTACAAATATACAAACTAGCCCCTCCGTGTGGTACCGGGCTTAGAATAGTACCAACCCATATCTTACCGTGGGTGCCGTATGAGGCGATTAAGGGAACTCTCACCAGGGAAGCGGGTAGCAGCGCTTCCTCCGTGGAATATCAAATTACACCGATCTCCAACCCGTCTGCCACGTGTGGGGATTATGGCAAACCCCCCATGGTAATGAAAAACCTTGGAGGAGGCCTTTGTCCAAGTCTGCACCTCTATAGGCTGAAGAAGAAGTAGATACAAACTAAACTTATTAAAACAACTATCATGATACGACACATACCATAACAAACCATAAACAAGCCATAACTCATAACAACATACACTCCCAAGGGATCAAACTGCTGAAGCTAAATCACGGACGCGCGCACACGCATACCGCTCGCATTATCGGCGCCCGCGTCGTTAACAAGTCGCACGTGTTATGAAGATCGAGCCGACAGTGATAAAATGGCAGCTATGAAATGCAACTGAAATTGTTTAGATTAGGAGCTGTTGATGGCAACTCTAAAGTTATTATGATTGTATAATTTTATGATTTTGTATGATTGGACACTAAAATCAGAAATTTATGACATTGAAGTACATTACCTCTTAGAGAACACTATAAGTGCATATTAGGATTTTGCTTGGCATTATTGCCGTCAGCAGAGCTCACACATCGTGAGTTATGAACTTACACAGTTTTACCTTCTTCAGATCAAAAAAGCGTTTGCAAGTAATATTCCCATACTAAAAACGCTCTTTTCGAGAGCACGGTGAAACAGTGCTTCAAAGTGGAAAAAAAGGTCCATAAAATTTGGTTTTTCTATCTGAAGAAGGTAATACTGCGTATGTTCATGTAGTTATGGATACTGGATACTTGCTTAGACACTGCATAATACCTGTAAGAAATATTGTTTCCTCTTAAGCTCTCTGATTCTCTCCATGTCGTGAAAGTGCAATCGTATGCCGTAACTGTGAAATGCGCAGGATTCTCTATGATTAAGGAAGGAAAAGATTACCGTTAATTAGCAAGCTTTATACGGAGCTTGTGACATTTTCTTCGTGTGATTATGTTTTAATTTTGATTGACGACGCAAATTGATATTTTAGTGATCTGAACCGGAAATTATGTGGTTTCATTTTTGATCTTAAGGAAGTAGTCACTGAGTCTCTCCGGAATTAACCTCGTGGAAACAAGATAGGTGCTAGCAGACTTAAAGTTACAAGAGTTAAATAACAATGGTTAAAAAAAAAACAAAAACAAAATTAACGTAATAGATAACAATTTGAACAATGCAACAAAAGGCTTTTTCACTTTTTAATTTGGTTAGATCTGCTACGATAAGAACGCTGTCGGCAAAAATGAAAGCCGATGCAATTACATGACTAAATGGATATACTCGACACAAAAATACCAAGATATAAGTGAAAACTGTATCGTAATCTGAAATCAGGTGTGGAATAATAACTACACGCGTACCTAGCCTAACCTAACCAGAGGAATTTACTTACATATAGGCCTATCATTAAATTAAATCTTGCCTCCCATAATTTACAAACGGCAAAAAGCCGAAAGCAACCCTAACTGGTGAGGGTAGAGTCGTTAATACAATAGCAGCTGCAACGAATAGCTGCAACAATAATGCTGCAGATGGGGTACATCCAGAATACATAGGCGGTGCACTTGGTGGCATGCAAATGTGTACATTCCTCTCAACATAGTAGTCGGCCATCGCCGTCGGCTCGTGACTGCTTTTCTTTGGCAGGACGTGTATTTTAGTTAAAGATAAGAATGCACTTAAGAGATACGCCGTCCAGAGTTATTATTGGAATACAGATGAAGATTGCAGGATCGTGGGGTATATCATAAAGTTGAGTGCACACATTATGCAAAATGTTTCGTTATTCTTTTTCTTATTATGAGAATGGCTCATTCAGTCATGAAAATATTACTCAGGAGTTTATTAACAGGGCTGTCTACTCAGGAAACGTGGAACAATACTGTCAAATCATAAAGTAGTGATCTACTTCTAATTTTTTTTTTATTTTGGGACAAAACCCGCCACACTTTTCCCAACCCACTGCAACTCCTGAAAGCCAGAATCAACAGTGGAGACCGCCAGAAAAACGCCGAGCAATGAAGCTCGACGAGTCCCGGAGAAACGTTTCAACTGTCTTGGGTACCGCAACGAAATTAATCAGAAAAGAATAGCGGAGGAGTAAGAAAAAAGATATTTTTTCCACTTCCCTCCATAATAAGCAGGAGACAGAACAGAACTAGGCCAATCGGCACAAAGGAAGACCTACTTCCTATTTATAAATGCGAATGTTTGTGAGTATGGATGTATGTTTGTTACTCTTTCACGCAAAAACTACTGCACGTATTTAGGTGAAATTTGTCCCACAGATAGTTTATGATCAAAAATAACACATAGGACAATTTTCGTCCAGATATTCTTGCGAGATCGAAACTTACACGGGTGAAACCGCGAAGCGCTGCTCGCTAGTAAAATTATCTAGGCTATAAATTTTGCCGTTCTATTTGTGAAACTAGTCTGTTTTCGCATTCTTTTGCTTATTTCACTTAGTCTACCTACCTTAGTGTGACCGACGACATGGTTAAGGTCTCGGGAAATCGCTGGATGCGAGAGGCGCAGGACCGGTCGTCGTGGAGATTTTTGGGGGTGCCTATGTCCAGCAGTGGATATCTTTCAGCTGAAATGATGATGATGATGATACTATAAAGGGCTATATGAGCGCTTCGATATACTGCGAGGAATCAAACAACCATACGATTCCATTACGTATTTTGACTGAACGATTCCTAACTAAACGAACACTGAAATTTGGTAAACAAAAGAAAACCCTGATAAGTATAGTATTTGACACCCCATTCTGAACATGTTGGAATGAAATCGTCTAAATTTTAGCCAGTTTCCACTAAATATGTCTGACTTTGGTGGATAACCTTTACATGAGCTATGCGATCCTGGGTGAGGAGAAACCCTTATAGGTTTTAAATCACGCAAATCACTTGCAAGTTTGTCAAGCTAAATATTTCACACGTAATAGTGCTTTTAATGTCATCTATAAAACGTATTATTCAATTAACTATCTAACGAAGTGCTGTTTTGAAATTTAAATTACACAAAATTATATTACTTACATAGCTCTAATTCCAGCAAGTCTTTAAGTTAACAAAGTTATTGTGCTGTAATAGCGATTTACAACTTAGTATAAAATTGTTAGTAAGTAATTATTATATTCTAGTAGATATTATTGCTATCCCTACTGTATTAATAAATCCGTACGGAGGACGGGTCTTAGCAGTTATGTGCGATGTGTGCTGGGTACGATGCACCAAATGTTGTTGTGTCGGGAGTTTGGTCGTAGAGAGTCTCCAAATCAATCTCCCTCTGGCGCAGCATCATTGGTCGTGTTGTTTGGGTTTAACATTGCATCACCTCGCTCAACTGCCGTCTTCCTTCTTATTCACAGATTTTTTTTTACGGAATAGGCTCTTAATAACCTGTGTGCTTTACCATCAACGATTGCATCATTGCTTGCCATCAGGCGGAATTGCAGTCAAGCACTAGTATATAATAATAAAAAAATATATACTTTTTCTGTTATAGAACCATCTTTTTGTTCCCTTGAAACCTTTTGCGTTATGGGTGGTAGTGATCGCAAGCCCTCGGGGTTTAATCAGTAAGAGTTCGGTTGAAAACAAAGAGCTAGTCACCTGCAATATAGGATTTAACCACAATTGTTAAAATATGGGTGTGAGTTAAGCCTAACCCTTCAACTGAAACATAATTCTATATAAACATCACGTTGTCAACAACGTAATGTTTCTACACCACTACGATCCGGACGAAGCGTTTCGCCTCTTTTTTTTAAACTGGAAAATTTTGCCAGTGGCGGTGTTTCCGTCGGACTACAATTTAAGTGTCTTCAAGATAAGAGTGAATAGGCACTTAATAAACTAGCGCGCTTTACCATCAACGATTGCATCATTGTTTACCATCAGGCGGGATTGCGGTCAAGCACGAATTTATAATTTATAGAAAAAATAAACATTACCTAGACAAAATTGAGAATTATCCACAAGATAAAACTAAACGCTAATGGCTGAAACATGATGTTCCTCGTGACGATATTAACATGTAAACGGAAGTGTTCATAAAACGATTCTTTTCGAAATCCGCACAGCAGTTTAAAAGATCAATCTGACGAAACAGACAGACATGTCGGAAGTTGCGCTTGTTATAAAAGCGAGCAGATTGCAGCTACTTTTTAGAATTCAACGTTAACCAGGCACCTATCAAGATAATCTGTATCAGACAATAGCACGAAGTGAAAATTTACGTGTTTCCTTTCTCGTAATTTGTTTACTATCTTAAGAGAATGACCACCATTTTAGTGTTAAGGAGACAAATGGTTCCTTTTACAGCCACTTTAGCCGATATAGCCGGCCATTGAGAATGTTTGTAATAGTTTTATATCTGTCCGTATACTATATTACACTTACTTTAGATATTTCTTTATAGAAAAAAAGATAATTATTAATAGTTTATAAATCTTTAAATGGGAGCTACATTTTCACTCTTATTTTCTCTTAGGGCAGTAAATGTCGACCTTAGAATAATTAGAATGTATCTACAGCTCGACGTTAGAAGCAGTAGCTATTGTGTAGGTCGTCGACGATCTACTGCTTTTTTTATTATTACTAACTAGTGCTTGATAATCCCGCCTGATGGTAAGCAGTAATGCAATCGTTGATGGTAAAACCCACTAGTTTATAGAGAGCCTAAACTCTCAAAAAAAAAAACTGCGTGAATAGGAAGAAAGACGGCAGTTAAGAGAGGTGATGACACGATCAACGATGCCACGCCACGCGCCAGAGGGAAATTGATCTGGAGACTCTCCGCGACCAAACTTCTGACACAACAACATTTGGCGCATCGTACCTTTCTCAACACAACTGCTCAGACCCGTCCTCCGTACGACTTCAGCCCCGGATCTACAATTTTTTTTAGGCGGGGCAAAAACTGAAAAATGCCGCCCCGCCTACTTACTTATGTTTATTTTCACATTTATCATCCATATAATTTCAGCTGTCAATATGTAGGATATTTATTTAACAGGGTAGAATTTAAAATAAATATGCTTAATAAAAATAAAAATCAAATATATGATTAAATTTGTGAATTTGAAATTACAAAAAAATATTATTACTACTAAAATTATTATTAATTGTTTTTTTTTTCTGCAAATAAATCTATAGCCTTGTCATAATTTAACTCGTGTGCAATACGATTTTCTATCGCTAAGATTGCAAGACCCGATAAGCGTTCCTGGCTCATAGAAGATCGGAAATAATTTTTAATCAGTTTTAGTTTGCTAAAACTTCGCTCGCAGCTTGCGGACGTAGTAGGAAGCGTAGATTAAATTCGCAGAGCAATACAAATATTAGAAAAAGCATCCTGCAAATCATGCACATAGATTTGTTGCAAGAGATAAAAACTGTTAGGCTTTTCTATATCACCAAATAAAACCGGAGCTTGCTCTTTAAAAACATGAAGTTCCTGGCAGAATTCAACGGCACTTAAATCTCGCTCGTATTTTCGAGCCAAATCTGCTCCATACTTTTGCAGTTCTTCATTTGATATTTTCAAAATGTTAGTACCATGATTCAATCAAATACCATCATTATTTCTTTAGAAAAAAGTTGAACAGGCTGGAGTGTTGGCAATTCGTCTTCACACATCTCGTCGATTTTTTTTTTTTCGTTTCGGAATTCATTTGTTTTTCAAAATAAGGTCAACACCACATTTTTCAGCTACTTCGCCAGCCTCTTTTATCCAATATTCCATTGGATTTTGTGTCATTTTTTGGAAAGTTTTGAGCAGACCATCCAATAGTGAGACGGAACGGGCAAGGATAATATCTTCTTTCTGAATTTCTATATTCGCTCGATTAATTTCGCGGAAAATATTCGCCCAAATAGTTAAATTAAGAATAAATTTAAAATCCTTTATAGCAGTTGTCCATGTAATTGCTGTACTTGTGCTATTATTTATTCCGCGGTCAAAGTAAATACATGATGAGTTGTCCATTGGACAGTGAAGTGTGAATTTGGCCGCCCCTTGATTTTGCCGCCCGGGGCATAGCCCCCCCCCCCCTAGATCCGGGGCTGTACGACTTCACCAGACATCATGCCGGGACACGACGAAACTTTGTCTGGTGGGTAACTTCTACAGACAGCCGATGTTATTGGCCTACCACCGAGAAAATTCTGCTCCTAACTGCTTCTAACTTTGAGCTAGAGATACGACGATACGACGATATAATATTTCTAATTCTAAGGTCGGGAAATACATATTTAGTATGTATTTTGTACTATACAACACAGCTATATATACCAGCGGATCGTGGATTGAGTGTTGTAACAATGAATGCTAAGGGACAGCTTACTATAAGCTCATTTTGTCCAACTTCTCACTGTAAGATGTTACAGAATCGCTGTAGTATTTTAACTGAAGCGTAACAACTAAACAATTCTGTTAATTATGTGATTATCATAATCAGCCTGTAATGTTCCCACTCCTGGAAGTCAAACCTCCTCTAGGTAAGAGGGAGTGGGCCATAATCTACTACGGGGGCCAGAGCGGGTTAGTAGATGTCACAATTTTTTTTAATAATTATAAACTAGTGCTTGAATGCAATCCCGCCTGATGGTAAGCAGAGATGCAATCGTTGATGGTAAAGCGCACTGGTTTATTAAGCCTATTCACTTAAAAAAACTTAGGAATAGGAAGGATAACGGCAGTTGAGCGAGGTGATGCAATGTTAAACCCAAGACCAATCGACGAAACGATGCTGCGTTAGAGGGAGATTGATCTGGAGACTCTCCACGACCAAACTCCCGACACAACAACATTTGGCGTATCGTACCCGCCACACATCGCAACACAACTGCTCAGACCCGTCCTCCGTACGGCTTCACCAGACATCATGCCGGAACACGACGAATCGCTTGGCGGCGAGACTTTGTCTGGTGGGTGGTAACTTGTGGTGGAACATGTCTTCGAAGTAAGTTTTGCTTCTAAGATATGCTGGTTTCCCCACGACATTTTCCTTCATCATTTTGAGAGCAGTGGTAATGAAATAATTTACACAAAGTAAAGCGCCTGATGGGGTTCAACCTACAACTTCTAAGTCGCTGCCGATACCACTAGGCCACCGCTGCTCTCTAATCTATATTGTGATACACACACCTAATATGGCACATCATCATCATCATCATCAGCCTTTACTCGTCCACTGCTGGACATAGGCCTCTTTCATGGCATGCCAACAAGCTCGATCCTGAGCAGTTCTCCGCCAGCCACTACCAGCCACCTTTTTGATGTCGTCGCTCCATCTCGCCCAAGGGCGTCCCACGCTACGTTTGCCGAGACGCGGTCTCCACTCAAGGACTCGTTTACCCCAACGGTTGTCGGTCCTGCGGCATATGTGACCAGCCCATTGGCACTTCAGCTTGCTAATCCTCTCAGCTATGTCGGTAACTCTGGCACATACAAATATATTATACTTCTTACTCGTTAGTATCCACCAGAATACATACCTCAGCTTCATTATCATCATCATCAACCTTTTTATCGTCCCACTGCTGGGCACAGGTCTCCTCACATACTAGAAGGATTGAGCGTAATCACCACGCTTTCTCAATGCGGGTTGGCGATTTCAGACTTAAAGTCCAGGTTTCCTCAAGATGTTTTCCTTCGCCTTCAGTCATCGGTGTCCAAGATATATGTACTTATAAAGTACATATAACTTTAGAAAATTTACATTCATACTTGCCTGGGCTGTAATCGAACCCGCACACTCACACTTGAGAGGCTGGTGTTTTAACCACTAGGCCACCACGACTCAGCTTATCAAATTGATAACAAACCTTCATTCTCGCACCTCCAAACCCCCCATATCGCATTCTAACGACGGATACCAAAAGGTCACAGCAGATCAGAGAGCATTTCGCCCATTCCAGCTAAATATATCTAAATATCATCACATTACTACGGTTTCCAAGAAGCATCCAGTCATAAAGGTGCGCGTGTGCTAAAATTATATGTACAGTTAACTGCACTTCGACAGTAATGCCCCGAAAGTTGTACAACATTGTTGCTGAAGCAACTTATATCAAACATTTGAGTTGCTGTAAGTACCTATCATGCTGGTAGGACTATTGCAAGTTTAAAGCAGGCCTGTTTTTTGTCTGAAAACAGTTGTCTACATTCGTATGTGTTTTTTTTAGCATTTTAGCAGTGTAATATGTATGATTTTTTTTTCGATCATATTCTAAAAGAGATGTATTTATGGACAGGAAATTCATTTAGATGATAAATGTTTACCAACAGCTCAAGTTTAATTTCCCATAAATACAATACACCTAGACTACGAAACCCAATATCAAACTATGATCAGCCCTTGCATATTTATTTTACTTCTGACAGCAACAAAAACAACCTTAACTCTTAGAACGGCCAGTAGCAACAACCCAACATCAACCTAATTAGAATCACAATACAGATACACTGTGTTTTGGACAGTGATTCAAAATCATAGTTAGACAAGGTGCTTTTGGCGTTTAACCAAAATCTAAACAGAAAATACAATATTTCAGTCACATTTTCACTAATGTTTACTAACAACGCCTACATATACATACATACGCCAAAATATCCTTGCGTTAATTGCTCTGCGCATGCGGCTGACCATACTAGCCGCATACCGTCCTATTTGCGTTACGCACAAGTTTAGTAACAAGCATCTTAATGGGTGAGGATGCCGATCTTGGAGATTACGCTGATTGTTCAGATGACTTGTTTAGCTTTGTCGGATGTTGAAAAATGGCTGTCAGGTTCGGAAGGGTACTGAACTTAGTTTGAAAGGCGTGCAAAGTTGCGTGTATGAAGTATGAAGGTGGGTTATTGAACATATAAGATTCTATTGTTAATAATTCTAATGCCACATAGGTATATGTTCTTTGGACGAGCAACGATATTTACAGTAATATTATAATCAGTGTTAAAATACATAGGTATAGAAAATATCAAACAATTAAGTTGCTTTAGCAATAAAACAAAATCTATTAAAGAATATTGACTGATTGTAGTAGCTTGTGGCTAGCATCTGTACCTATAAAAATACTGTTTATTTTTTTTTTATGGAAAAAAATTCTTCATTTTGGCCAGTCTTCTAATTTAAGGACATAGTCATATCAACAAATTTTAAATTTAATCCCGAAACAAATAGTTACAGTAAGTATTATGCGAACATAGAAAGGCTGTAAATAATATGTCCCCCTCTGTAGTCGCTACACAAATCACCACAAACTTCACCAAGAAGCAATAAAACCTTAAAGTTACAACCTTGCACAAACATTTGTTAAATATAAACTCAATTAAATACCAGTATTAATTACCGATGCTGGTGTTTGTTTAAGGATCGCGTCAAGTTCAAATACATTTACACTGCGTCTCTATAATTAGGTGGATATCTTGAAAGTGAAAGTACTAAAATAATCTTATTTGTTGCTGTAGATATTAAGACGAATTTCTATGCAGAACTGTTTGCTTTAAGACTCTTATCTAATGGCAATATTTAATTCAAATTGAAGGCATAACACAAATATTGTTTAATGCTCGTTTTATTACTCTTAAGACTCCATCAAACACCTTCTCCATGACTTCCAGTATCCTAAGAATGAGCTTCCCTTTCACGTGATGCTAGGGATTTGAGTGTCTTCAAGGCTAGAGTGAATAGGCTCTTAATGAACTAGCACGCCTTACCATCAACGATCGCATCGCTGCTTACCATCAGGCGGGATTGCGGTCAAGCGCTGGTTTATAAATAATAAAAAAAAATGAAAAATTATCAAATCATTAAAAAAATAAATAAAGAAAATACATGACACACATCATCACCACACACGCCACCCAACATTCACTCATTTACTGTGATTTTTTTACGGAATAGACAGGCTGATATGGAAGGATCTTTAATGTCATTATCAACCCAGGAAAATACAAGCATATAATATAATGTGTTGTATATTTTGGTGTCGCATATTCTTCTAGGTATTCAAAGTTTTGTCACGATTGAACCAAAGCTTTATGAATGTAAATAGGCTGGCAATCAATCATGTTCTCGCCTACGTAAAATCCTAGATACCATCTAGGGGGAAAGAGAGCGTTACACACACAGGCGCAGAAAACAAGATCCATACGACTTTTGGTGCAAGTGTGTGTGTGTGTGTGTGTTTTCAAGATGAAGATCTGCGAGTACTTGTAGGTACCGTCTACAAAAGAAATAAGTGCCTAACTAAACACGAAAATTGACCTGTGTGTATCTCTACTAAATCGATACTAATATTATAAATGCGAAAGTTACTCTGTCTATCTGTCTGTTACGCTTTCCCGCTTAAATCTCTCAACCGATTTTGATGAAATTTGGCACAGACAATCTGAGAAAGGACATAGGCTACCTTTTATTGAAAAAAATGATATTCCCGAGGAAAATCTTAAAAAGCGCGATATAACCAAATTCCACAGGGGCGAAGCCGGGGGTTGAAAGCTAGTTCATTATAATTTACTAGTAATAACGGTTAGTTGTTTCGCGGTATCATTAGCCTCCTAAGAAAACTGCTACCTACCCCTAAAGAAAACATCTTTAACATAAGACACTTTCAGATGAACAATGATTTGTCTACTGCATAAATAGGCACAGGACAGATTCATGGGTACTTGCTAAAAAAAAGGAGTTGTAATTAGCTGCCAGTTTACTTACTTGCCTCTTTTGTTAACCATACATTTTGCACTCACGCAACTGTCAAGTTCCCTCTTGATTTATGCGAACAACTGTTCGGCTCACTCTTTGTGCGTCACATTATGCGTACGCGCACACGCTCCAAAGAATTATGAGCTTTTGCAGTTTTTAATGACATATTGATGTCATGTCAAATGTTTGACAGTTTATAATTAAATTCTGGAGCGAGACCTGGAAATTGTAACAAATTTCATATTCCTTTTTCTTAACTGACCCAAACCAGAACAGCATGGTTTGGGTTTTGCATATTGGAACAAAGAAATGTCAGAGAAAATCTAATCTACTCGCATTTTCAATTTTTCCTGACGTTGAGTTGAAGGTCAATCCTCCTCCCATCTCTTCTGGTTCCAGTGCCTCTTCAATCCTGAAGGTTGGCCGTCAGCTTCTTGTTCTCGGTCTTGTCAACCGCGAGTCGGAACAGTTTTTCGACGGAACCACTCCCTGATGTTTTCGCAGCCACGATTTTCCCTTTCGTCCAGCGCACCTCTTTCCTTCTACTTTGCCCATCATAATCAGTTGGAGTAGCGCATATATATAGTGTCGAACAACTTTCAAGGCATTTGAACATGCTGAAGGACGGCGTCATTTCTGACCTTTTGGGTCCATCTTATGCGCAGTATACGACGGTAGCACCACATTTCAAATGCCTGTAAGCGTCGTGTACCTACTGTGCTCTTTCAGAGTCCATGCACCTCTCATCTCGGCGATATACAAATGTCAAAATGTAGGAAAATAAGATGTATCTTTTGTCAGATTGACTGACTGTTCTTAAAATTACAACAATTAGACCTCTGACTTTCTACCATTTCTGCCACGTGCCTTCTTTGGTGATCTTGCGCTATAGGACTTCTGACTTGATTCACAAAATATGTGTTTCATAAATTTGAAACACTAATTACTTGACATTGTTTCATAAATTTGAAACACTAATTACTTGACATGAGGGTCTTCTATATTATAGAATTCCCAGTCCTGATGACGACAACGGCCAAATCTGTAAAATCTAACTTAAATATTGTAAATCTAGAATTCCCAAGTCTAACTCACCTAAATTGCTAAAGCTAGAATTCTCAGGCCTAAACACTAGATACAATGGGCCAAAACTGTAAAAATCTAATTTAAAAATCACTTCACCAAGATATCATATATTAACAGAATGCACTACACGTGCATTCAGTTAACTAGTAGTGTTAGGTACCTATACGATAGGTACCTACTTATATGTCAAGGTAGGATTGAAAAATGCAATGACTAAAATTCGATCCAGTCATCACTTGCCGTTCTCTCCAGCGACACCCTAAGCCGAGGTTCGTACCCCACAGGGAGTGCCCTTAGCGTGTAGTCGCTTAGTTTTTAGTTGCCCTGGCTGGAGGCTTTAATTTCATTTAAGGCAGCCACAGGATGTCCGGTTAAGTAGTCACTACCTCTCATATTAAAAAAAGTGACTTTATTGTAGGTGTACTAAAAAAAACACTGTTTTTGAGTGTTAATTCCAAACTACACAAAATATTTTAAAAGCCAATCATTTTAAAAGCCGTATCGTTTTGCTACCACAGCCCATTAGCAAACCTTAACAACCAAACATTATGAAACCATCATCACAAATCCACGTTTAAATAATTAATGTCTGTTAAATTCGAACTTGAACAAACAAATACTTCGGAATTTATTTCCATCCGAAATGAGGTTGAAATGTTTGCACTGTCAGTAGGTACCTAAGTAAGTGACAATAGTAAATAGTGACAATTAAATCAGCATCATCAGCCTATAGAAGTACACTTCTAAATATAGACCTATCCTATTTTACGTTATTCCACTCGATTTTCGGCAACTCTAATCCAGTTACTACCAGCCATCCTGTGAAGATCGTCGCACCATCTAGCCTGAGGGCGTTCCACATTACATTGGCATTTGAATGAACCTAACAAATCATGTATTTAGGTATTTTCTAGCGCATAAATTAGGTAGTTTAATCTCCAATCAAACTTTCTCAATTCCAGGCAATCCCAACGACAAAATCCTATACGGTCGTCCGAACAAAAGACGGAGTGCTTCCTTCCCGGCTCCTCGATCCTTAGACCGGCGGAATTCGCTGCGCATCTTCGGCTCCTCCAGCAAATACCTGCAGCGGTGCGCCTCCACCAGGAGTTTGCATCACAAGAACGCTAACACCACCGACAGCTCGTCGTCCACCGATTACCCGCCGAGCGTCGAATCTGCGTCGCCTAGTAAGTTAACTTTTGTTTTCTGGATATAACATAACATCACGACTATGAACGCTGAAAAGTTTGGCAGATGTGCCTTTAGTATGTAACAATAAGTAGGTGTAATCTTCATGGTGTGCTGTTCTATTTATATTGCAAGCGCTTAAAACAATTATAAAACAGCTTTTCTACAGCACTCTTTAAAGAGTGCTGTAGTGTTAGCGTAGTGAACTACGCTTCCATACAATAAAATATTGGTATGTATTACAGCCCATAGACACAGTTTCTCTGGGTTCTCCTAAATGCATAGACTCTTAGATGCGTAGGTAATCTAATCTGGTCACTCAATATCTAGCTACTATTTCATCACTTCGACAAAAAACAAAGAACTTTTTATGAGAAGCATTTAAACAGTTAAGGTACAATTCCCAAATTAATGATGTAGATACATATTAACGTTTGAGATTAGATTTTCTACAGGTATCTAAACTGGGAGAATGTCCTGTTGGCCCGGAGGTTGTGGACCCGCTTGTAAAACCAAAGGATGTGGGTTCGAAACCTGGCAAGTACAAATGCGACTTATTCAACTTCATTAGTACTTCCTAAATTTATGTTAGATACACCTGGCTAGCTTTTGCTTCATATACAATCTGAAAAAGTAGTCAGTGAACAAGGCAAGCGTGATAATTTATAATAGGGCTCAATCTCTTTTTTGTAAATAAGGTTTTATTGCTCCATGCGGAAAAAATGTCATTGCATATTTTTATTTTTTGCCCCACTATTTGGAAAAGGTACTTTCAAAGGTACTCATTCCGAACCACATAGGTCCTTTCTACAATCCGTACATACCTAGAACCATTGCGTATTTATAAATTCGTTTCACGCTTTCAGAACAAAGCAGTCCTAATTACTGTAACTAACAAAATCCTTATAATTTTCCAGAGAAAGTGTCCCTGCTGTCCCGCTTATTCAGACGAAGCGGCCGCAGCAAACAGACGCGCGCGATGAGTACCTTCTCTGCGCAGTTCCCGCCCACCGAGTGGTTCAACTCCAAAGCGGTGCACCTCCACTGCGTCGCTACGCAGACCAACTCCAAGGTACGTTAGTACCTACATTTGTATATAAACAGAAGAGAAACATACCTTAAGACAGACTGCTTCTTTAGGACACCTATGTAGGACGTCATGATGTATGGTGCGTTTGGATGTCTGAAATGTGGACTTAAATATAAATCGTATGCTACATACCGTTGCGCGATGTAATAGGTATACTGATAACTGATTCGACAACCTCTTAGGCAAGGAGACAGAACTGTTAGTATTTCTGGAAGGGATGCCTTTGAACATACATATAATACACTAGCGGCCGCCAGCGACTTTGTTCGCGTGGAATTAGTCATGCTCAGCTCCTATTGGCAATATGTACCGCTGCGTTAGCTCCCGTTTTCGCAACATTTTTTGTTACTGCTCTGCTCCTATTGGTCATAGCGGGATGTTATATAGCCTAAAGCCTTCCTGGATTAATAGGATATCCAACGCAAAAAGAATTTTTCAAATCGGACCAGTAGTTCCTGAGATTAGCGCGCACAAACAAACTCTTCAGCTTTATATATTAGGATAGATATAGATTATTACCATGTCGAAGAACATGCATTTTTTTATCACTAAATTAACAGACTGCGTGTATGTTATCAATACGCATGTCAGGATAATTTGTCACAGAAAGATTAACATGCTGTAACAACTAAACACCGCACGTGTATTTATACCGTACACGTGCGGTGTAATAATAATGGCTAAGGACATAAAAAACGCTTTTATGTATTCTTTGTAAAATTAACACAATTTTTTTCTGTGTTCCAGGAGTCATTGCAGAGTCAAACATCTTTCGTCTCATCGTACTACGACGGTTCGGAGATCAGTAATCGGTCGTCGACGCTGCCGCGGCGGCACAAGCGGCACTTGTCCACAGAGTCAGGGCTGGCGGGCTCCGTCACGGGCCACTACGATCACTCGCCCGTGAGGCACTCCAGCCCTAGCTCTGGCAGCCTGCCGCGCTCTACCCTCAGCAGGAGCTCCACCAACAAAACTATCCTCGATCACTTCTCGTCACCACAAAGAAACAGCGACCCCAAACTAAGAGACAGCCCTAGTGGAAGCCTCAGGAGGGTCGATTATTCTGATCACATCATGTCCACTAGTGGCCCCTCCAGCTTAGAAAGTACTACTACACATCGCACCCCAAGAAAGGACGCCAAAAACGGTCAGTCAGACCAAAACTCACCAATAAAAAGGAGCTACCATACTAGCGGAAGTAGCGGACACTCCAGTTTAGAGTCCCACATATCAGACCGCACGTTAAAGCCTTCACCTAGTCATAGCAACCCACACGGAGCCCCCGGCCTTAGCAGAGCACAATCACTCGTCAAAGTACAGAGCTTACAGAGCTCCCCAAAGAGCCTGCACAAATACAGAACGAAACCACCTATGGTCGGTGGCGAAACGGTAAAAAATGGTAACACTTCACCCAAAAGTTCGCCAAAAAACTGTCCAAACACACCCAAAAAAACCGCAACCCCGCTGCATAAAACCTTAGGGGCTAAAGTAGAAAACCCATCAACCACGATGTTGGCCAGCTCCAATTCTAACAACTCTATCACACTAAAGGTTACCACGAATACTATCTCTCAGAACGGTGGCGGTACTAACACCAAAGTATATGTACAAAATTCGCCAGTAAGGTCTGTTATTACTTTTGAGAATGGTAAAGTCACCGAGACTACAAACGGAAGCAATATTTACATAATCAACGACGATAGACAGGTGGTGTCGGTGTCCCAAAACGGAGTCCAAAACAAAACTGCAAAAAACCCAACTGAAACCTCATTCGATGTTTGTGTCGAAAAGAACAAGCAGGTGTATCAGGAGGAACCCATTAAAGTACAAGAAAATAAGTTCAATAAGAATTCTATTAACGACACGGGTATGAATAATAATCGTAAGCTTTCATTGCAAATAGGTGGTGCGACTAATAATAATAGTTTTGTGTACAAAAATCAATTAAACAATACGAATGAAGTTGCATCCAATCCTGCCTCTCCGGCCATTCATAATAATATAAACAATTTGGAAACTACTGCAAATAGTATTCCTTCGACGCCAACTAAAAGTTACGATAACATTATAGGATCGTTGGGAAGTTTGAGGTACCAGAAGAACTCGTTGTCATCAGCCAACAGTGGGATACAATCGAATATAAATTCGAACAGTGAGCTGAAAAGCGTCGACCTGTTGAAAAAGGCAGCAGCGTTGCAAATGCTGAACGGACTCCCAAATGTAAATAATAGAGTGAGCTCAGATTCAATAGCGAATTTGTTAACGAAAGCTATCGACCAGAAACCCACAGTACTGGGGTCCGAGCCGAACTTAGCGCTGAAGAATCAAGAGCAGTTAAAGGATATAAACACGTCGGCGGAGAAGATAAACTGCTTGGAGAACAAACAGAAGAGGTACAGCCTCAGCCAAGAGAGCAAGAAAGAGAACCAGGATTTTTACAATTTTCCGAGTTTAAGCGACTTGAGCTTTAATTTCACTAGTTTAGCGGCACAGAAGATACTGAAGGGCGTCAGTATTAATAGTGTGGACACGCTTGTCGAGTTGAACATGGCCGCCAACAACTCGGAGAAGCAGAATAACCGTGATGTCGCCGCCGTGTGCACAGACTTTGGCCTTGTATAGCAATTAACATATAATATTTTTTGTTGTAAAATGTACAATAGTAGACATAACACAGTATGATGTAAGGTAGTTGTATAACTTATTCGTAACTACATTGTAACACGCTTTAGATTCGCAGTACCCTACGTAACTTAAGTTCAAAAATTTTACTCGTTTAAGATTTTGTACTCCCTACTTACGGAATTTATCTCTTAAATACATTGTATCCCCTATTATTAAAATTTTGTTTGTCTTTACTAACTTATTATCATCAAAAGTATCAATGTAGAAATTATTTAACACAGTATTCATAAATGTAATCGTTAATGAATAATCGGAACATTCTTAGTTTGTAGCTCACTTTAGAAGTATTGAGACAATAAAACTGCAAAATGTCTGAGAACAAAAAGTGGCCTAAAACTGCCTAATTACATGGAAATTTAGTGCCTAATTCGATCGTAATAGATTCGTACCTAATTCAATTGTAGCCATAATGTAGTTTCACTATCCTTTAGTAATGCGGCTCTCACGCTATTAGATGACTGTATTTAAAATCATCCTCTCCACAGCACTTCTGTTCGTGCCATCCATAATCTTTCCAGTGAAAAAGTCGAGTACAAACTAGAATACTTACCTAACTCCAACAGATTCCATCCAACAATGGGAATTTATAGGAATGATTTGTAATATGTATGTCATGTATTAAGTGCCATAAAACCATAGTATTACATAATGCGGGCGAAATATGGAATGGGAAGCGGTATTTGATTGATCATTACATGTCTAAGAATTTTTGCTGTATTTGTGTATGAAATGCAATGGGTATTTATTCATTAGGGAACATAATCTGAAGTCATATCGCAATTAGTTTAATTCAGTAATAACGCCATTTGTAAAAATTTATTAACAATATAAGATGATGCTTTAAAAATCTGGTTTTATTTACCTTGATGGAGAAATTAATTACTTGATAACATTACCCCAGTTTCCCGTTTACCTTGAACTACTTTTCCATCAACCCCTACAGGGTAATTACGTAATACAGTACCAGTAGAAGTGGGTTTAGACAGTTTAACAACATTCATTGCGGTGTTTACGTTGTTGGGAAGACACGTTTGCGAACATATGGAGCAGTGGATTAGCAATATGCTTCGAAATGATTCCAAATAATAGTAATGGTGTGTTACGCAATTAAGGTGCTGGCCAATAAAGACTAAACTGATGAATCAACCATAGAGCATAGACCAATAGTGTAATATATACGGACAAATCACACAGATGGAGGTTTTGGCGGGAAGCTGAGTGACACGCTCGATTTTCATTGGACTTTTAAATTATTTATAGTGTCGTTTATTAAATAAAAACGCGTGATTTATATAGTAAAAAGTGCATTAAGTGAATAATTCATAAAGAACAGTGAAATATTGTAGCATAGTGGCCACATCATGGCTTTGCACCAAAACTTCCTCCGTGTTCGCTTCGCGCGGCCGTCTTTTTCGACATGAATAATTCATTACGTGACATTGGCTAAATGCACAAACCGTGCAAAGCCATAAGAGAAAGAAAGAAAAGAAGAAGAAATCACACAGAATGAGCTAGCCTCAAAGTAAGTTCGAGACTTGTGTTATGGGATACTAACTCAACGATACTATATTTATATAATAGATACATTTTGTATAGATAAACATCCAAGACCCAGGCCAATCAGGAAAAGATCGTTTTCCATCATGACCTGCCTGGCCGGTGATCGAACACGGTAATCAATATAGAAGCAAATATCTGTCCTATGAATAGGTGATGTACCTACATTATAGACATACATTAGTCTCCTGTAAAAATAATGACTAAAGAAATTCTTGTAATCATTATCAATTACACAATTGGCGCAATGGCTGAACGATTGACTGCAGCGATACGTATCGCGGGTTAGATTTTCGCCGGAACAAATATTTGTATTGTCTACAGGTAGTTCGGGGTTTGGCTATTTATATATCAAAGTATAGATCTTTGTAAGCATACCCACAATACAGAAGTAATTCCAAGTGTAGGTCAGTTTAAAAAAGTCTATAATAATGCAAGATTCAAAATTGTTTTCTATAGAAAAAAAAAAGAATAATAAAAAGCGGGTTGACTCACCAGTTGGATAACATAATAGTTAACAGACGAATCCATTAAAATAAGGTCAAGATAATACAAATCAAAAGTGGTAAAAGTTTATGAATGAAAGTTGATAATAACGGTCCAATAGACAATATCCCAACGATGGCAGCCAATAATGGTTCTCCAGACCACTGCATGCAGCCAATACCTTTGGTGGTGATTTTATAGTCCAAAAGTGTATGCAGCAGATACAGCTACACTGACATAGTCCAATACATAGAATAGCACTTAATTTGACACAACTAGAGAAACATTAGATTAAAGTTAAAACAAAGTGTAGGAGAGTACAAGAGTGTAGGCCATTTTTTCTCTGGATGGGAAATCATCAGATGATCTCTCCCGCTCTGGGCGGTGGGGAAGGGCGTGTCCAACTTTTACTGACTAAAACCCAGCTGTGTTTCTTCACTTGCCTGCGTGCACCCGTGTTTTTTCACTGGCCTGCGGTTTCTTTTTTAAACAACCCGCAACCATGACTCGGGGGGCATCAGTCTCGTGGACCCCGTCACGATGTGCAGACATCTCTTTGAGACGCGCGTGAAACACGACGCGCCGTCGACTCGGGCTTGGTCCTTACCGGGCGGCGAGCTGCCCACTGCTAACCGCCCGCGCTTACGGTGGCTGGCAGTTAGGTGTCATCTCCCGACCGGGGCGTCTCCTGCGGCGGGCAGTGGCGTGAGGGCGCTGGGATTCCCGTTGCCTCACGCGCTCCGCCTCCTCCTGTGCCAGCATCACTGCTTCGCAGAAGGAGGTGACGGCCTGCCATGCACTTTCGCTCCGCATTATGGCCTGGACCAGGGTAAAACGCGAGAGATACGCCGCTACGAGGCCTACCCAAGCCGGGAAGACCTCCACCGTATGCTCCACCATGTCCTTAGGGCGAACCACACAATGGTGACACCCTGGCGTTTCCTCCCGCCTTATCCGGAACAGGAACCTCCCGAAACAACCGTGTCCGGTGAGGACCTGCGTCAGGCGGAAGGTGAGGGCGCCGTGAAGCCTCTTAAGCCACTCCCTACGCACTTTTACTATCAATTGTAATCATTTTGAAGCATATTTATTGCTAATCCATTGTTCCTTATATTCGAAAAATGTGTCTACTCAACAACACAAATCCTGACCTTAGAAGCATTAGGTCATATCTATAGCTCGATGTTAGAAGCATTAGGTTGTATGTATAGGTCCGAAGACCTACTTCACTTCTGGGGAGTTTGTTCTACCACTTCTTCCCAGCGAAAGCAGTAGGAAGTGGCGTAGGGTAGGTATTTTGGGGAACTGTCTTATGCAATATTGATGTTCAAAAAGTGCTGATTTGCAGCCTAATTAGAATAAATGCCTTGATTTTTTATTCTACCTTCCTACCCTATTAAGTCAAGCTATAGATACGACCTAAGGTTGGAAGGTTGAGTAATGAGGAAATAAATGTGGTTGATACACCAAAATGAAACCCATTGCTTCTGATAGTGTATCCGCAATCATCCTATAGATCCAATGTAACATTTTTTAAGTACACTCAAGCTAAAAGAAACGCAATCCTCAATAAAACCAAGAACTAAAAAATATAAAATTTTATTACAATACTTATCTAATTGGTGAAATGTAAATTCTTCTCAATGCTACTACTACATTCTGCTATAAACAAGCTATAGTACTGTGCTCCATTACATCATTTACTTGTGACGGTTCTGTTTCAGTCTGACTTTTGATTGAGTTCAGCCAATCGTCTGTTGGGTCTATTTTCTTTACATCGGGGTCTGAACTGTCACTTTTTTCATCCTCTGTTATACTTTCAGGACATTCTACCTCATTGTTATCAAAACTACTGTGGCTACTCTGACATACTTTAACTGGTGACGTGCTAATTTCTAAATCTCTAAATTTTTTGGATACTTCTTCAGCTCTAATATTCACATGGCACACACAGTTTTCTGTAGCCGTAATCTGCTTTAGGGCAGCCTCCTCTATAGCCTCTAGGTCTGTATCTCCTTCTTCAACATCTTTAGTTACCTCTTCAATAGTTTTATAAGAGTACATGTGGTCATCTTCAGGGCTGATATAATCTTCTAATGTAAATGTATTGCTATCAAAGTTTAGCTTCTCAAAATCAATAACACCATAATTGCTTACATTTTCTAACAGTGTGGACTCATTGTCGAAACATATATGAATATTTTGAACACAATTTCTCTTAAAGTCTTTGTCGTCTTGGCATTGTTTACGTATTGCATCCAGTTGTCGTAAAGTTTTTAGTTCCCTGGCTTTTAAAGTTGCGTACACCCGCGCGAAGGATGCTCTAACGTTGCTTTTTAACTGGAAACATAAAGTGCATAAAATAAACAGACTGCTATCATATAATTAGAGATTATTTTTATGAATACTTACATTTTCAATATTTTTATCAAAATCATCCAAATCACTCGCCATGTTTACGTTTAGAAAGTTTGACGTTTACTATTCGAAAGTTGCCGAATTTCATTTTTCAAAAATCTACTTCTATCAGAATTATCCATTGAGGATTCGGCATGGTAAAACGTATTTTATATTAAAGTTTGAGAGTACAGCAGAAAAGGAAACAATAGTTACTGTTCATAAAATTCAAATAAGTTATATAAGTGGGGCTTACAAATAAAATTAAATAATTTGTTGATAACTAAACTGTCAAAAATAATCCGACCTTTTAAATACTGCAAACGACTGAAAACTCGTCGGATTATTTGTCATAAATGGGACTATGTGATTAAATGTGGCACACGATAGACACATTTGATTCGAGTAAAGACAGATTACTTTTCATCATGGATCCCAGACCAGGCGAAGTCACAGGCAACAGCGAGTTATTTAGACAAGGATCAATTTTTAGAAAATGATATTTCTATGAATAAAGTAGTAGCTAACTATATGGCTGTGCGTGAGTATAATAAAAACAGATTCGAGTATGTATTTGACATTAAAGATAGTATTTTCTACTATACTGGCTGATTTGAAAAGTTGCAACACTGAATTAAAAAAAAAAAAACATTATTGATTTTTCGTTTGACAAGTCGCTAGAAAACATTCTTCGAGACTTAAATTTTTCTCGGCTAAATGGATTAAAATAAACTCGCTAGTGCAGTGTTTTTGTGTAAAATCTGCTGTTGTTTGTGTAAAATTGTTTGGAAATAAAGTAAAAGCATGAGCGAGTTGAGACATCGGCGCGGTGAAGGTGACGGAAACGACAAACTGGAAAACGCTGGCGAATCTGATCATGTACGGCACTATTTTATATTATTTCTCATTAAAAACCAGTTCTTAATTTAATACCTATTTATTGTTAATATTACGTTCAATCAATAGGTTGATTCGGAGGAAGAGAAGAATATAGAGGAGAAGTATGTGGATGAAATGGCGAAGTCTATACCACAGGGAACGGATAAGACTCCGGAAATCCTTGACTCTGCGCTTTCGGGACTGTCGTCAAGGTAATAAAGCAGTTTTTTCTTCTTCTACAATGACGTTCTATTTATAAAATAGGTGAAGAAGGTCTATTGTTTTAAAGTTATATTCTGGAAGTTGCCCTAGTATTGTTCTTCATGCAGGTTTTAACTGTGGTAGACATGCCTCCCTATACTGCTCTGTGATTACTATCATTCCAGAAGTCTGAATAAATCTTACTAAATATTAGAAAGAGTTGTGAGGCTTAACACATATTTAGTTTTCAAATTCTGAAAGCTGGTGTATTGGGATGACTAATATATGATTTATTTACTTTTAATTGTTACAAAATTAAGATATGTAGTAATCCAAATCTTACCCAATAATTTTGACTATTTTTAAATAACAATATCAAAGCTATTCAACTTAGTAACTATGTTCCTTCTTCTTGCCACAAAGCATTTGGTGCTTAATATCATAAAATATTCATATTTTATGTAATGTTTACAAAACAGGTTTTAAGCTAGTATACCATTACAGTGTAAGGTCAATTTGAATGCATTCATAGATAGGTAGTTATATATAACTTGTCTTAACAAGTTATTGTTAGAAAATAGAGAATATTATTACTTAAAATTGTTTTTTTTTTTAATTAATGAAAGCTGGCAAAGAGTGTGTAACATTCTTGGTTTTGTCAAATAGAAAAACGGTTAAAACTAATTACTAAAATATCATTAATTACTTAATTAATTAAAAATAATGAATTAGTCCTTAATGGCCAATAATGACAGAGAAAGGCAAAAGGGTAATCACTTCATATTTTTGATATAAATTTAATTCATAATCATTAGCTTATACAGTAGATATACTTATAGGCACACAGGCCAAGCCAGTGTATGGTATACTATTCAACAGGCAATTCAATTTCAATTAAATTGTTTTAAATTCAAAGTACATGATAGCTTGTGCTGCAGCATAAAAATGCTCCTCTTTAATGTAGTAGACAATATCATTACAGACATAAACCCTGAAGATCATTAAATTTCTCAATTATGAATTCACATTAACTAAGAATCCGCAGAAACCTCGTTGAATATTATATTTTATTATAAGTTTATTTTTTATTTAGATGGAGGAACTGGGTGATCCGAGGTATCTTCACATGGTTGATGATTGCAGCCTTCTGCCTGCTCATCTATGGTGGTCCGCTGGCACTCATGATCACGGTAAGTTTATTTTTATTTTCCTTCAATCTGTGTCAATGTCTATTTAAATTTATTCCCATTTTGAGGCTAATAACATTAGTGGGCCTATTTTATTTCATAGATTATGAGATGAGAATATTATGTTTCTAAAAACAAGGGTGTTATCCATCCTCTACCGAAGCCCAGTGCGCCTGTTGCAGGCCGAGTGAGTGGACAAGATCTCCCTCGCCCTTTCCGCAGCCTCCTTCTGTGAGATGACTGTTTCTCACGTGTTAGGCACGACACGGCTCCTCCCAAGCGGCACAATGCTGCACCGTGTCCGGCCGGCAGTCTACACAGTGATGACACCGGACGTCCGGCTCCCTGTTTATGCAACACAGGTACTTTCCGAGCAACCTTGCCCTGAGAGTACCTGTGTGTCACCCGAAACGTCTGGGAGCCGTGCCATCTCGCGAGCCAGACCGCCAGTGCTGGCTGGATTGTCTCAATGGTGGTGAGACATGATGGATAGATAGGACGTGAAAGCCTGACCCGTCATACCGCCACCAGGACCTCGCGGAGCTGCGACCGACGCTGTTCAAACTGGCGCTGCATCAGCCGTTCGCCCCGCGCTTGCGATTTGACTATAACGGCCATCGCCCTCTCTGGTTTCCGTAGTACAGCGATGCGACCGGCAGTCAGTTCAGAAGCCCACACGGGTGCCCTATACAGGGCCATCGATAGTATGATTCCCTTGTAAAGCCGCTTACAAAGGGCGCTCAGGGCCCCCTAGATTGGGAAGCAACGTTGAAAGCGCCCCAGCCGCACCTAAAAACTTGGGCGCTAGCCGCCGGAGGTGTGTGAGCCGGGCAGCGGCGCCCGCCAAGGGGCATGAAACACCATGGCCTCCGATTTGTTGAGGGTCACCTCCAGGCCTAGGCGACGTATGTGGCCCACGTAGCTGGCTGTCGCCAGTAGCGCTCCCGCCCCGCGGGAGCTCCCCCGGGCGGTGATTAGCGTGTCGTCTGCATAACACGTCAACTCTACCCCCGGTCAGAGCTGGCCTCTCAAAACCCAGTCGTACCCTATGTTCCACAGCAGCGGGCCTAGGACCGAGTCCTGTGGAACACCGCAAGGTGGACTCCTCACTAGGTCAAACCTGTATTGTGCAGTCCTTGAAAGTTGTTAACAATTTGAAATATCAGTATCGATACTTTATTATAAATCTTTTGACTTATTGTTTGAAAGTAAAATAACAAAATAAAATTAATTAACGTACCTATACCAAATACCAATTGCTTGAAACCTCAGTAACACAGACTTCTCCTTAGCACATTAAAATAACTATTCTAGGTGTTAAGCTTCCTACCAATGAAACTATTATTATCGTCTTTCAGGAATCAGTTTTAATATTTCTGGGCAACCTCATGGAAAATGGGCACAAGTAGTTATTTGAGTGCTAATAGTTTTTTTTTTTCGATTATTCTGTTTCATTGTCATCCTTTCTGTGCAGATGGTATAATATATTATTATTATTTTTTTTTTTTTTTTAATAATTATAAACTAGTGCTTGACTGCAATCCCGCCTGATGGTAAGCAGTGATGCAATCGTTGATGATAAAGCGTACTAGTTTATTAAGCCTATTCACTTAAAAAACTTAGGAATAGGAAGGATGACGGCAGTTGAGCGAGGTGATGCAATGTAAAACCCAAGACCAACACGACCAAACGATGCTGCGCTAGAGGGAGATTGATCTGGAGACTCTCCACGACCAAACTCTCGACACAACAGCATTTGGCGCATCGTACCCGCCACACATCGCAACACAACTGCTCAGACCCGTCCTCCGTACGGCTTCACCAGACATCATGCCGGAACACGACGAATCGCTTGGCGGCAAGACTTTGTCTGGTGGATGGTAACTTCCGCCGGCAGCCGATGTTATGGCCTACCACCGACAAAATTTTAGTTAAGTACCTACTCCATTCTTTGTAGGAGTAACCTTCAACCTTATTTTTGTATGCCAAAATAAGCATTGTAAAGTCATGCTTACGTTATAACATATACCCCGATGCTACATATATGTATATGCATAAAGACTAGATTTTCCTGTTTGAAGTCTTGCAATAATTATGAATGTGATACATTAAAATTTAAACCCTATTCAATGAATATTTGATTCTACTTCCTTATTTGTATCTAACACATGTTTATAAAGTATGTGTTTACTACATATTTATTAATTTAAGTCTTATTTATGTTGGTCATAAGACTTCTCTTAATATACTTGGTTCGAAAAACAAATTAATATAGGTTGATATGTCAAAAATATCAATAAAAACATAATATCATTTAATTATGGCGCCGAACTTAAACACGCGAGTGATTAATTAGCGTCGTATCAAGTAACATGGAGAATTGGAGATATTTTAACTGTTCAAATCGATATTTTTTTTTATAATTATAAAGCTTACTGCTTGAATGCGATCCCGCCTGACGGTACGCAGTGATGCAATCGTTAATGGTAAAGCGCACTAGTGTATTAAGAGCCTATTCACTCAAAAAAACTGAGTGAATAGGAAGGAAGACGGCAGTTGAGCGAGGTGATGTAATGTTAAACCTAACACCACCATCAACGGTGCTGCGTCAGAGGGAGATTGATTTGGAGACCTTCCACGACCAAACTTTCAACACAACATTTGGACGCATCGTACCCGGTACACATGGCGACACAACTGCTCAGACCCGTCCTCCGTACAGTTTCATCAGACATCATGCCTGAAGACGCCGACTCGCTTGGCGGCTAGACTTTGGTGGGTAGTAGCTTCTGCCGGCAGCCGATGTTATGGCATACCACCGAGGGACGATTCTTGGAACAGTTCAGTTTAGGTGCCGTTACGACATTTTCCGAGAGCCTATTCCATGGTGACAGAGAATGACTTCAAAGGCTAATCAACAGCGTTTAGTTATAATGCTCCTAGGTTCGGTACGAGTTTAACCAACTACAGCCAACCAACCGTGGCCGCTTGCCGCAACAAATATCCGCTACTACGCGACCTCCAAAATACACGTTTATGTTAATGCTCAGTCAAATGTTATTAATAAAATTGATATTAGGTAGCAGATACATTAAATAAGCATATAATATGATAGTTAATAAATATATTTTAAAAAAATAAATATAAAACCGTGTCAAAGGTGTATCAGATGGAAGTCTGCGACTTATTGGCATTACAGCAAAATAAATACATCTTGAAACAATAATACAGAAAACAAAGATTTATAAAAGGCTGTTAATTTTTAACTTTTTCCGGGAACTTTTCTAATCTAGGTCAAATAGGGATGTTTTGTGGGTAAAAAAAAAAACATTTTTTTTTTATAAGTTATAAACTAGCGCTTGACCGCAATCCCGCCTGATGGTAAGCAGTGATGCGATCATTGATGCTAATGTGGTCATTGGTGGTATGGTCATTGATTGATGCCTATTCACTCTAGCCTTGAAGACACTCAAATTGTAATGTGACGGAAACACCGTCGCTGGCAAATTGTTCCAGTCCCTCGATGTACGCGGTATAAAAGAGGAAGCGAAACGCTTCGTCCGGGTCGCAGTGGTGTCAACAACGTAAGGGTGGAAACTCGCCGTACGACGGGTCGTCCGATGGTGGAACGGAGATGGGGGAATTAAATCATGCAATTCCCTTGCACACTTAGTCCGTCATTCATATTATAGAAAAATATTGGAGACGTATATTTTGTTTTAACAAATCAATAAAAGTTTATAAATAGGTATAAAAGGTATCAAAGATCAGGAGTGGTGGCTGGAGACGTCACTGGTTGCTAAAAAGTGTAGCAAGCAGTGACGTCACACGAGTTTTCAACTCACTGTGTCGTCTTCATTTTTTGTTTATATGTAAAAAGAAAAAATAAGTGTCTAGTTTTTTTTTGAAAATCTGCCTGACGGACTAATTAGTTATTTTTTCTTGTCAACTTTCCTATTATTCGAATCATTTATTTTATCGTTATCGATTACTTGCAAGGAAGTGAGAAACTGTAAGTCGTGTTGAGAAATAAATATTTATCAAGCATCACCAGCTTGCCTGTAGTTTTCCCAACTATGTTTAGTTCAGCTTCCAGTCTAACCGGATACAGCTGAATACCAGCATTTTACATGGAGCAAGTGCCTATCTGACCTCCAAAAAACACTTATTGGGTAATACGATACCCCCTTAGGGAGAGACCACAACACTGCGTTGCGGCGTCGCATCGTAAAAATCTGCGACGCCGCACAACGCTTCGTTGAAATTTCCGATGCGCTGATGCAACGTACAAATCTGCAATACGATGACGAGCTCCTTGTGCCACATTGAATGAGGTTTGACAGCCTCCGTGGCGTAGCGGTAGCGAATGCGGCCGCTGCGCAAGGAGGCGCGGTTTCGATCCCCGCGCAGTGCAAATATTTGTATGCATGAACATGAATATTTGCACTGGTGTGGTCGTGCCTCGGAAAGCACGTTGATCCGTTGTCATAGAGTACTTGAAATACAGTGCGAGCGTATTTAGCCGAACTTTCGGCGCCGTACGTTCCGCAGATGTGTCCTTGTGTAATATTGACGTTCAAAAAGTGCTGATTCTCAGCCTAATTTGAATAAATGACTTCATTTTAAGTAATAAGTTGTTTTCTCCATCCAGGTGCTCTGCGTCCAAGTGAAATGCTTCGAAGAGATCATCAACATCGGCTACGCGGTGTATCGCGTGCACGGACTGCCGTGGTTCCGTTCCCTCTCCTGGTACTTCCTCCTCACTTCCAACTACTTCTTCTACGGAGAGAACCTCATTGATTACTTTGGGGTCGTCATTAATAGGACGGTGAGTGAACTAAAAATAATTTACTGTTTTATCTATAATCCCTATAAATGTGAAAGTGAGTATGTTTGTTTGTTCCGCTGTCACGCCTAAAGTACTGAACAAATTTGGATGAAATTTGGCATACAGATAGTTTATGACCAGGAATAATATTTAGGATATACTTTTTATACCGATATTCTCAAGGGATCGAAACTTACGCGGGTGAAACCGCGAGGCGCAGCTAGTTTGTTAACTACACTCTTCAGATTTACAATGTGGAGTAGGTACTCTAGTTTGTAAATCTGATGAGTTTGTTTATTTATAAGTTGGTTTGAACACGCGGATCTCATTTTGATTGCCATTTGTAACCGTCCCCCTAATCGGCGAACACATTTTTGTCAAATGATTGCGACTAGTTGGGATCGTTTATACCGAACGGACCAATGGGCGGTCCGAACGATCCCAACTGATCCCAACTAGTCGCAATCATTTGACAAAAAGGTGTTCTCCGGTTAGGGGGCGTATCTATAAACACGAGTCATACTGACGTCACACGTATTCTACATCTCGCAAGCAGAATTTACTGCGCAACTAGCATATACAATTTACCGAAATCAACCGTTGGACAAGTAACCGCCAGGGCACCAGACATAACACCCATCTAGTCGGAGGATCCTCCCTCTTCTATGGAGGATGACTGAACTTTATTCCCTGTCCCTCATGCCTCTAAATCAATTGAAATGATATTGAATATGATCCAAAATATTTTCAATTTCTTGAAAAAGGCTATTATAGGTTAGGTATAACATAACACTGGGGCGTGATACAAAAAAAGTCTGAAAAATGCTAACCGAAAACGAAGTAATAATGCAGAAGCGGAACAACGGAACAAGAAATTTTACGCGGGCAAAATCGTAGGCAGGAGCCGTTTTTTTGTATGTCTAGTCTTTCCCTGCGGAAGACGCGGAGCATAATTTATACTGTGGTAAATAATACGACACGACAGCCAGCGTTCGAGCCGCGCGCCGACTTCAACGTACCTATGTAGTATGCTACATCGAAGTAGGCGACACTACTACTGACGCCTTTAGTACTGCCGATGTGTCCACTGCCTTAGATCAGTCATTTAAATTCATCCTTTGTTATGCAAACTAAGCACTGACCTAATTACGTATAAAACGGTTTCCTCAAAAAAATCCACAAATAAAAATTTGGTACGCAAATAAATTTTTTGTTTGGTAGAAATATTTTGCTGTCCGTAATCAGAACTTCTGAAGTCGTGGTGGTTAAAACATCAACCTCTCAGTATGAGTGTGCGGGTACGATTCCAGGTCAGGCAAGTACCAATGTAACTTTTCTAAGTTATATGTACTTTCTAAGTAAGTATATCGTGGACACCAATGTCTGATTACAAGGTGAAGGAAATGAGGAATCGGAACTTTCAGTCGTAACTTTCCAACAAAATATTAGTCGGAACCTACGGAAATATTCACATAGTCCTTCGTGATAGCTCGACACAATCTCGAAAAGAGAAACGCGAAGAGATTATAAATTAACTACCAAAATAATAATATTAATTTATCATTTATTCTCTCTTCACAACGTGGATGTGTAATAGTGTGTACAAAAAAAAAATCTCCGCTGAATTCCACCTTTGTGAGAGACTGGTGCCTGATATAGGTATTTGCAGAAAAACCTGTGTTACAGGTCACCAGGCCCCTTTCCATGACTAGAATTAGCTTTAACGGAGATACCGTGCAAAAGTCAAAGACAAATAATAGGCATGACAAAATATAAGTTATAAGTAAACAATATCCTTAACAGATAAAAGCAAAAGTAATATGTTATAGTAAAAATAATTCTAATAAATAAAAAACTTTTTTTACAAAAAAACAATCGACGTCTAAAAACCACTACAAAGTGAAAAATAACTAATTTCGGAAGTCGGTGTCTTTGGTTTTTGTATAGGTATTAGTTTTTGACACCGACTTCCGAAATTAGTTATTTTTCACTTTGTAGTGGTTTTTAGAAGTCGGTTGTTTTTTTGTAAAAATGTTTTTATTTTACACTTTTTAGTTGTGAAAAGTAGGTACTATGTATTCAGTTACATCCGGTCAGACTGGAAGCTGACGCAAATATAGTTGGGAAATGACGTAATTTTGTTTACTTTAATTTTTACCCGTAATTTTGAATAATTCTCTCGACTGCCGATGGTCTTAATCATCAGATTTAGGTACTGCAGACCATTATTTTAACCCAATGGGTGCAAAGTTCTCATCAATATAAATGAATTAAAACCAAACACAAAGTAGCTACTGCAAACCGTTGAGGAGTTCCCGGAACTGGGCATTGTCTTCATCATCAGAGCTCTTATGACAGTCACAACCCATCTAGGTGTAAAGTTCTTATCAATACAAATTAATCAAGCCCAAACACAAGGTAGCTGCTGTGAATTGTTGAGGAGTTCCTTCGACTGTCTTCCGGCTCCATCATCAGATCTACTCCAGACCTTTATCAAATTGTAGTGCTTTAAATACTTAATGAAAATACTAATAAATGCACTAATCGCCCCTACGATATTTGAAAGTTCCCCTTGATTTCTCTGGTCTTCCATCAACAAACCCTGATGTCCTTATCATGGGACCACCTTGGGAATGTCTTCTTTCTAACAAAAAAGGATTATCAAAATCGGTTCATAAACTACGAAGTTACGCGCGAACAAATATATAAAAATATATATATATATATATATATACGGTCGAATTGAGTAACCTCCTCCTTTTTGAAGTCGGTTAATAAAAATACCTGCCTATAATATTGCAGAGTTAGTTGTGGAGTCATGTTGTGAGACGATGAGTGAGTGTGGTGATCTTGTGTGGAGTGTTGGAATAATATGACATATGATTGAGTAATTAAGATCAGCAGTGTGCGAGTGAGGGTGATTTTTGTATGGTGTGGCCTGCGAAAGTTATTTTTCCAAAAGGGCAGACATTGATGGCTCCGATTCCCTAGTTCACAAAATAAACAGATCTGCAAATAAATAAACATTCTGTCTCAAACGAATTACTTCAGTATCGATTTAGATAATTCTTGATTGATACCTTAAGTAATACGTTTTACGAAATCTTATCTTTTTTGAATATTTATTGCGGATATGTGCATGTCATCCTCATTAAATGGATCGTACGAAGATTAGATTAGGTCGCTTTCACTAAATAATTCGCGGTTAGATCGTAAATATTCATCATCATCAGTCTTTACTCGTCCACTGCTGGACATAGGCCTCTTTCATGGCACGCCAACAAGCTCGATCCTGAGCAGTTCCCCGCCTGCCACTACCAGCCACCTTTTTAATGTCGTCGCTCCATCTCGCCCAAGGGCGTCCCACGTTACGTTTGCCGAGACGCGGTCTCCACTCAAGGTCTCGTTTACCCCAACGGTTGTCGGTCCTGCGGCATATGTGACCAGCCCATTGCCACTTCAGCTTGCTAATCCTCTCAGCTGAAGTTGAAATATTGGGAACCCAAAATATATGTATACTTACAACATTGTTTTTTGTTTATGCGAATCACGTCCAGTATTTTTAAGTAAAGAAACTATGTACAAAATTACAAAAAATATGTCATGAGAAACCACAAAGTTATGAGCTTGTTATCCTACTTGGCTGTTCCAACAAAAATATGGTCGACGCTCCGACCTCTGGCGTCAGCTGTTGCGCAGGTGTGCGCAGTCATCATCATCTCAGCGTTAATCCCAGTCGCATCCGAAACTTTTTTCAGCTTTGAAGTCTGGGGTCCGCTTTGCCAGTCCAACTGCTCATTTTGGCTAAACTTCGATATTTTCCGTGAAGCGACTGCCGTCTGACCTCCACAACCCGAAGGCGATATCGAAGCATTGCAGTTAGACCAATTGTTGGACTTTTGAGGGCTCCAACAACCCGTAACGACTGCCACTAGATGTTCGTATGGCAACCGGGACCAACGGCTTAACGTGCTTTCCGAGGCACGACCAGACCAGTTGCAAATATTCATGCATACAAATACTTGCACTGTGCGGGG
Organism: Sesamia nonagrioides; assembly: GCA_017933935.1. NCBI lineage: Eukaryota > Metazoa > Arthropoda > Insecta > Lepidoptera > Noctuidae > Sesamia > Sesamia nonagrioides. The sequence continues at coordinate 440,099 of JADWQK010001968.1, forward strand.
ATCGAAACCGCGCCACCTTGCGCAGCGGCCGCGTCCGCTACCGCTACGCCACGGAGGCGTCAGCTGTTGCGCAGGCGTGCGGCAGTACTATATGATCTATCATAAGCTGCGTGGCGGGCAATTTTTTTAGTTCAGTCTTTCTATTTAGCTAGTTATATTATACTAGCTTTCCGCCCGCGGCTTCTCCCGCGTGGAGTTCGGTTATATCGCGCTTTTTAGATTTCCCTCGGGAACATCAAATTTTTCCGGGATAAAAGTTACCCTATGTTTTTTCTCAGGGTCTAAAGATTGTCTGTGCCAAATTTCATCAAAATCGGTTGAGAGGTTTAAGCGGGAAAGCGTAACAGACAGACAGACAGACAGAGTTACTTTCGCGTTTATAATATTAGTATGGATTACTAAAACTCTTGCTAGAAACTTACGGTTTCAAATAACACTGTTTTTAGGCGTAGTAATACTTTTTCATTTCAGGTAGTGGTATTATTTCGGTCTGCGTTTAGTAGGTATCCCTTAATTCCATTGCACTACTTATGGGCATTCGGAAAATTCCAGTCACCTACATTACTGGATTCTTCCCTCATCATCATAATATTATTCATGATTCATGACGTTTACTTCTAAACATGATATGTATCTACTAACAAATAATATTCATATTAAACTGCTTCAGTAAACCAGCGTACACTGACCTGTAATTATCGTTTACGTACATATTTATCAATGGATCACACATGATTTGGACCGTACGACGTAGCAATAATTATGATAAACTTGACAGGCTTTTATCATACTGACCGAGATTGTGAGTCATTAGTGTTATTCATAAAAGCTAGTGATAAACTTATCATTGGACTGTGATTTTGGCCGGCCGTCGAATGTCACGACATCTGTTCAAAGACTCGAGGGTCTGTGACATCCGTCTTCTCGAAGAATTCTTTCATAAGAAAATCAGCCTATAATAATAGGGATGTATCCAAGGTATGAAAATCAAAGAAATAATTAGTCCGTCTTATATGTAGATAATAAAAAAAAATAAGACCCATATTTTTTATTTTGTCGAAATTACCTGAAACTGCTAAGATATAGCGTATTAAAGTTACGGAGCGGGGGCTAATTACGCCACGCCGCGCCGTGGTATTTTTAGTACCACGGAGTGACGTCATGCGACATTTCAAATCAATATATCTTCCTAAGTATTTAAATGAATGAAAAAATAAAAAATACGTGCTCAATATTTTTTATAAATCTATCTGATGGACATTAAATTATTTTTAGGATACAATCCAATTCTACGGCTGTGCCACAGGCTTCTGTAGAGGGAGTGTCCAACACACGGGCGCAGTGCGGGGTGGTAGATATCACGTCTTCGAATTTTCCGTTCTATAGGTACTATGCCGGTTTCCTCGCGATGTTTTCCTTCACCGTTTTAAGAGCAAATCCAATCACATAGTTTATTTGTGATACACAGTAGTACTCACGCAGTCAGTAGTTGACAGCCGCCGTGGCGTAGCGGTAGCGAACGCGGCCATTGCACATGGAAGCGCGGGTTCGATCCCCGCACAGTGCAAATATTTGTATGCATGAATATAAATATTTGCACTGGTCTGGTCGTGCCTCGGAAAGCAAGTTAAGCCGTTGGTCCCGGTTGCCATGCGAACATCTATGAAGTCGTTACGGGTTGTTGGAGCCCTCAAAAGTCTAACAATTGGTCTAAATGCAATGCTTTAATTTCGCCTTCGGGTTGTGGAGGTCAGAAGGCAGTCGCTTCATGGAAAATATTGAAGTTTAGCCAAAATCAGCAGTCAACAGCGGACCACAGACTCCAAAGCTGAAAAAGCTACGGATGCGACTGGGATTAACGCTGAGATGATGATGAGTATTACACATGCACATCAGTGGTGACGAAATTATTTACGCAAATTGTTGTGCCTGGCTCGGTTCGAAACGACGACCTGCGATTCGGAACCGTTAACACTACTGCTCTCACCAGAAAATAGTAAATATAAAGAATCACCAGACAAATTTTATACTAAGTCCTGTTTCGGGAAGATGACATTTATACATCATTTGTCCCTCCACTATGAAAAGCTTTTACTGTCACACCAACCAACCAAGTAATCACAAAAAGAAATCAACTATACACTATATTTTGTCGTTATTCGAACCTAATTGTAAAATGTGTAATTTTTTTTTTTTTCTTCTAGAATACGTAAGCGATTCTAGCATGATTTAGGTACTGTTTTATGTAGGGTGCGAGTTGAATGGAGGCAAAATGAAACAATAGGCAATTTGCCAAACTAATACCTTTACATATATACCTATAACACCTCACATCACCTGTTATAATGAACTAGCTTTCCGCCCGCGGCTTCGCCCGCATGGAGTTCGGTTATATCGCGCTTTTTAGATTTCCCTGGGGCATAACATTTTTTTCCGGGATAAAAGGTAGCGTATGTCCTTTCTTAGGGTCTAAAGATTGTCTGTGCCAAATTTCATCAAAATCGGTTGTGAGGTTTAAGCGGGAAAGCGTAACAGACACAGAAAGACAGAGTTACTTTCGCATTTATAATATTAGTATGGATGAAGTAATTATGAGGTCGATTGAGAAGTGACATAACACACTCAGATCGTAGACAGTGTTGTATTTGATTCGTTGTTATCGTGATAAGCGTTCAGTGACGGGTCGTCAATTCTCAAGAGTTGACTTTAACGATAACGTACTTTTATCGAGGCATTATTTTGGTAGGAAAATGATCTTTACCATCACGCCCTTTTTGACGGAAAAGGTCATTTTGAATATTCCATTGTGTGTAATTCACATTCATATTATAATAGCTTTTTAACTTTTTAAACTTAGACTGCTACTTTTTAACTAGCTTTCCGCCCGCGGCTTCGCTCACGTGGAGTTTGGTTATATCGCGCTTTTTGGATTTCCCTCGGGAATACAAAATTTTTCCGGGATAAAAAGTAGGTACCCTATTATTTAATCCGGACTTCTACCTTTACGTCTGCAAATTTTCAAAGCAATCGGTTCAGTATTTACGGCGTGAAAGCGGAACAAACAAACAAACTCACTTTCCCAATTTTAATATTAGTAAGGATAATTATAAACTATATTTGAGTATGTCTACATCTTCCCACTATAACCAGAATGATGGTGTGGTAGTATATGTAAAAGGTAGTATTAAAGCCTCTCTGGAAGAACCCGTTATACAAGAGGCCAACTGTTTACTTATAAAAATCTCTAATGCAGTGGCCATCTTGGCAATATACCGCCCTTTTTGTTTCAAAACCATAAATGCCTTTTTATTGTCCTTACAAAAAATAATAGATAGCTTATCAGCCTTCAAAAATATTATAATGGTGGGTGACATTAATATAAATATTGCTACCAATAGCTCTGATCGCTTCATGTCGGATTATCTTGATTTTCTTTCCCTTAATGGACTTATTCCAGCATTCAACACAGCAACTCGTGCAAATAGCTGTCTTGATCATGCAATTATTAAGACAAAAATACCTATAACGACGTTTATTATTGAATCCCTTATTACTGATCATTCACCCATACTTTGCTGTGCGAAAATTAAAAATGTTAATAAACATTTAAAAAAACAAATAGTTAAAATTGATTATGCGGCCATTAAGGTGGCATGTGAACTATTGGATTTTACCTCTATTTTTAAAGCGATTAGAACCTAATTCTGCTATGGAGATATTTATATCTAAAATATCTCATATTGTGCAAACAAACACAAAAATTGTTAATGTAACAAATAGGTTTAGAATACTAAAGCCTTGGATGACACCAGGACTCATCAGGTGCTCTCGAAATAGGGATCGGATGCATAAAAAAATTAAACAAAATCCAGATAACGTTGTGCTCGAAATCACATACAAACGATACCGGAACTTTTATAATAAGATTATTAGTAAGTTGAAGCGAGAATATGAAAAAGGGTTGCTAAGAGAAGCAGGTAATAATAGTAAAAACATATGGAAAGCTATAAATAATATAACTAATAGAAATGTTAAGAAAGATAACTCCTTGGATCTTCTTTCTACTGAGTCAACTCCTCTTCTGTCGGTCAATGCCACAAATGAGTTCTTTGCCACTATAGGCCAAAACTTAGCTAACAAAATCATCCTGCCGGTAGGACATCCCCCTTCAGAGGAGACGCATAGACATTCGTCATTAACTTGTAATTCATTTGTTCTTCTTGACACTGATGAAGATGAAATTGAAAAAACAATTACTGGTCTGAAAAGTAACTGTGCTGCAGGTGACGATGGAATCTCAGCAGACATACTTAAATTGATAAAAAATAACATAAAAGCCCCACTCACGCATATCTTTAATATGTGTTTGCAAATGGGTATTTTTCCTGAATCACTTAAGCGGTCTATAGTAAGACCTATTTTTAAGAGTGGAGATAGAAGCCGTGTCACTAACTATCGACCTATTTCAATTCTGACCTCTTTATCAAAAATCCTTGAAAGGCTAATTAATAAAAGACTTATAAATTATTTGGAAAAATATAAGCTACTCTCTAATAATCAATTTGGTTTCCGTACAGGCAAGTCCACGGAAGATGCATTAAATGACTTTACTGAACATATTGTCAAAACTATTGATGATAAGAAAAAATGCCTTACTATATTTCTCGATCTGGCGAAGGCGTTTGACACGGTTTCTATTCCTACCCTAATAAACAAGCTGTATCAACTCGGAGTCCGTGGAAATCAACTCAAATTATTGTCTGATTATTTGTCTGGAAGAACACAAAAGGTGAAAATTGGCAAATACACGAGCGATGCCTTACCTGTTATCCATGGAGTGCCACAGGGTAGTATCTTAGGTCCAACGTTGTTCCTTATATATTTAAATAACCTTACACTACTTAATATTGAAAACTGCAAAATAATTTCGTATGCAGATGATACTACCCTAACATTCCACGGTGATACTTGGAGTGAAACTTTCCGAAACGCACAAAATGGCTATAACACGGTTACAAATTGGCTTGCTCAAAACTACCTCTCTCTTAATACCGAAAAAAACAAATATATCCCATTTTCTATTCGAAATACAAATGAATTGCTACGATCAACGCATCGTATAACCTCCCACATTTGCCATGGTGAATCTATAAATTGCTCTTGTCCGTCTCTGTCTTCTGTTGAATACATTAAATATTTAGGACTTATATTTGACAGACAACTTAATTTTAAAAATCATTTAATTAATCTCTCACACAGAATAAGAAAACTTATATATGTATTTAAGCAAATAAGACATTCGACAAATGCTAATATTATGAAAATGATTTATTATTCTTTGTGTCAATCGGTTATAACCTATTGTATTACCTGTTGGGGCGGTGCCGCTAAAACGCATAATATAATTGCTGAAAGAGCTCAAAGGGCCTTACTGAAAGTCAGTTATTTTAAGCCCAGGTATTTTTCTACTATTGAACTGTACAGGGAATGTGAGGTACTAACCGTACGCAAACTGTTTGTATTAGCTTTAATTATGAGACAGCATTCGTGTGTCCAGTTAAGTGTACTGTCCGAAAAAGATATTACAAGGAGAAGACGTTTCGACCTGTTGAGATCAGTTCCATGCAGAACATCTTTTGCTCAAAAATTCAACATGTTCCTTGGCCCAAAACTATTTAACATGGCAAATAAGCAGTTGCACATTTTCTCCATGTCAAAAAGAGAGTGCAAGCAGAGTGTAATCACTTGGCTTCTTTCCCTAACCTATGATGAAACTGAAAAACTATTTAGCATAGCTGCATAGGGCTTCTTTAGTAAAAAAAAAAAATTTCATATAAAATTTATATATTCTATTTCACATAAACCAACATGTGTTGTGGTGATGTGTCTGTGACTGGGTGCACGGTCCCAATTAGTCGTTTTTCTATGGAGAGGAGACGGCAAGAAAAGCCACGCTTACTATTTGAAATTGATCTATTGACGATTATCAAATTACAGTGGGTATGGCAGGACAAGGTGGGCAATAGCCACCTGGTTGATCCCTTGTTTATACTGGCTGTAAGTGAATATCTTATGTCACACACGCTATCCACACACAAACATCATACACCCTCACAAAACACACAACACCCTCACAAAAACACAAACACTCGTGCGCACACACACACATATCACTCAAACACAAACATGACACACCCACACAAAACACACATACACTTACATTCACATCTGTACAGTAGGCACTAGCAGATACCGTTTATTTATTTTATTTTTTAATCTTAATTTTGTTTTGATGGTTTCTAGTTTTGCACCTAAACACTAGTATTAATTATTGCCTTGTATCTAACATCCATGTAATTATAACTTAAACTCATCTAGGCAATGAAAATTATTCAATGAAGTAAAGTACATAGTTTATATGTTATTTTGATCATTTGGCTACAATTGTTTCCGAAGGTGGGCGCTGATACCTATAATTACAAGATATTAAGTTATCTTAGCACTTAGTTTTCTACAGCTTCCGTGGCGTAGCGGTAGCGGACGCGGCCGCTGCGCAAGGTGGCGCGGGTTCGATCCCCGCACAGTGCAAATATTTGTATGCATGAATATGAATATTTGCACTGGTCTGGTCGTGCCTCGGAATGCACGTTAAGCCGTTGGTCCCGGTTGCCATACGAACATCTAGTGGCAGTCGTTACGGGTTGTTGGAGCCCTTAAAAGTCCATAATTGGTCTAACTGCAATGCTTCGATGTCGCCTTCGGGTTGTGGAGGTCAGACGGCCGTCGCTTCACGGAAAATGTCGAAGTTTAGCCATATCAGCAGTTGGACTGGTAAAGCGGACCCCGGACTCCAAAGCTGAAAAGGCTTCGGATGCGACTGGGATTAACGCTGGGATGATGATGATGATGATTAAGTTATCTTAGCTTAGGTATTGGTTGCAACTCTAAAATACAACTTTACTTACCTTAGGTCTATTTTTATTGTAAAACAATTGTTTTGTGTGTTTCTTTACTTTAAGGTGCAAATAATTATAAACTAGTGCTTGACTGCAATCCTGCCTGATGGTAAGCAGTGATGCAATCGTTGATGGTAAAGCGCGCAAGTTTATTAAGTCTATTGACTTAGAAACTTAGAGAATAGGAAGAAAGACGACAGTTGAGCAAGGTGATGCAATGTTAAACCCAACAACACGGCCAACGGTACTGCGCCAGAGGGAGATTGATCTGGAGACCCTCCTCGACCAAACTCCCGACATAACAACATTTGGCGCATCGTACCCGGCACACATCGCAATACAACTGCTCAGACCCTTTCCTCCGTACGGCTTCACCAGACATCATGCTGGAACACGACGAATCGCTTGGCGGCATGACTTTGTCTGGTGGGTGGTAACTTCTGCCGGCAGCCGATATTATAGCCTACCACCGAGAAGTGTATACTGTTATACATTCCCAAATTCTGCAATTCCTGGAATAATTTTTACTCACGGCACCTCGAACCGGTTCTCGCGGTACGCGTCCAGCACGTAAATGCGTAACACTACCTATAAACAGAATCAATATCAATCTGAATCATTTTGAAAAATATATCTATTGCTTCATATGTTTAACAAGTTGTCGTGTCAACAACGTAAATAATGCAATGGATGTTGTTGAACTGTCATAGTGAAATACATTGCTACTAATAAGTGCGTTACGCAATTATTCTTTTTTTTTATATCTTATAAACTAGCGCTTGACCGCAATCCTGCCTGATGATAAGCAGTGACGCAATCGTTGATGGTAAAGCGCACTAGTTTATTAAGAGCCTATTCACTCTAGTCTTGAAGACACTCAAATTGTAGTCCGACGGAAACACCGCCGCTGGCAAATTGTTCCAGTCCCTCGATGTACGCGGTATAAAGGGAAGGCGAAACGCTTCGTCCGGATCGTAGTGGTGTTAACAACGTAAGGGTGGAAACCAGCCGTACGACGGGTCGTCCGCTGGTGGAACGGAGATGTGGGAATTAAATCATGCAATTCCCTCGCACACTCCCCAAAATGCATCCTATAGAATACCGAAAGGCTGGCTACTCTACGCCTGTACTCTAGGCTCTCATCATTTCATAATTTCGAGGCTCTTGAAATTATATAGGTTAAATGTAGCATAGTTTCTCATTTCCGGCATTGTTTCATTCATTTCGCTACCAGGGCTTCAAACCCAATAGTTTTTATAGATAGAACAGAACACCAGCCGATAATTGACGCATTCTAAGGGACGGCAGCATACCTATACTATTTATTTTATTATTTATGTACACACAGTAAAATACATAAGGTTCTGTCAGAATTAAGATCTAAGTACAAAGGTGCTGCTTATTTCTTAAGAGATTTCTTCCAGCAGACCTGCGAAAGGAGAAGTAAAACAGAAATGTAGACAATATGAATATGATAAGTATAAAAGTAATAATATTAAATAAACCTAAACATTTATAATTCAAAAATTATTACACAAGTATACTTTAATAAAAATATGTAACATACTAAAACATGTATTATAATGAACAAAGTCTCAGAATAAAGAAGAAAGGTCATGCCCTTTTAATCTAACTACGTGCAAAATAAACGCTAAAAATATGGATATAACCCATATTGTAATATCGGATTAAGCAATTAACCAACTAATTGGTTGACCTCATTGCAACGTTCAATGTACTCATACAATCGTTAATTTCCACCAATCAAAGCGTGTGTAACGATTAGTCCACAAAGGAAACTAATGAAACAGACTGGAAAAACACCGGGCTTCTATAATGTGTAAAACTGGGCTAAACAAGCACCCTAATCACGTAACACACTATCAGTTGGAATTACTCTGAACCATATTGCTAATTCATTGCTCCATCCGTTCGGAAAACGTGTCTGTTCAACAACGTAATAGCGCAATGGTTGTTGTTGAACTGTCAGAATGAAACTCATTGTTACTGACTAATTGAGCATGTTACGTAATTACCCTGCTGACCTAACTTTTAATCTGAATAACTACATAAAAGAGCTTATGCTACAAGGTTACAGTGGATTTTGACAAAAAGACTGAATGCACAATCTTACGAACCAAGTTAGTTAAAGGAAAATCGAAGGCTTTTTTACTAAAAGTTTCCGTTATCGAGAAATTCGAAAGTTCCTTGCGTTTCCCTCAAAAGTAAGGCACTCGTGTTATTTCCCTGCGTATTATAGGAACATAAAGGAGATATAATACGTCCTATCGCCAAGCCATCTGACCATTTTGTTATCTAATAGTCCTTTCGGTGGTCTAATATAGATTTTGGCGAAGTACTTACTATCGCCTATGCTTAGCTAAGATCAATATTGCCACCATAAATATCATCTCAAAGTTTTTAAATAAATAATGTCCAAAGTTTTTAATTAAAAAAAGTTTTAAACACATTTTGTTGGTATAACTCTATTCAGCATATTAATAACCCTTCCCTGTAATAGTAAATACCACCTACATAATTAAATTTCTTATATCCTCAACAGGATTACCTGAAGTTCTTGGTGACGTACCACCGCTTCATCTCGTTCAGTCTGTATTGCGTGGGCTTCGTCTGGTTCGTGCTGTCTCTCGTCAAGAAGTACTACATGAGACAGTTCAGCCTTTTCGCCTGGACACACGTGGCGCTGCTCATCGTTGTAACCCAGAGCTACCTCATCATTCAGAATATATTTGAAGGTAAGTTGTTTTTTTTTTTTTACTTTTATTTCAGCCGACTTGCTACTTGATCCTTTAAACTCGGAGAGACGAAAACAAAGAAAATATGTACTTTTATTTGCGGAAACATAACGTTGAAGGAAAAACACAAAAAATAGGGTAAAAATCGCGCTAAACGTCCATCGCCCAGCCATAATGGATGCATTAGATTTTATCTTACAACTCGTTATAATTATGTCCATAATCCATCTACCAAAATATGCCTCGTTAAGCAATTTTAAGACCATTTTCATAGGTACGTTCGCTGGATATTGTATAATAAACATTTTCAATCGGAATTCAAATTTTCTGAAGGATATTCTTAATGATTTACTTTAGATGTTTGAACAATTCGTTTGCCCCACAGCTTTGACAACGCAATGAATGTGGTTAAACTGCCTAAATGTGTTACACAATTACGCCGAAGGCTTAAACTACTGGGGGGTTACTCTAAAATCATCATGGTTCCAGTGTCAAACAAAGATAGAGCTATACAGGTTGCATAGTGCTATTCCTTTTTCACAGCGGTTTAATGATGGTTTTAACTTTTTAACACGTGGCACGATGGCCCCTGAACATGTAGGTAAACGTAACAGAATTTCGATTCCGCGGGTTTCCCTGATGCTTTTGCTTTTTGCCTTAAGAACGCATACATATTGACATGGTGGTTAAAACACCAGCCTCTGAACTATGAGTGTGCGGGTTCGATTCCAGGTCAAGCAAGTACCAATGTAACTTTTCTAATTCTAAGTTGTATGTACTTTCTTTACAAGGTGAAGGAAAATATCTTGTGGAAAAAGTCTGAAAATCACCAACCCGTATTGAGCAAGCGTGGTGATTACGCTCAATCCTTCTCTGTGTGAGAGGAGACCTGTGCCCAGCAATGGGACGATAAAAAAGTTGATGATGATGATACATAAGTGCAGTGCATTGAACAATATTTAACTTTTCACCCACTTTCAATTGCAATGAGAACCGCAAAGTAAATATAGTTGAGTGCCAAAAGTGTTCATTACTATGAGCATGCGCATATTGTTTAGAAATATCCTCAATGTTGTATTACTCAACTAAAATTAGCAATAACGTACATGTTAGCAACATTTTATTTTATACAATACTCGCATAATTTATTTAAATATAAACGTTTGACCTTAAATTGTAGGAATATTCTTACACTAGCTTTCCGCCTGCGGCTTCGCCCGCGTGGAGTTCAGTTATATCGCGCTTTTTAGATTTCCCTCGGGAACATCAATTGTTTCCACGAAAAGAGGTAGCTTATGTCCTTTCTCAGGGTCTAAAGATTGTCTGTGCCAAATTTCATCAAAATCGGTTGAGAGGTTTAAGCGGGAAAGCGTAACAGACAGACAGAGTTACTTTCGCATTTATAATATTAGCATGGATTATGGTTACATGCCGTTAACCTTCGTGGTTAAAGAATTTGCAATTCAGTTGAATTGCAAATAGCAACCTATATTTTAGGTCTCCGTATCGAACGGAGCAATTTCCAAGCCTCTGTCCGTCTGTATATTTTATCAACCGTAATAGGTAGACAGTTGCAATAGATATTCTTAGGCCCGTATTCCAGAAGCTCACTCAAAAGTCAAGCATTACTTTTAAACTCTTTTCAAGCCATTTGATTGATTGAAACTAGTTTTAAGTAATGTTTAAACAGAGATCAATGCTCGAGTTTCCTTCTGACGGACCTTAGGTCCGTATTACAGAACGTCACTCAAAACTCAAGCCCTACTTAAGTCTCGTTTCAAGCCATTTGATTGGTTGAAACTAGTTTTATGTAATGCTTAAGCGGAGATCAATGCTTGAGTTTCCTTCTGGAATACGGACCTAAGGTCCGTATTACAGAACGTCACTCAAAACTCAAGCCCTACTTAAGTCTCGTTTCAAGCCATTTGATTGGTTGAAACTACTATTATGTAATGCTTAAGCAGAGATCAATGCTTGAGTTTCGTTCTGGAATACGCACCTAAGTGTGTATTTCAATAACTACAAAATAAAAAAGTAAGAATTTAGGAGGTCATTTGCAAAATAGGTTTTGTAAGTGACCTCTTTATTATATAAAAAAAAAATCTCGTAGGGTTTCCCTTTGTGTGCGAGGGCGACTCTTACTTAATCGGATTTATTATAAAGAGGATTTTAAACAAAAAAAAAACCTTGAAAGTCTTCAAGAAAAAAAAAGAAACGTTACTTTATCAAAACAATACACTAGATTTTAATTGGAACAGTTGTATAACATTTTTATAATCAAGTTAGAAGTTAACAGTTAACAGAAACCAGTATCCAATCAACATTAATTGGTTATTTTACTTTTATTGCAAAATTCCCTTTACGCTAAACATACGTAGCTCTTCATTATGTGTAATTCAAGTTACAACGAAGGCACTGGTCTCAATATTCTACAAAACATCCCACAGTCAATTCCTTTGGCACCCCTTTGAAGCTAGCCTAACCTACAAACCCAGTTACCTCCACCCACGATTATAAACACCATTTATCCCTCGAGACAGTTTTTTAAACTAAAAATATATCTACCATTATCGATCGTGTCAAAAGGGATCGAGTCTCCTCACGAAACAGGGCTGTTTATTTTCCAACCGCCAAATGTTTGGTTATTAGCAGGAAAGAATAAGTTATATTTGGAATGTGTCATAGTGCATAGATTGAACGGTTTTTTGAAAAAAGAACATGAAAACGGTCGATATCTGATCGAAGGAGGAACATAGTTAAGAATTAGGCCTCCTCTTCAAAAGGGAGTGTATATGTAGGGCTGTAATATACCAGCCGGGTCATCGGTGCGGGCTACGGGCTACCTTGTTTTAACCCCTCCTTTTTCGTCTAGTTAGAATAATGTTATTGCTTCGATGATCTTCATGTTATAAGTTCGATTGGCTTTAGTATCAATTTCACGCCTTATTTTGTCTCTATCAATGGATGACAATACTAATGATGATTCAGCCGCAAATGTAGGTACATCGTCCTCAAAAAAGATTACATAGGTCAAGATTACATGGAAAAAGATTATGTCTGGACTGTGGAGAAAGGAGATTGTGACCTTTGAACTAATTCCGGTGTATTTTCTCAGAGTAGCCGGCTAAGAAACGCCGACCTTATCTAGTTTTAGAAATACGATTGACGTATAAAGTCATTTTATGGTAGGTACCGTAAAATGACTACATCAAATCACTCATAGTTATAAACTAGCAATTTTTTTTATTATTATTATATAAACTAGTGCTTGACTGCAATCGGCCGCCAGCATAAGTTACCACCACCCACCAGACAAAGTCATGCCGCCAAGCGATTCGTCGTGTTCCGGCATGATGTCTGGTGAAGCCGTACGGAGGACGGGTCTGAGCAGTTGTGATGCGATGGACGTGCCGGGTACGATTCGCAAAATGTTGTTGTGTCGGAGGTTTGGTTGTGGAGGGCCTCCAGATCAATCTCCCTCTAGCGCAGCATCGTTGGTCGTGTTGTTGGGTTTAACATTGCATCACCACGCTCAACTGCTGTCTTCCTTCTTATTTGCTCAGTTCTTATGAGTGAGTAGGCTTAATAAACTAGCGCGCCGTACCATCAACGATTGCATCACTGCTTACCATCAGGCGGGATTGCAGTGAAGCGCTAGTTTGTAATTTATACTAAAAAAATCCCGCTTGATGGTAAGCAATGATGCAATCGTTGATGGTAAAGCGCGCTAGTTTATTAAGAACCTATTCACTCTAGCCTTGAAGACACTTAAATTGTAGTCAGACTGAAACACCGCCGCTGGAAAATTTTTCCAGTCACTCGATGTACGCGGTATGGTATAACAGACGAGGCGAAACGATTCGTTCGGATCGTTGTAGTGTCAACAACGTAAGAGTGGAAATTCGCACTATGACGCGTCGTCTGATGATTGAACGGAGATGGGGGAATTAAAATTCCCCCACCCACTCCAAAATGCATCCTATAGATCACCGACTGTCTGGCTAGTCGTCACCTGTGCTCCAGGCTTTGGAGACGGTTTTGAACCAAAACTGGGTCGCCAATTACCTCTTCGGACGCCACCCCACCAAATCCAAAGTTGTCAGGTGGCATTTTGCAGCACCAGCCCAAATGTGGCTACAGTACTCACACGAACGGACCTGTGCTTGTTTAACTTTAGAAACTGTCATAGAACATTAGAATTTGTCTAAAACCACGTCAAAAATAGATAATTTAAAAATAGATTTGGTAATAAAGAAATTAGATTTGGTTAAAACCTTCAGTTAAAGGCGGCCTGCTTAGATTTCAATAATGCGTTCAATGTTATACTCCATACGTAAATGGATTACAGCGGCTAGGCCACTTATCCACTTTGTGGAAAGAAGCCATCAATGTATCTTCCGTTGCCGTTTTGATATAAAATAATGTTAGTGGAATTCATTCGAATTGGAGAATGTTTTTTTTCATGTATCATTAGCTGGGAAATACCAGCGCCATCCATACTAATATTATAAATGCGAAAGTAACTCTGTCTGTCTGTCTGTCGGTCTGTCTGTCTCTCTGTCTGTTACGCTTTCCCGCTTAACCGATTTTGATGAAATTTGGCACAGGCAATCTTTAGACCCTGAGAAAGAACATACTTTCTACCTACCTTTTATCCTGGAAAAAATTGATATTCCCGAGGGAAATCTAAAAAGCGCGATATAACCGAACTCCACGCGGGCGAAGCCGCGGGCGGAAAGCAGTATTGTTATAAAATAATTGCATGTATAAAGGTTTACTTACAGAAAAAATATTTCTTTAGAAATTCTATAATGCTGGGTACAGATTGGTAATGGGGTCCGAGTGCACACCTACTATTTCGAGACATCGCCAAGCGTTTAATCGAATCTTCACGTGACCAGAGGGCTGAACTATTTTTTGGCCAAAGAATCAGCATCGCCATACAACGTGGCAATGCTGCCAGCCTTTTGGGCACGTTTCCTGTTAACAGCGGTGCGGATGAATTTTTTGATGCCCTCTAATTATTTCCATTACTACTTTATAGATTTGTACTTAATTTTATTTTTAAGCTTGTTAAATAATGTAAATATTAGCCAATAACAATTGGCTAAAGGTAACAAGAATGTACCATACATTGAAAAAGATTCGCCTAGATTTTTGTACATTTCATGTTACATTGCATTCATTTGAAGAGGTGATTTGTGTTGCATTTGATGATCTCATTTTTGTTTCATATGGAGAGCTCGTTTGTGTTACATTTCACTTTACTTCATCTATCTGTGCGCGGCTGTATAATGACATGACAAGACAAGGTCTTTTAAATCCCGGTTGAATGAAGCATAATTAAATTGTGTTGTTGTTGCACTTTGTAACGAGACACACGTTGCTCATTTGAATATTCTTAGAAGATATGAAATATAGCAAACATAAACCATATTATTAACAGCGGTTTACACGGTACTTTATTTTTACATGACCTTGAAGAATCCCATATCCTCCCGTGGGTGTAGTAAGAGGCGACTAAGGGAACTCTCACCAAGGAAGCGGGCAGCAGCGCTTCTCTTGTGGGATATCATATTACTGCGATCCCGAATCCGCCTTCCAAGCGTGCGGATTATGTCAAACCCCCCCGATGTAATGAAAACCTTGGGGGAGGCCTTTGTCCAGCATTGGACCTCTATAATGGTGTAGTCAACACACTCAGTAGCAATGGGTTTCAGTTTGACAGTTCAACAACATTCATTGCGTTATTTACGTTGTTAAGCAGACACATTTTTCGAACATGGATACCCATTGATAAGCAATATTCTTTATAGTAATTCAGATTGAGATTTATAGTGTACCTATACCATTAATCTCTGTATTTTCCCCCAGTTTTATCCCCTGATAGCCAATCAGGGAATTTGCTGTTGTAGTGCTTTTTAGTTGACTAAATAGTAACTAACCATGACAAATTTTATTGAGTAAACTTATTTATATAATTAATTAAAGTTCACTAACATTTTTACAGATATTTTATAGACAGAGAATCTTACAAGTCATCGTGTTTCAAATCTATACGACTACCCAACAATCATTTACAGGCAAAAAACACATGCAAAGCATGCATGGTCTTTGGAATTTTTAATTTAATCTTAAAGACTCAATATACTTCAGTTGTAGATAATTACATTAAATACGAATGCTAATAACGTCTGAGAAACGTAGATATTGAGTATTCGTGGACGTAAACGACGTTTTTGGGCAATTAGAAATAACTTAGTCTAGAATCTAGAATATGTATCGCTATACTGCTATCTCTCTTACCCCTATTCTTGTTCATTATCATTGTTCTCTCTCTCTAAGCGACAAGTTACTTTGTCAGACTAGTATTTGGATAATAAACATACTATTATTATTTATTATCTATATCTATACTTATATATAAAGCTGAAGAGTTTGTTTGTATGTTTGTTTGTTTGTTCGCGCTAATCTCGAGAACTACTGGTCTGAATCGAAAAATTCTTTTTGCATTGGATAGCCCATTAATGCAGGAAGGCTTTAGGCTATATAACATCACGCTACGACCACTAGGAGCAGAGCATAACTAACTCCACGCGAACGAAGTCGCTGGCGGCCGCTGGTACTTAGATATTTGTTATACTTATTTAAAACTATTTCTGATAGAGTGCATAACTATTTATACTCGTTACATTACGCGAAATGTATAGAATTGCTCTCACAAGCCTATCAAATCTACTGCCAAAATGTGGGTTAACCAAGATACCGACGCGACGTATTGAATGGGCTTGGTTATCTTTAACATCATTCCCTATCATCATTAATCTTGTCGGAAATTCGAGCAAACGCAAGCATCGCTCCGATATCAATCACTCGCCACGTTATTCCCAACGGGTACGTTGATTCTTGATAAATTTCCAAATATCGAACGAATGCCAAAGTTCTTCAAAATGCCGAATGTTTTGTTATCAAGTGATCATCTGAAACTATCAATAAGATATTTAGCAAAATAGAGAAAGGCCGTAGTGTATTTGTTCAATAAGTAAACTAAATATAGTTCATCTTTCTTTTCATTAAGAAACAGAAAATAGAATATTTTATTTTACCATAAATGATATTTTGAACTGTTTTAAATATATTCACCCAGTCAATACATTAACCAGTTTTTTTTTAAATAATATTTATATTTATTGCATAAAGGGCATCATTCTCCTGCCCTTATCCCAATTTATTTGGGGTCGGCGCAACATGTCTTTTTCTTCCATGCATCCCTATCAGAAACCATCTCGGCAGTCACCCCCTTCTTAGCCATATCATCCTTCACACATTCCATCCATCGTTTCTTTGGTCTTCCCCTACTCTTATAGCCATCAACATTCATAATTAAGACTCTCCTCACGACATTCTCCTCAGTTCTTCGTAACACATGCCCGTACCATGACAACCGATTTCCACACAACTTTTCAGCTACCGGTGCCACTTTCAGACTTCCTCTTATGTACTCATTTCTATATCATTTCTATATCCTTTATTGCATAAAGGGCAATTGAAATAATTAAACGAACAAATAGTATAATTGAACTATGTACTATTCTTTTAGCTGAGTAACCAGTCTTAAGGAGAGACAGTTTGCCTCCCTAGTGAATTTATAAGTATTATATTCTTGTAATTTTAAGAATTTTTACAGTCTGGTCTGTCTCACATCTGTCACAAACACTTCTATTTTTGCTATACATTTGATAAGTTTCTTAAATTGATTGTGATTGTCTTCTTAGCCTATAGAGGTCCACTGCTGGACAAAGGCCTTCCCAAAGACTTTCATTTCATTGGGGGGCAGTGCCATAATCCCCACGATTGGCAGGCGGGTTGGGGATCGCAGTAATTTGTTATTCCATAGGAGATGAAATTACGACTAGAATTTTAGCTTTTATTTGTTGCGGTATTGAATGCCTGTAGTTTTATATTTGTCGACAAAGCTGCCGTTTCACTGGATAGGAAAAACCCGCCAAGTGCGTGTGGGACTCACGCACAAAGGGTTCCGTTCCATTGATTTATGAAATTAAAAGATTTAAGTTATTTGTATGAAAGATTACGCAGTAATAAGCGGTTTACGATTTACGAGGTAGTGAGGTGGGGTAAGTCAAACATAGTTTTATGTTAGACAGCATAAATTGGATTTTATGACTAAACTGTTAACCGTATCTTTGAGTTGGCAATGACGCACATAAGAAAAAATGTTATGCTTTTATAAAATGATGAATAAATTCCAATTGATGTGTTCTGAACATGTATTTTAAATAAAAAGTGTAGGTAGGTAAAACTGTTAGTCTTCCCCCAGGTCTGGGGTAAGACTAACAATTGCAAACTTATTAAAATAATATCGACTTTATGCACTTTCCGAAACAAAATTATATTTCTTCGAATATATTCAAATAAATTTTTACTTTATTACCTTGGAATACAGTTTATATTTGCAGTATTTTTTGATTATAACAATTTGGGGCAAGACTAACGTACTATCGCAATCAGATGTACAAAACCTTTGGTTGTTAATTTAGTAAGTATGTTAGTCTTGCCCCAAATTGTTATAATAAAAAATACTGCAAGACTGTATTCCATGGACTTTATAGTCAGTTTCGTTTTAGGACATTTATAAAATAAATAAACAGAATTAAGGAAAAACTATGCATTCTTTATTAATTTTCTTAAAATTATTAAAAAAAAAAAACTTTTTTCTTCTTATCATTAAGTATGGCACTAACTCAATTCAATTTTGTATGCCAGAGAAGCTCTATAAGCAAACAACTCGCCGTTCTTAACTTTTTCCACTCCTTCTACTAATTGTTCTCTGCTATAGGAAGCCGCTCGGTCAGTTTTTCTTAC
The DNA here is from genome assembly GCA_017933935.1 of Sesamia nonagrioides. Lineage (NCBI taxonomy): Eukaryota > Metazoa > Arthropoda > Insecta > Lepidoptera > Noctuidae > Sesamia > Sesamia nonagrioides. Next base: position 458,694 of record JADWQK010001968.1, read on the forward strand.
ATAATTTCGTACCATTTTGCATTATTCTGTAATGAAAATATGTTAATTAAAGTAGGTAAGTTGCGTTTATATCGTAAAAGGATAATCGATTGCATTGAATTCAAAAAACCGGGCAAGTACCACTTGGAGTCGCTGTATGTTGTTAACATCCTTATTTTCAGCCAATAAAAAACAAGAATTGGATCAGAGCAATTTTATTTTTCATTTCAATTGGCTTCCGTCGTCACTTTCATTTTATTTAACCTTAAAATTATTTTTCTAGATACCTACCACAATAAAAAAAAAACCTCAACTGAAAAGGTTTATTACATCCGATTTGGGGGAAGACTAGCATACGTTAGTCTTCCCCCAAAAAAACTGTTTGTCTTGCCCCACTTGGATGTTTATAGGTTAAGTTTTTGTTTTGTAGAAATTTCAAGTAAATCGTTTGTTTTGCGGTAAATTAATATTGTCTGTTAGAAGAGAGTATTAATATTATGGTACTTACATTCAGAACACTTCAATTTAATCACTTTTTCATGGTAAAATGTAAGCACATGTAGGCACTCAACCGCCTTCCGAAAAGTTTGACGCTACTGACAGATTTAATTTTGTTTTGTTGGCACTACTATCGAGTGTCAGCGACATCTATGAGCTGAGCTGAGAACTTTTACGACTTTACTGTTGCACCAACATCATGGCATTGGGAATTACGCTAAACATTTCGAGATATTTTTGAGTGTTATTCTTGCCCCAGTGATAGTCTTACCCCACCCCACTTAAAAAAAACTGCATATTAGATCTCGTTCAAAACAATTTTCGTTGGTTGTTTTTATAGTAATGTACAACATATGTTTTTTTTTTTAGATTTTCATTTTATTATTTTAGAAGTTAGAGGGGGGGAGGGGGGCAACTTTTTTCCATTTTGGAAGCGAATGTCACGCAAACTATTCGGTTTAGAAAAAAAATATTTTAGAAACCTCGATATCATTTTTGAATACCTATCCATAGATACCCCACACGTACCTATGAGACGGTGACAAAAAAAAATTTTGAGTTTCAGTAGTAAGTATGGGGAGCCCCCAATATTTATTATTATTATTTTATTTTTGTATCAAAATCTTATGCGGTTCACAGAATACATCTACCTACCAAGTTTCAATAGTAAGTATAGCTCTTACAGTTTCGGAAAAAAATGCCTGTGACATACGGACGGACAGACAAACATGACGAATCTATAAGGGTTCCGTTTTTGCCATTTGGCTACGGAACCCTAAAAATCAACGAGCATACCAACCTACATACGGGCTTGCCAAACGCCGGTCACTGCCTATTCCACAATTTTCTGTATGGACATGACCTCTTTAAATTAAACCCGTCGTTCGTTAACAAAACTTAATTGTCACTATTACTCGTCTAAATAACAATACATACGTGCAAAACAATGACACGTTAATATAGCGAGTCATACTTAATGATACTTGGGGACAATAACGCTATCATGCATTTCTCGTCTTATTGAATGTCTTAATAAGGCTTGATAAGTGTATGGTACACTATTAATAATGATACGTCAGCGCTTATTTAGCGCTTGCAGCATAGAGTAGCGCAGCGGCTAACCGCTTATTTGCACATAGTTACATACTGCAATTTATTGTCGTGACCTGCCATGGACTAGTTGCATGTTGCAGTGTAGTTGTTCCTTGGAACTTGAGTTAATTTTATACATTGTAGTTGGAACGAATAATATGATATTATACTGGATTATTGTCGGGGGCCTTCTCTGTATGAGAGGAGACCTGTGCCCAGCAGTGGGACGATAAAAGGTTGTTGATGATGATGATGATGATAATGATTGTCGGGGGCCTACCCACGCTGCGTCTGGTGAACGTCGCCGGAAACCGCTGGATGCGGGAGCCGCAGGACCGATCGTCGTGGAGAACCTTGGGGGAGGCCTATGTCCAGCAGTGGACGTCTGTCGGCTGAAATGATGATGATGATGATACTGGATTATTCATTCATTCATTAATTGTCATTTATTTCAAGTTTATAACACCTATTGAGCACCATATTTTATATACAATCTATAAATATCACATTAAATATAAAATAAAAATTATAATCACAATAAATTTAAGCAAATGAAATAATTAATTAAACAATGTCAATTTTGATTAATTTAAATGATAAAATAAAAGTTGTAATCACATTTAGCAAATGAAATAATTAATGTCAATTATTATTAGTTAAAAAATGTAAATTATAAGCGGTGAAGTAAGCCCGGACTTCGGACATGACGCGAAATCCTAATGTACGTTTTATAAAATGCATACCAATATAAATGCATATCTGATTTTCATCAAATTATTACTTTTTTTTTTTTTTGTTGCGGGCATGTCTGCCCTGCGAGGTCGGGTTTTTACCTCACTAAAACCACCCCGCTGATCACCATCCGCGTGACATCCGGGTAGCCCCGTTCCTCTTAAAAACCATTTTCAGAACCGCCTCAGCGCATCGCCTTATTTATAACCTTATAATTGGCATATCAGATTTATATAATCCAATCACAACTAACAATCAATGACTGACAAGGGACAGAAAAAGTGAATGCTAGATGATTGGTTTCATCATCATCATCATCATTTCAGCAGAAAGACGTCCACTGCTGGACATAGGCCTCCCCAAGGTTCTCCACGACGACCAGTCCTGCGCCTCCCGCATCCAGCGGTTTCCCGCGACCTTCACCAGGTCGTCGGTCCACCTTGTCGGGGGCCTACCCACGCTACGTCTTCCGGTGCGTGGTCGCCACTCGAGAACCCGTCGGCCTCATCGGGCATCGGGCGGATGATTGGTTTACTGACTTAGAAAAGCCAGTAATTGAGAGGGAAACTGAGGAATGTAATAGGTACTCAGCAGAGGGTATAATAGTTGGAAATGACGATTGACAAATGAATATCTATATGATATTTTTGCTTATTTTTACATCACCATCACCAGCTGGGTAGGTAATTGCGTAAAACTATCAGTAGCAATGGGTTTCATTTTGACACTTCAACAACATTCATTGCGTTATGTACGTTGTAGGCACTCACATTATTTGAACATATGGAGCAATGGATTAGCAATATGCTTCAAAACGATTCCAATTGATAGTAATAGGTAGTGTGTCACGCAATTATAATGCAGGTACCTATATGTTATTGTTTTTATCAGTTCATAACAATCGGTGGTAGGCCACAACATCAGCCGCCGGGGTAAGTTACCACCCCCCAGACAAAGTCATGCCGCCAAGCGATTCATCGTGTTCCGGCATGATGTCTGGTTTGTGTTGCGATGTACGTGCCGGGTACGATGCGCGAAATGTTGTTGTGTCGGGAGTTTGGTTGTGGAGGGCCTCCAGATCAATATCCTTCTGGCGCAGCATCGTTGGTCGTGTTGTTGGGTTTAACATTGCATCACCGCGCTCAACTGCCGTCTTCCTTCCTATTTACTCAGTTCTTTTGAGTGAGTAGGCTTAATAAACTAGCGCGCTTTACCATCAACGATTGCATCACTGCTTACCATCAGGCGGGATTGCAGTCAAGCGCTGGTTTGTAATTTATATAAAAAAAAAAATCCATTTCAATTGATTTTCAATTGTATCCCTCCTTCCTTGAAAACAAGGGTCCACGTGTAACCGCTTAGATAAAAATAACATTAAAATACGTACGATGTAACTGATACTGTTATCAGACAATGAACTTGAACTGCGATTTGACTGTTTCGATGTCTTTAGACTGCTTGTTGATAATGAGTACAGTCGACCGATGATAAGGTTATTTATGCTGTAGTAGACTAATGACAGTTCGTGAGAAATTTATGTTTCCGGATATACAGACGATAGCACATCAAGCTATTACAATGTCAGATTTCTTTATTAGATTTTGAACTTTGTCTCTAAAGCATTAAGGCTCAAGGTTGATTGGGAATATTTGACAGTTTCGGGTGGCTTGACCTGCTGTCGTCCGTACGTAATTGTACCTACTGTTATTGTTGAGTACTACAACTATATTTAATGATTTATCTTCTTACAACTACCATCACAGTATGTGCGATAAAAGCGGTTATAGAAACTTAAAATTGTCCCTATAACAAATTACAAACAATGCATTACTTGTGAATTCATTTAGAGAACAAAAGAATTAATCTGTGTGCTATGAGGATCAGCATGCGTAATGCGCGCGTCAGCAGCGCCTATCTCAAAGAATTGGTTTTTACTAGCTTCTGTTCTCAAGTTCATCAGCGTGAAATATTTCGCAAGAGCATCGCATCCCATCGACTGCCCACGCTAGTATTTTGTTTTCGCTTATCGTTCTAACTGACTTTTTTCGCGTGTATGCTAGGTATATAACCTCATGTCTTTCTCTGGACTTGAGCTATCAAACGCAAAAAGAATTCCAAACTCGCCAGTGGTTCCGGAGATAACTCTCTCGTCCTCCGTGGCGCAGCGGTCAACACGAGCGGAGACCCCGGGTTCGATCTCCGGCCAGGTCATGATGGGAACGATATTTTCCTGATTGGCCTGGGTCTTGGATGTTCATCTATATATGTATCTATTATAAATATAATATCGTTGAGTTAGTATCCTATAACACAAGTCTCGCTACTTTGTGGCTAGCTCAATCTGTGTGATTTGTCCGTATATATTTATTTATTTATTTAAGTATTCCTTCACCCTTTTGGAAGCAGTGGTAAAAGTAAAACGTCTATTGGGATTCTAACCTACAACCGGTAAGTCGAGGCCATTTACACCGTGTCATGCTCTATGAATGTAATAAATGAAGCCAGAGCCTTATAAGATCGCTGACCTGGCTAAATTCAAAACAGGCATCCGACCTCTTGCATAAATTTACATGAATTTCATGTCAAGCGCGTCTTTACTGGTTGTAATGAAGTAGCCGACTAGGTATAATTCTGGGAAGAAGACGAATCTGTCGAAAAAGAAATTGAGAACTTTTTTGAAAATGTAACGAAAATAAAAGTAATTTCCTTCTGCCTGCGTCGATGCCTGCTAAAGGTAGCATCAGGCTTCGACGCGGGCAGAAGCAAATTATTGCGATAATATGGATGTGTGAGAGATATTTTTTTTTGTAATTAGTCTGATTGCTTCCTTCCTACAAATGTATCATTTTACCCCTTTGTAGTTTCTAAATGTGCCCACCACTTTGTTCAAGTCGGAAATCACATAGGATTTAATGGGTTTTTAATTTTAAACGCAGAACACTAAATAGCCTAATTTAGCCATTATAACATCAGCTATTTGCCAGTAGAAGTCCTGACGAAATCGATCCAGCCTTTTTGGACTAACAGACAAACAACATTTTTCAGTGTTTTAGCCAAACTTCATTTACCACAATATGTTGCTCAAAATTGAAGATAATTGTATTTTGTTCAAGAATCAAGTCAATTCAATTCCTCCAAGTTTGATGCTCAAAACCTTTCCAGAAATGGTCGACCACACAATATCATATTCCTGTTAACATTTACATATTGTATATTTGCATGTATGTAGTCTATTTGGCTCTTTGTTCTCTAACACAATATAGTCGATAACGTCCCTTGGAAACAACAGTGTCAAGTCAACATTGTCACGGAGAAGGGAAGCCTTTCAAACGTTTACAGTAACTAGGCCGGCTTGATGTAAAGTAGTGCTGTTTGTGAGAGCAGAATAGCTTAAAGGATTTTATTTTTGTAAGTAGAAGGGTATGAGGGATCAGATTTGGCCTGGCTTAGGCAGAGCACATTGAGAGATTCATTAAACCAAAGTCACCGCCATAGCTCTTCGAATCGCTAAAATGAAAAAAAAAAATCATCATCGTCTCAGCGTTAATCCGCAGTCAGTCGCATCCGCAGCTTTTTCAGCTTTGGAGTCTGGGGTCCGCTTTACCAGTCTAACTGCTGAATTTGGCTAAACTTCGATATTTTCCGTGAAGCGACTGCCGTCTGACCTCCACAACCCGAAGGCGATATCTAAGCATTGCAGTTAGACCAATTGTTAGACTTTTGAGGGCTCCAACAACCCGTAACGACTGCCACTAGATGTTAGTATGGCAGCCGGGACCAACGGCTTAACGTGCTTTCCGAGGCACGACCAGACCAGTGCAAATATTCATATTCATGCATACAAATACTTGTACTGTGCGGGGATCGAACCCGCGCCTCCTTGCGCAACGGTCGCGTTCGCTACCGCTACGCCACGCAGGCTGACAAAAAATTAAATAAAAATAAAACATTGTCGCCAGTAAATTACATTCGTTTATGGGCTACTGTTACCCAAACAAAGCCACAGCTTGTGTTTTGGGTAACCGCATTCAGCCGCGGGAAGTATCCCATCATAAATACGAAGACATACAATAACATAAAATACAAGACACGTTCTTACGAATTTTCTTATCTAAGTCCATTTCTTATTAAAACAATTAAACAGATGTGTGTGTGATGTGAGGGTGTGTGTTTGTATAGTGTGAGTGGTTCAATTTAAGTGTTATTGGTTTTAGATATTGTAATTAAGTGGCAGTGGGCAGGGCATATTGCTCGTAGAACCGATGGCCGATTGGGCGGTAAGGTTCTGGAGTGGCGGCCACGTACCGGAAGACACAGCGTTGGGAGGCCCTACCAACAAGGAGGACCGATGACCTGGTGAAGGTCGCGGGAAACCGATGGATGCGGGCAGCACAAGACCGGTCATCGTGGAAAGCCTTGAGGGAGGCCTTTGTCCAGCAGTGGACCTCTATAGGCTGAAGAAGGCAGAGCACTCTTTAGATACGTACTTCGATGCGCACTCTCGACTGACCGACTTGTTGACTATTCAAACGTGTATGTAAATAGTTTTATAGAGGAAAGAGGAACGGGGTGAAAAATTCACTCTTCGTCTGTATAAATGGGAATATCTTCCGACAAGAACGATGTTTGTTTGGTGGGCAACTGCCGAATGAATAATATCGGGCTATTGTACATATGCTAGTTGCGTAAACTGCTTGCGAGATGCAGGATTTTGCGTGTCATCTGTATAAGGCCCTCCACACGCTTGGCAAACAATGGCAAACAGCCAACAGCAAACACGGACGTCGGCTACGCTACATCTTCTCGTCGTCCAAGATACCACAGTGTCTCAAGACTAAAGTCTTTGACCAGTGTGTGTTGCCAGTGATGACTTACGGAACTGAAACGTGGTCACTCACAATGGGCCTCATACGAAGGCTCAGAGTCACACAAAGGGCAATGGAAAGAGCTATACTAGGAGTTTCTCTGCGTGATCGAATCAGAAATGAGGAGATCCGCAGAAGAACCAAAGTCACCGACATAGCTCTGCGAGTCGCTAAACTTAAGTGGCAGTGGGCAGGGCACATTGCTCGTAGAACCGATGGCCGATGGGGCAGCAAGGTTCTGGAGTGGCGGCCACGTATTGGAAGACGCAGCGTAGGGAGACCCCCAACAAGGTGGACCGATGACCTGGTGAAGGTCGCGGGAAGCCGATGGATGCGGGCAGCACAATACCGGTCATTGTGGAAAGCCTTGGGGGAGGCCTTTGTCCAGCAGTGGACATCTATAGGCTGAGGGAGAAACACGGACGTGTGGATGGGTGTTTGTCTTTGTTTGCCTGTTTGTGTTTGGCAGTGTTCGGCATCGGTGTCGGTTTTTCTTGCCAGATCAAAGGATGTTTATTAAACAGTTTGCGAGGTGTCCACACGTTTGTTAGCGATCAGTAATGCGTGCGAGCTTTCGGGAGCCGGACGTATTTACTTGATACAATTTCCATTGGCGCGCAATGCAAAAAAAAATTGGTCAGCGCCTACGATTCTGTAATTTTTGGAGGTTTATCAAAATGAGCCTTGTCTCTATAATTGTAAAGATGCCGATCACAAAAATCGGCAAAAGGTTAATGATGCATGGAGTCGAATCAGCATTATAATGAATAAAAGTTTCAAGGGAATGAAGACCAAAAATAAATACTGATGGCTACGTTCCGCAGATATCTGAAGAACAAAAAATGATAAAAGATAGCAAACACTCAAAATCTGTGAAACTCATGCGACCGAAGTTATGAAACTCCCCTGATGGTTCGTGAAAAAGCTCATTAGATATTTCTTCTATAAATTTTCTGAAACCAATAAAAACTTTTAAGTAAAATTTAATAACACGGCAAATTAAAGCTCTTAAAGTATGTCTAAAGTAGTACCTTGTACGATTTTTATGTATTACTTTAGTATTATAGTACGATTGTTATGTCAACTCGAAAGTAATACTTGCCACAAGCTTGACGTCCGCCATGTTTGCCGATTCGGAATGTAATGAACGTTCATCAAGCATGTGGATGTCTGTTTGTGTTGGGTGATTTTTGTTTGATGTTTGGGACTTTGTTTGCTGTTTGCGGTGTTTGTGACAAACAGCCAGCGTGTGGAGGCCGCTTATGACGCGTTGTTCGCATATTGTATTTAGGCTTTTCAATATCATGGAATACGATATAATGTGAGTTCGGGCAAGTTATCACCCGTTCAAATGATGATTACGACAAAAAATGGTACTTTATATTCTAGATAAAACTCGCTAGCAGGTCAAGCTGTCTGAAATTGTAATTTTTTTCCAATAACCATGAACTGTTAACGCCGGAGCAATAACATTAAGAATCTAAAGAAATTTGACAGATTTAATACTAGGAATAGAGACAACTTAGATCAACCTCGGTTCAGACTGGCTAAAGTAAATAGTTCTTTTATGGGATACTGTGTAAAATTTTATAATAAAATACCGCTAGCGATTCAACAACTCAATGAGTCTAAATTTAAAACATGCATTAAACGCACGCTGTGTAAACAAGCATATTATAAACTGGAAGATTATATTCTTGATAAACATGCTTGGCTAAATGCCAGTCCTGCTCCACAGCTACAGACAATTTTGTAGGTTTGGAAGAGATACCATTCCCCCTTTTTGTTGTTTTCCAAATATTCCTTTTTTATTTTTATTTGTTTATTTCAATTGTGCATGCTTTTTTTTTTTGCTGCCATGATTTTGCAAATAATATAGTATTGTATAATGTAAAAGCACTTTCCAAGTTTGTGAATGTGAGGCACCATGGACTATGGTTTGTTTTTTTTTTATATACAGTATGTTAACTAACAGAGGGCGTTCCCGTTAACCCGAAATAGTATAGCATACATACATGCTAAAAAAATATTTCCATTCGAAAACAAAATGTTTTAAAATTTTTTCCAATAAGAAAATATTCAATAAAATTTTTAAATTGACATGTAAAAGAAACACACTGTACACGCGAACATGAAAGACGGCAACGTCGCAATTTATTTATACATGGCGACTACTATTTTGATTTAAAACAGGAGGTTTCAAATTTATTTCCAATTAGAATTTTTTTTTTATTCGGATTTTTTTATGCTTATTTTTCTATGCTGATAATTTTATTTTAATCTATTAATGATATATATTAACGAGTTTAAGGGAACGCCCTCTGTTATTTAACATACTGTATATAACTTGTTTGACATTACGACATTGTGAGTGAGCATGACAAACTCTCAACTGCCATGCAGTTGAGAGTTTGTCATGCTCACTCACCTGTCTTGCTGATGGTGGCGCGTGTTGTTGGGTCATTTGGTTCCCTTCAAAATGGTTGAGCTAAGTGGGGCTGATGCGCGCGTCATGCTCGTGAACGGGGGCCGTCAGTGGAGACTGGTCATCTCTTAGCTGCCAGTGGGCTTGATTAATTTTCTATCTTTTCGTTATTTTTTATAATTATACATTGTGCTCACATGTCTATCATGTGCTCACATGATAGAAGCAACAGAAATATGTAACGAAGACATGTAATCCATATTATGATTTTAAAAGAGTGTCCATAGAGTTTCTTGCACGTTCTTCTCCATAGAGACCTACGCTTTGGAACGTGCAATTTAGCTTCACTTTTCTTGGACTGACCGACATTGACTATTCAAAAGCACCAACTGTTGGTTAATTTGAAATAAAAAATTTTGATTTGATTTGATTGTAGAACTTTCCTTGCGCTGGCGTCCGTAGGTACATACAATATGCCTATAGCTTTCCCCAATCTTTACGGGTTAAAACCCGTATCTAGTATTTATTTTATTGAAATAATTTGATACACATTACTTATACTAAGAACCTAGTTGTTCTGATAGCTTGAAATCAATAAACAGATCACCAAATTACGTCTTAATTTTGTTATCAATTCTCATTAGCGTTAATTTTATTACATGAGTAATATCGATTAAACTTTTACTTCATCACGCCACATTTGTTATTGTTTATTTGTAACTAGTAATATTCATTTTAATCATCTACGTAAGATCGACGACACAATGATGTCCATTATTGGTGCGTCAGAACTCAGGATGAATAGGCGGAACTTATTAAATAAGGAGTCCTTAGGTACGGATGCAATTAGGTAAAGCTACCAGAAGTTATCAAATCTTCCCAATCAATTTTTAACCATAATTCGCCAGCGATAAGGTTGAAATTCTATTGAAGAAATATAACAGATTGTAATAGCTCGATGTGCGTCTGTCCGTCATTTGCATTCCATAGAAATACACATAGTAAAATTTTTAAGGGCTGCAAACTACTTACATAGATAAGACAAGAGGCTGACCTAGATTAGAGAAGATCCTGCATCGTAACAACTTCCAAAGACGACCGAATGAAGGGAGTATGGTGCGGCAAACCCCCATCCTATTTCAATTTAAACAAATAACAACTTTACTTAGTGGATAGAATCTCAATCACTCGAAAACTCACCACTACAACAAAACAAAAGGAATAGCAACGACATTGGCTTTGATGACATTTATGCATTAATTCAACGCGCCGAACATGACCAATCAAAGCGCAAAAACTTCCGAATGCATATTAGGTTTCGGCCGTAGTTTCATCAACTTTGCTGGCGAGAACGAAATTAAACCGTAACTCGTGTTTTTTGAAACTCGACCGAAACCGAACATTCGGTCGGACACGTCTTTTATGCAAAATATTACTTTATTACAGGATTAATATATTAACGTAGAATATTTTTATACCTATATTCCCACAGGGAGGTGAACTGTGGCCTCCTTTGATAAAGATTTTGCCTTGGCAGCTTTAAACAGAGAAGGGTGGAGAGAGAGATAGTAGGGCGGTGTTTGCTCAACAGTGACATTAAATAATAACTAGGCAAGGAATTTATTCCCATAAAGCTTACGCTTCCGCTTAACTTACCGTCGCTTAGCTTGCCTACCGTCAAGGTAAATCTCTAAGACTCTAACGCTTATACAACATAACCTAAACCTAACTACAAGACACATTACGAGGGAAGCCGTCGCTAAAATAGATTACGTTGGTGTGTGTCAGCAAAAACCACATTTCAACAAAAAGCAACATTACACCTTAATGAACCAATCAGTAGGTACAGTTTCCCGTAAACCCTGCAGTTTGTTTTCGAGCTAAATTTCGCGTATCATGCGAGCAGGTGATCAATATATTTCGCCGAGTATGAAGCAGTTTGGCTCGTCGATCTGACTCACTTTATATGCATGAGTTAACAAGTGATTTATAATCGAGTTTCGATTCTGATTTAATGTAGTGGGTTTGTTGGCTCCACTTTCTTGAATTAGCTGTTTATTCTTCATTAAGATTTTCATGTACAAGGTTTCACTGCTTGTGTCAACTGGCTGTGAGATGTTGAGAGCGTGACGCTTTTTTATTACAGGATTATCAAAATGTATCCCAATTAAAGATGGGCGGGTGGGTGAAAAATGGGTAGGTAAAAATTGGTAAAAAAGGGTAGAATAGGTAAAAATGAAAAAATACCCATTTTTACCGGGTATTTATAATAAATACTGGGTATAAAATGAGTTGTTATTTAATTGGCTTCCTCATCAATACTACGATCAGGTACTGGAGTGCTTTGGGGTCCTATCACCATCTTTGGGACCCAAGTTAACCCCACCTGCCTGACGGTGCACCCGCTGACTTACGGATGGGGTGCTAACGCCAGTTTTCCATTCGGAGCTGAGTGGTCTGACAACAGTCGCACTCATAAAAGCAAAACAAGCCAAACTATTATGAATAGGAAAGGAAGAAATGCAGGTGACACAGTTAGGGCGCCGCCGCAAACGGCGCGCAAGAGCTACGCCCGACTCCTGTGACCTGTGGGCTAGATCTAACGTGTCAGAGGCGGATACGGCTGAAGAAGCGAGCCAAAACCAGGAAAATCCGTTGTGCTTTTCCTGGTGTGGTGACGCCGAAAGTATGTTGTTCTGGATCCAGCTCGAAGGACAGTTTCACGGGATACCGTTATTCCAGCGAGTGGTTCTGGGTGGTGATTTGAACAGTCATGTGGATGAGAAGAGTCTCGGGCTTGAGCGTGTTCACGGCGGCTTTGGGTACGGCGGCCGCACCGCAGAAGGAAACAACATTCCCCAAACGTGTGCAGCCGCTAACCTTGCAATCGTGAACACCTACTTCAAAAAGAAGCAGGAGCACATTGTCACCTTTCGCAGCGGACCGATGAAGAATATTTCCAAGGCCATTGGGACAGGATCCAGGCAGCTATTATTGGGGCGGCGCGGGTGGTGCTCGGAGCCTCTAAGGGCGGCCGCAAACGTGAAAAGGAGACCTGGTGGTGGGACGACACAGTCCAAAGGAAGACTAGGGTGAAGAAAGCCCTCTTTAAAACGTGGCATCCAGATCGCGACGCATATAAGGTTGTCAAACGTGCCACTAAAAGAGTTGTAGCCAGAGCCAGAGCCAGACCACTTGCAAGCGCTTTACGAGAAGTAGGAATCATCTGAGGGGCAAAACATCTTTTCCAAATTGGCATGTTCCAGGGTCAAAGCGGCATAGGATATATCCAAGTGCCGTTGCGTAAAAGACCCTACTGGCAACCTGCTATGCAAAGACCTTACGGTGAAGGAGAGATGGCGCTTGTACTTCCACGAGCTGCTGAATAAGCAGCACCAAGAGGTGCAGACACGGAAATTCATTCCAAATCTTGAATTAGTGCCCCCGATAACGCCCGAGGAAGTCCAAACGACTTTTCGTCGCATGACAAATCGGAAAGCTGTCGGAACTGACGGAGTCCCCATTGAGGCCTGGAAGGCGATGGGTCCTCGCGATGTGGGCATGTTAACTAACCTTCTGAACCGCGTGTTCCTGATCGGCAACATTTCAAGCCAAGGGGGACTGAGTATTATTACTCCAGTCTTCAAAGGCAAGGGCTCGGTACACACCCTGAAGAATTTTGAGAGGATTATAGACTCTCAGATTCGGCAGGAGTATGCTGTCTCGGGAGTGTCAATATGGGTTTCGTCCAGGGTACGGAACCATGGATTCTATATTAACACTAAGGTTCACCATGGAGAGATACAGATTGAAGAACACGCCTCTACATAATGCTCTTTCTATGTAGAATATGTAGTCCCCATACAGGCCTCAGCATCCATGCTCCACCTCCCTGGTTGCTCATGTATGCTGAGGCGATATCCTCACTGTGACTGTCCCCTGTCCGCATCGCGCTGGCTGACCCGGACAGTTGGAGCGGCGTGTGAATTAGGCGGCTGACCTGTCCCACCGGACCGGAACCACAGTGGCGGGCCAGCATCAATGGAGGATTGCGGAAGCAGTTTTCGTTCTCGCAACCCCCTGGTGTAGGTGTGAGATGAAACACTGGGGTAGTTTTCAATCATTAAGAGTCCGACAGACCCGTCGCCCGCCCCAGGGCGGCGGACATCGCATGAGGATGTTCCACCCCGGAAACAAAAAAAAAAAAGGATTTCGGGGCGGCGCCGGCAGCGGCGCGGGAGCCGGGCGGGCATCGAAGACCCGTTCTCGAAACTAGCGGGCAGATCGCGCGTCACTATAGCCGCGTAGTATTGTGTTCACGATTGTGTCGACGAGATATTTGTTTTTATTCGCGAAAGAAATGTTTGAACAATGGCGGCAACAACTTTTTGATTCAAATTTATTCCTAACGCTCGATCACCGCTTGACTTTAAGTACACCGCTCGCTGCCCGCAAGATTCGAGCGCGAGAAGTACACCGCTCGCTGCCCGCCACCGCCACGTTGTGGCGCGCCGCTATTTTCGAGAACCGGTCCGTTTGATTTAACGCCTAGGATCCTGCCGCTCACTCGCCGCCGCCGCCGCCGCAACGCTGCCCGCAAGATTCGAGGCAGAGGCCTAAAAAGAAACCGTGGCCCTGGCGCACAGGCACACACAGGCACAGGCCTAGAGCGGGAGAGGTCATTTGACGATTTCTCATCCAGAACAAAAAAATGGTAGTAGGCTATTTGACAGTATTCATTTTTTTGGGATTTTTTGCTTTAATTGCATAAAATGAGGGTTCTTTATGTCATTTACACGAGTTTTAATAAAAAATGCAATAAATGAGTTTAAGTTTGAAAATAATAACAATTAATACATACAAAACACAAAAATATGTTTAGCTTTTTGTTTCTCGCGCCACACATTGTGAAACGATCCGGATTGGCTAATGTCGCGATGACGTCATACGCGCATCAACGCTTGTTTTCGGCAAACTTATAAACTGTTTTTGGGGGTTTTATCGATTTATTTGTACAACCCGGTACAGCACACCACTTGTAAACCATTTTATTAGATAACAACAACAAATAATAAATAAAAACAAACACCACTGAGAACCGAAAACCGCTTGTGACGTCAATTACAAAGCTCGACGCCATATTGCTGAATAAATCGATTTCGCGGCTTATTTGAATTTTGAATTTTTATTTGCATATTTCTTACGAAATACGTATTTAAAATTAAAAAAAATACTTTCGGTGAACTTCTTAACCGCAACCAAGTAATTCGAGATAAAAATTATAAATCTGTCAAATAGCCTGTTCCGTAGTGGCAGCCCGTGTAATTCAGATTTTGTCGATTTTTTTGCAATTTACTGGTCAGTGTCAGGTTGTAACTTGATCAAAATATGATCTGCGATAATAATAACGATGTAACTACGGATCTACCGTAAATTAAACTGATTATAATTTTTACCCGGTAAAAATTAAAATTGGGTGGGTAAAAATAGGTATAAATGGGTATTTACCCATAGTTCGGGTTTTTACCGGGTAAATGCCCATCTCTAATCCCAATGTATCAAAATGTATGTGTATCTAGAATAATTTTCTTCTCTACTTCACTACCTGAGTATAAATAAGCAAAGGCTCTATAGGTATGCTTGTCATAATCTCTAGTCATAGATTGACTTCAATAGGGCCGTGTAAATAAAGCGACCGTAAGGATTTTGGAAAACAGACTGACAGTTAATTGATTTCATATTCCATAAATTGTAACATGAACATAACACTACTTGTAGCGTAGGAGTCACTTTTGACTTGAAACTTCTCTTTAACAGACGCATTGATTAAATTATTAAAAAAGCTTCTAAAGCCTTTGGTTTTATCTTGAGGATATCAGCGGATTTTAAAAATATCAAAGCACTCAAAATCCTGTAGTGTGCTTTTGTGCGCAATCATCTTAAATACTGCTCTCCAGTATGGAATCCTGTCTCCGATACCTACGTCAATCGCATCGGAAGTATCCAAAGGAAGTTTTTGAGGTGCATTCAGTTTAGATCCGGAACTTATTTGCCTCATTACTACAACTGTTCCGGAAAGTTTCACATCCTTCCACTAATTAGTGCGCTTTACCACCAACGATTACGTCACTGCTTACCATCAGGTAGGATTGCGGTCAAGCGCTAGTTTATAATTTTATATAAAAAACAAATAAAAAAAAATTGAATTGAATTGAAAAATCGCCGACATGGTATTCCTGTTCAATTTGGCTAATCCTTCAATCGATTGTTCTGAATTTAGATGTGGGTGATATGATACTGAAAGTACGTAAAGCCGTAGGTTCTCCTTGACTGATCTTCCCCGGTCGTGTAGTATTGGCGTTCCATCGGACTGAGAACTAAGGGCTGGCCCCCACTAGCGGATGGCAAGGGATTTTAATGACAATATAATTGAAATTTCAATGATTATGCCAAAGAACGTACTAGTGAAAATAGCGCGGCATCGTTGCCGATGAAATGTCAATTTTATTGACAGATGTTTAAGTTATATTTTCTATTTTGCGCATAAAAATTCCTTTCAATGCCGTGCCACCAATGGGCACCGTCTGACTCTAAAGGCACAGAGTGTAGCGCCAGCGGTGTTTACGCAAACACTTGTGCACTGACCGAAATCGCAGCTGCCCCAACGAAATTTTACAGGAGAGCGCATAAACGTGATATAGGTCATCCTTTAAAAACTACTCATGTTTGACATGGCTTTCATAGCCCAGATATTTAGTAAGTTTTAAACTGGTTATTAGGGAGTGAATAGGGTACCAACTAGATGTCGATGCTTAAATATACCTCCTTTTAAGTGAGTTTTTCAACGTTTCTTATGGTGGGGACCCTAATCTAGGGTAGCAAGATTATGCAAGTAAACGATTCTTGTTTATAGATTCCTCCTTAGGTTTTAAAAATGGACAGGGTCGGGAGGCTTTTTTATATAAGTACATATAATATTAACACGCCTTTGGTTTCTACATTATTTTCTAGAAAAACGAAACATTTTCAAACATTCCTCCTAACGTTACCAAAAACACGTTTTGTTTATTGTTAGCCGGTTTTTAATCTTTAACCTCGGTATTGTTTCTACAGCTGGAGCACTTAGCAACTCAACAATGTATGTAAAAATATACAAAACACTTACATACAATAGATTTATGTGCCTTTATAATCGATTTTGTGGAGGAATATTATAACCGCCGCCGGTGGTAATGGACCGTGGACTGTGTGTAGGGCCGATCGATAGAAATGACGGACTGCCCATGTATACACATAATATATACCTGTTTGCTTGGTGACGTACACCAACCAAATAGGTAAGTATTGCAAATAGGTAATGTTCCATCAGAGTATTAGAACGTAACAAGTTCCCGGCAAGTCTGGAACGCGACGTTCTCGCTCTAGTAAAATGGTTGTATGAATAATTGTCGAGACTTTTATTTAATCTGCAATGAAGTTACACGGCCAATTCGACAAAAAAAACGGGCCAGACTCTTATCTGACCTTTTAAAAAAAAGTCGATTTTGGAAAAGGTCAGGTAAAAGTTAGTTTTTTTTTTTGTTAATAATTATCACGAAAATTTAATATTTTTCTTTGTTCAACTTTAACTATTGATCAATGGAAAAATTATTGATCATGTGAAATAGATACCACAATTTTGACAATAACACGTGTAACAAATTATAAGAAAAAAATTATTTCACAATAATAGCGGATATCGCCAATGACAATCGAAAAGACGGCCGCGTGAACAGTCTACGAGGGAGGTTTGAGGCAAAGTCATGATAGCCCACAATGCTGTGATATTTCAATGTCCTTTATGATATATTTACTGATTGCCACTATAAATAATTTAAAAGTCCAATGAAAAATGAGCGTGACTCATCTTAGCTTTCCCGCTAAAACTTCATTTTTCTTTGTTACCTACATAGCTCAGGTTTTTTAGATGTTGAGTCTCTCTATGTCTGATAAGTACCGACTACGATTTGTAATGGTGCCTTACACATATATTCGTTGAAACAGTAGCAAGCTATACATATAGAGAGCCGTATCGCAAAATATGCTAACCTGCCCAAGAAATGAGACAAAGTGACCACTGCACAGCCCACCGACAATGTGGAAGTGTCGAAGGTTTAACTAACAAAATTAAAAATAATTGTAGTGATACTGACACGAATAAGACCAAATTTGGTGATAAAAGTATCCAATAGCATCATGTCACAGTAGTTTGATGTATTACGTACAATTAACTGTGCCTCTCGCAGAAAATTCCGTGTACGTTTCAAAGGCCCGTATTCTTTGGTCTCGGAAACTTGTTGATGGATTGCTGTGAACCGTGACTGACGTATCGGGGCCACGCTGAGGTCGAAGCCTTTTAAGTTTTTATTTTCAGAAAAGGGTGAACGGTTCATAACTCTTTTGTTGGGCTTGGTATAACTTGACTGACTTGACTTGCTAGACTTGCCTTACAATGCATTTAAAGCACAAATCAAATCCAACCTTTGTTCAAAGACATTATTCTGTAAATTAATATTTAAATGATAAGAATACGTGGTCGCTCTGATTAACTCAAGACAATGTTTGTGTTCTTTCTCCGGAATTAGCTTACAGACACATTATATGAGTTCATATAATTTGCTTTTTACAATGCATAGTGAGCTGTCACGCCCTTTATACCTGGGGCTTTTATTAGGTATGTAATAAGTCTTTACTTATTTACATTTCCATTTTAATGATATTTTATTTTTTGTTTTTGCTGCGGTGGTTTTTTGGCATGCCTAGCTGGCATTATAAATTCATTGTTGTTGTTTTTTTCTTGTGTTCATTACTGTACCGACATAGTATTGTATAAAATCATGAGTTTTTTTTAACGAACAGGCAGCTGTGCTGCTGGGGAGTTTGTTCCGCCACTGCTTCTTCCCACACAGCACAAGGAAGTGTAGATTCCACCCATCTAATAATCCCGTTTTGGGGGACTGTCTTATGTAATATTGACGTTCAGAAAGTGCTGATTCGCAGCCTAATTTGAATAAAGGACTTTAGATTTTGATTTTAAATTGGATCTTTACAACGTTTTACACTTACGATATCAGAATAACCTATACCTATATTACATCTCATCATCATATTTAACCTATATTCCATCGTATGTTATTAATCTGTTATACGCAACGTAATTGGATATATTTTCAAGTCCCAAAGGGATTGCATGCAGAGCGAACGCAATTAGGATTTTATTGAATTAAATTCCGGACCTAATCGATTCGTCGTTTCATTAATGTCCTAGACAAACTCGTTGTTTTAGACAGACTCGTTGCTTAGAGTATTATTAGTACCTGTATGGCAGTTGTCATAAACTTTAGCAGTCTAAATGGACTGGGCCCAGAACTCGGCCAATTAGGTTGTATCCTAAAAAATAATTTAATGTCCATCAGATAGATTTATAAAAAATATTGAACACGTATTTTTTATTTTTTCTTTCATTCAAATACTTAGGAAGATATCATCATCATCAACCTATTTATCGTCCCACTGCTGGGCACAGTTTTCCTCTCATACAAAGAAGGATTGAGCGTAATCAACACGCTTGCTCAATGTGGGTTGGCGATTTCAGACTTAAAGTCCAGGAAGATATATTGATTTGAAATGTCGCATGACGTCACGCCGTGGTACAAAATATACCACGGCGTGACATATTAGCCCCACTCCGTAAATTTAATATGCTATATCTCAGTAGTTTTTGGTATTTGCGACAAAATAAAAAATACGGGTCTTAATTTTTTTTTTTATTATCTATAAGACGGACTAACTATCTTTTTTGATTTTCATACCTTGGATATCGAAATTTTCTCGTGCACAATAATGAAATTTTTTTTAACGGCTAGGTTAGCATCAAGCAGTCGATTATGAACTTGAGCAAAAAACATATCATTTTTCAACTCTTTTTCTTTCCAATTAACGTTATAAAACAGCTATATATTTGTCGTCCTCCGTGGCGCAGCGGTCAACACGCCTGCCTGCGATGCGGAGGCCCCGGGTTCGATCCCCGGCCAGGTCATGATGGGAAACAATCTTTTCTTGATTGACCTGGGTCTTGGATGTTTATCTATATATGTATCTATTATAAAAATATAGTATCGTTGAGTTAGTATCCCATAACACAAGTCTCGAACTTACTTTGGGGCTAGCTCAATCTGTGTGATTTTGTCCGTATATATTTATTTATACAATTTAATAGTTTTGAATTTTGCTTATAACAAAACTAATAACCGTTTACCAGTTACTGTATCATTTAACATAAATAGGTCACTTTTATTGTGCCTATACACGATTGGATTGGTCCACCAATGATATAGTTCTAACTGGCGTAGTTCCATATTATGATTTATCGTGTTTTAAGCGATCTAACCGCCAGCCACCGGATGTGACATGATATGTAGATAAATATGCAGATAGCATTGTCATTAGAATGTTCTATAGGAGTGTTGGTTTGTATGCATATTGGTTTTTTGATTCATATCGATGCAAAAGCCCTAATAGACAGCTAAATGATTGTCTAAAGGTGTTTTGGGTGGAAAATCATAAAATGACCTCTCCCGCTCTGGGCGGAGCGGAAGAGCATGTCAGACTTTCACTGACTAAAACCCACCCGTGTTTCTTTACTTGCCTGTGCGTCAGCGCCACGGTTTCTTTTTTAACCAACCTGCAACCCTGGCTGAGAAGGCATCGGTCCTCGTAGACCCCGTCACTTGCTTTTGAACCTCAGCTCAGCGCCAAGTGCTGAATATAGAACGTTATGTTATACAAATATTTAAGTTATTATTTAAGTGTGTGTGATATTTTAGCTTGTCTATCGATATATGTAGTTTTGTAAGCGGTGACGCTAAATACTTTTTTTATGTTATATACATATCTCAGTACAGCACATTGTCAAGTTGCTTTCGTTTTACCACTATTAGTACCTAGAAACTAACTTGACAACTACTTTGACTACACCATGGAGGCTTCCATGGCGTAGCGATAGTGAACGCCGCCGCTGCGTAAGGAGGCGCGGGTTCGATACCCGCGCAGTGCAAATATTTGTATGCATGAATATGAATATTTGCACTAGTCTGGTTGTGCCTCGGAAAGCACGATAAGCCGTTGGTCGTTATGGGTTGTTGGAGTCCTCAAAACTCAACAATGGGTCTAACTGCAATGCTTCGACATCGCCTTTTGGTTGTGGAGGCCAGACGGCAGTCGCTTCACGGAAAATATCGAAGTTTAGCAGTTAGACTGCTAAAGCGGACGGGCCATGTTACGTGGGTAACAAATGTCTTGCCATGGCGCCTCCGCCGGGCCGGAACAAGCGGGGTAGACCAAAGAAGTGCTGGCTTGACGTTGTAAGAGATGACATGCATGCCAACAAGCTCTTACCACAGGATGCTAAAATCGTGCGAAATGGAGGAGAATGTGCAGAAAAGCGGACCCCGGGCTCCAACGCGAAACCCGCGTATGCAACCGGGATAAACGCTGAGATGATGATGATAATGAGACTGGTAAAGCGGACCCCAGACTCCAAAGCTGAAATAGCTTTCGATGCGACTGGGATTAACGCTGAATACCTAGAAACTAATATTACGCAGCTCAAGCTACACTTTAATTGTGTAACACTCTATAAATCATAAACTGATTCATTTTGGAGAATATTACTAAAACAGAGCTTTATTTTTTTTTTAACAATATATTTACTGTACAATATAATTAACGCACTGAATGTTGTTGAACTTTTATTTTAACAGTTCCACAACACAGTTCACACATTATGATGTGTTATGCAAATACCCCGCTGAAGTTAATTTTAAAGCAGAACTGTTAAATATGTTTCTAAGAATGCTAGCTTTATCTTATAAACCGCCCGTTATAGTGTGGGAGTTCAATCTCGCCCACGATCAGCGTTCGTGAGGCGACGAGTCAACATCACAATGCATTTGGACATTTGGAACTACTTAAAATACTTACCACAAACCTAAACTGTATTCTTTTAAACTTGTTCCTTCGCCTTTGTGTCAATGTTCTACATCGAACTGTGAATTTGAACAGTCCGCACATCACATCTTGTGGGAGTGTATTCTTTGGCAGAACGCAATATTATGTTGGATAGTGCACAAGTTACATCCGGAGTCGTTTATTATTCCCGTGCGTTCAGGCGCTTTTGCCATACCTATTATTGGAATCAATTGTAACAACACATACCTACTTAGGACCCATTAACTTAATCAAATTTTATTCCGTGGTGCTTGGCAATAAGGGCTTCTCCCAGTTGCAATAATGCCACTTTGTGCCGATTGGCCTAGTTCTGTCTCCTGTTTGTTATGGAGGGAAGTGGAAAAAATATCTTTTTTCTTACTCCTCCGTTATTCTTTTCTGATTAATTTCGTTGCGGGACCCAAGACAGTTGAATCGTTTCTCCGGGACTCGTCGAGCTTCATTGCTCGGCGTTTTTCTGGCGGTCTCCACTGTTGATTCTGGCTTTCAGGAGTTGCAGTGGGTTGGGAACAGTGTGGCGGGTTTTGTTTT